>CAIGQV010016645.1:30476617-30498324 GCA_903798115.1 Danio jaintianensis | reverse complement strand
GTTTTCTTTCTATCTATCTATCTATCTATCTATCTATCTATCTATCTATCTATCTATCTATGTGCTTGTTTTCTATCTATCTATCTATCTATCTATCTATCTATCTATCTATCTATCTATCTATATGTGCTTGTTTTCTTTCTATCTATCTATCTATCTATCTGTCTATGTGCTTGTTTTCTATCTATCTATCTATCTATCTATCTATCTATCTATCTATCTATCTATCGTATATATGTGCTTGTTTTCTATCTATCTATCTATCTATCTATCTATCTATCTATCTATCTATCTATCTATGTGCTTGTTTTCTATCTATCTATCTATCGATCCATCTATCCATCTAATGTACTTATGTGCTTGTTTTCTATCCATCCATCTATAATTTTTTTATAATATATATATATATATTTTTTTTTAAATATTAATAATAATTTATTTACTACACTAAAAATGCTGGGTTGTTGTAGATAAAATGTCTAAAAAATGAAAGTGAAAATAAAATCTCAAAATATGGGTGAAATAGCATAGTTCCATTTAGTGTTAAAGATTTATTTATACAGAAATAAAACAAGACACTTATTATGGTCAGGACTTATTACATAATACAATTAATACATTTGATTCTATATGAAACTATTAAAATCATCTTGCTGACAAATGAGAGAGCCCAGTGGTGTGATCCTGAAACGGACTCAAATGACTTTTACCTTACAATCTCTTTTGACTCACACTGATATTTACTCTCAATTACATTTTATGACATGCAATTTTGATACTTCTAAGAAACAACAACAACATTAAAATATCCGATATATCCTAGTTCCTGCTCCAATACAGTTGTACATTTTACACATAACAGACTAAACAAAATCCAAAGAGCCTCACACCTCCTAAACTTCATTATATTTATGAATTGCTCATTATACGAGCATAAATGTTGCATATCAGCGTTTATTGCACTTGTTATCTATCCATGTTACACACAAACTTCCCCATACCCCCCCAAGTCTCCGACACACCTACTCTAAACAAGAAACAAACGCCTTTTATGGAAGTAACACACACTCCAGTCACTCCTTCATATGGTGGCTCACCTGTGCAATGCGAGGAAGTGAGAGTTTTACAGTGCTTAGCCTTCAGAAATTTCCATTTTCTATGTTTGTGTCTCATACAAATTTTCGAAAACTCCCTCAACTGTGTGATGACTGCTTTCTGAGGTGCTCGGAAAATATTATTCTGTTGGCAATATTTTACAAGGCCACAACTCCCAGTAGCACAAAGGACCATGTGTGTTTTTTTAGTAATTAAATTCAAGCAATTAAAGGGACAGTTCACCCAAAACTGAAAATTCTATAATTTGCTCATACTTGTTTCAAACATGAGTTTCCTCCTGTTACAAATGCTTAAAACCTGTAACCATTGACTTCCATAGTATAGGAAAAACAAATGGAAGTCAATGGTTACAGGTTTTCAGCATTCTTCAAAATTTCTTCTTTAGGTGTTGAACAGGAGAGACGAAACGTCCTGGTTACGTCCGTAACCCACGTTCCCCAAATAAGGGAACTTCAACGTGCGTCTGGAACAGACTATGGGAGTACGTCAGACGACCAATCACTCTGAAGAGTAAGAAAACAGGCCAATGAAATGCCAAATTGAATTGGCAGAGCTCTGCTCCACAGCTGGCAGCAATGAGCCATCAGCGCTATATAAGCTGCACCCTGTGGAGTGAGCCTCAGAATTTGCCTGCTGAAAAGCCGATCACTCAGCTAATCAGCTGGAGACTTAGCTGCTGTGGCAGTGAAGACGCACGTCTCCGTTCCCTTATTCAGGGAACGTGGGTTACGGACGTAACCAGGACGTTCCCCTTCATACGGGAACTTCAACGTACTTCTGGAACAGACTATGGTAGACTGTATGGAAAACGCCACAGCAGCTAAGCCCGTCACGCTCCTGATGTGAAGTTTGCAAAGCATAGCGTGGGCGCACAAGCATCACCAAGAGCGCAACCTTCCAAAGTCTCCTATGCCCTTAATTACCATTACATGGGAATAATTACAATTTAGATCTGGGGTCGTAAGTGTGCTTTTACCTAGCTAATATAGTCTAGGGATTTTAGAAATACGACAGTACGTTGGGAAAGCGTGCCAGTTCCCGAAGGGGGAGGACGCTGCGGAGGCCACCTGCTACCCAAGAGGGGAGACTTGATGGCAATAAGGACATATGGACTAGCCCTATGGAGGGGGAGTGCTACATATGATAAGCTGGTTAGCGGGTAGGGAAGACACGGGTCCGCCTGGTCAGGGGGAACACTCCATGGCTGAAATAATCATATGGGATCACCATCGGGGACCGCGCATAGCTGGCACCGAACCTCAGCATGTGGGTAGACGAAGAGTGGGCATACCAGACATCACACTGAGCCAGGCACCCGGCTCCTCCGCTGAGTCGGGTGCTGGGGGCCTCGGAGGAATTCTCTAGGGTTCGCCAAGCGGGAAACTTACTAGCCGAATAGAAAAGGCGCACGTATCTCCGGGTTAGGGAGCATGGCGCAGCAAGCGTTTTTGACACAGAGTTTAATTTCGTCCCGATTGACCGGAGTGACCCAGTAATCGGGAGGAAACCGACTCCACTCGAGGATTATAAAATCTCGTGAATGTGTTAGGTGTCGCCCAGCCCGCAGCTCTGCATAATCTGTTATAAGGCGCTGCATACTCACGCCGAAAAGGAGGCACCACTTTTTTTTCTTTTTTTTTTTTTTAAAGTGTGCTCTCTCTCCCGGGGGACACAACTTGCCCTGGCACATAAGGCGAGGGCAATGGCATAACTATAAAATGGACCAACCTCTGCTTTGATACGGCACTTCCCTTCTGCCGATCATAACAGAAAAGAGCTGCTTAAAGACGTATGCTCTACGTGTCACATTAAGCGCAGTGCGCGGACATACAATAAAATGGCTGGGTCTGACTCCTCTGCAGACAGCGCTTGCAGGCTCACTACCACTTTTAATATAAAAAAGGGGTGGTAGGAACCTTGGCACAAGCTAAACCGGGGTCTCAGGTAAACGTGAGAGTAGGCCGGTCCATATTCCTGGCACGATTCGCTGACCGAAAATGCCACCGGAATCCTAACCCTCCTGACTGATACCAACGCGACCAGCAGAGCTGCCTTCATGGACAGAAAACTTATAGATACTGAGTCGAGTGGCTCAACGGAGCTAATCATAACCGCTGGGGCTAGAGAGATCCCGAGAGGGCAAGAGAGGGGGGCGGGGATGGAATTAACCATCTCGCGCCACGCACCTCTGAAGAACCGGCTGATAAGGTTATGCTTTCCCAGCGCGCTACCATCCGCCGCCACAGAGAGCGGGGATGGCAGCATGCCAAACCTTCAGTCTGGAGGGTGACCGCCTGTGCTCCAGTTATCCTAAAGGAAGAAAACACAACATTAATCTGGCATGTCCGGGGTTCTTCTCAGAGAGAAGAGCTCCACACAACGAATAGACTCCACTACAGGACATAGGCTTGCCTATACAGGGTGCTCTAGCCTGAGTGACGGTGTTAACCATCTACTGATAGGTCACCTAAGTCTACCACGCTCTGTCTAGAAACCCTCAATGAGGGTTCCAGAACGCTGCACGGGTGCCAGAGGGTGCCCGTCCCAAAAAAAGGAGTACTTCTTCCGGGGAATTCTTCAGGGAGGGCCATCACGAGGAGTGTGAGTCTGGAAACTCAGGTCCGGTTGGGCCAAGGAGGCGCAACAAGCGAGACCCGCACCTCGTTTCCCCGACCTTGCACAGAGTCTGCGCGCGCAGGCTCACTGGGGAAAACACATATTGCGTAAACCCGGGGCCAGCTGAGAGTCAGCGCATCCGTGCAGAGCAGGTAAAGCAGCTGGCGAAGGGCCGCTCGGGAGAAGCGGCAGGATGTCCTGGGCCTCTCTGAAGCGTGCCCATAACAGCTGGACTGCGGGGTGGAGTCTCCATTCTCCCAGAAACGTAACTGTCGTGAGAGCATGTAAGCTGGCACGGTAGAGCTCGTATGGGATATGAACGGCGCGCAGCTATTAAGCCGCATCGCAGCTATGCTGGCTGTCCTAACCAACACATGTGCCCCCTCCCGTACCGGTAGGCGTGAGCGGCGTGATAGCGGCTACCAAATGTCATATGGCCCAGGAGCCTCTGAAAAACTTTAGTGAAACCACTATAACTGGCGAATTAAACGGACAGGGCAGCACTAGCCCAGCGCGCTAAAAGCACACCGTGATGGAGACCGGGTCCAGCTCCAACCCGAGATGAGAGAAGCTCTGCCCGGGGGAGAGCTTGCTCATTCTCGGTTGACCCGAAACCCCAACAGGCCGAGGTGCCAGAGCACCAGCTCCCTATGCATAATCGACTAATTCAAGGTCTGAAAAAAAAATAACCCAGTCAAAGAATAATCAAAAATGCAGATGCGCGTGCGTCGAAGAGACACAGGGCATCCTCCACGCATGGAACAGGGAGAGCCCGAAGGGGAGGACCATTTACTGCCATGCTCGGGCCCCATCGCACTTTAGGAGGGAGAGAGCGAGACATGGAGTGAGCGTCCTTCAGGTCTATAGCTGCAACCAATCCCGCGGACGGACGCACTGGGGGATGCGTTTCTGCATGAGCACCCTGATCAGCATCTTGAACGGATGACAGATCAAAACGTGCAGATAGGATTGGTAAAACCCACCGCTCTTCTTCGGCACGATGAAGTACGGGCTGTAAAACCCACATTTCATCTCGGCTGGAGGGACCTGCTCGATTGCATCCTTCGCCAGGAGGACAGCAATCTCCTCTCGCAAGACAGGGGCGCTCTCGGGGGAACCCTCGTAGTATGAACACCCGTGAACCTGGGAGGGCGGATAGCGAATTGAATCGCATAGCCGAGTCTGATCGTCCGCATGAGCCACCGCGACGGGCTGGGCAGCGCTAACCAGGCTGGCAGAGCCCGCGCTAATGCCACCATCGGACTGATCAATGACATGCCAACGGAGGGGCAGCTCGGGAGGGGAGTGCTCACCCCGGGAAGCAGAGCGGCCCCAGGAAGAGCTGAAAATAAGAGAGAGTCTCTTACCTTCCTCCCAGGAACCCGCGGAGAGGCTGGAGGTGCGAGAAAGGAGATCATCCTCTGGCGCCCTCAAAGCCTGTGGCGAAGTGCACCAAAGCTGAGAGCTGGAAGGCAGTGCGTCCCATACTGGCAGCAATTGGGCTTCCACACCCAGAGGGAGGAAAAGCCGCTCTTTTCGGATCGCTACATTCGTTCGCGGGGGAGCCCCAGCCCTCCACCGGGGAAAGAACGGTTCTCCTCCTCTTCAAGTGGCCCGCCTTAGGTTCGCTTCGCGGTCCGATTACCGTACTTTACGGCGACCTATGACGGGAGCGTCAACTTCCTGCGGCGAGGCTTGGCGCGTTCACTGGCCAGTGTAACGGGCTGTGACGGCGGAGCATTTTGGAGCCGCGGGAAGAGCGCTCTCGGCGAAGAACAGCCAGCGCGGACGGGTCGGGTAGGGGAGCAGTTTTCCGAGCCCACCAGGAGATGACCCGCTCCATCGCGCACGGCTGATCTCTCACCACCGAGAACTCCTGGGTAAAGTCCCCAACAGTGTCGCCGAGTAGGCCTGCCTGGGATATGGGCACACCAAGAAAGCGTACTTTGTCGGCGCGGCGCATATCTGCCAGGGTAGGCCAAGGGTGGCATTTCCGGACCACTGTGTGGCCATCGTCCTCCCCAGGGCACGGGCGGCCGACTTGAAGGTCATGAGAGCATAGTCGACCACCGTGCGGTGCTTACGCATAAGCCTGGGGAAGAACTGCCCCTGTGCAGCACAGCAGGTGCCGTGGTGCAGGGCAGAAGCGGCATGGCCCGCAACGGTGTGAGCTCTGGCCATGAGAGACACAGAAAACCCACCCGCCTTGGACGGGGGTCTCAGCTTACCCCTCCAGGTGGCGCCAACCACCTGAGGAATAGCTTTGTACCCACTGGCCGCCTCGCCATCAGGGGAGGTGAAGGCGGAAGCGCACGAGGACCGGGCAGAGAAAAACGCCCTCTATGCCAGCGTGCGCTCGCTGTGCACCCCTGGGAAGAAGTGGACGGGAGCTGGAAAATTCATCTTACATCAGCCCGCACGCCACACCTCTAGTCGGTCCGGCGGTGAGACTGGGGGACAAGCCATCTCCAGCCACACCACCGAAGCAGCCCAGGAAGCGCAGCCATCATGTCTGATTCGAGAACCGTGACTACGCATTGCACCCCGTAGGATGGAAGCGAGCCCGGTCTGTCATCTGAGCATGACAGCTCGCCCTCCGATGTCGCGATGGACATCTGATCTCCGGTGTCATCAAGCGGAAGCGCGGGCATCCCGGGGGATGAACCGCACCACCACTCGAAGCTTGGATGGAGCGCGCTGTGGAGGAGTGGGGGGTCCGCGGGCCCGGAGGCAACGGATAAGCCCCCACTGTAATCCTCAGATCTGCCCGCGTGCTAACCGCTTTCACGGGGAGCAACGGGGGTGGCTTGGAAGCCGCGATCTTAGCTGTGCAACAGCCATGCTCTCACAGTAAGAGCATGAGCTGTTCGCGAGCACCGCATCGACATGCTGGACCCCCAGACGTGTGATGCGATACCCGTGCCCATCATCCGGAGATAGGAACCACCGCATCCAGAAACGCACTTGAAAAAGACGTGTTGATTGACTGTGTTGCTCTCTTAGGGAATCTGCTCTTTTAATGGAAACTGCTCTTTTGTGCACACCAGCGAAACGCCCAGGGGACAGGAAGCCCAGATCGACTGCCGCTGTCGCGTCATCTCCCGCACTGGTGAGTAAACTGGTTTCAGTCTTGAAATCAGGTTGGCAGATAGAGTGTCTTCAGTCTCTGTGATAGGCTCTGAAGTAATTAAATTCTGAGGCTCACTCCGCAGCGTGCAGCTTATATAGCGCTGATGGCTCATTGCTGCCAGCTGTGGAGCAGAGCTCTGCCAATTCAATTTGGCATTTCATTGGCCCGTTTTCTTACTCTTCAGAGTGATTGGTCGTCTGACGCACTCCCATAGTCTGTTCCAGACGCACGTTGAAGTTCCCGTATGAAGGGGAACTCAAAGGTTTGAAACAACACTGAAAAAAATGATTCATTGGATTTGCTAATTTTTTAAGTGGAGAAAAAAAATGATTTATTGGATTTACTACATTTCTTTTAAGGTAAGTGGTTGTAAACAATTTATATGGGCTGAACTGAAACAACTTAGTAATGTTCAACTTCATTTGTCTGTTTAATTTCAGCCCATATAAATTGTTTGCAACCACTTACCTTAAAAACAAAATTAGTAAATCCAATGAATCATTTGTTTCAGTGACGTAAAGACTGAGCAAATAGTCTCAGAGCAAAAAAACTATTTGCTAATGCTTAATAAATGGTTTATAGTGTTGAGTTATTATAAAGTGTGACCACATTTTTTTTTTTAGATCTTTCATTTTTTGTCTTCCACAGAAAAAAGAAACTCATTAAGTTCTGGAATCACTGTTGATGGTCAGTAAATGTTAATTTTTGGGTGAACTATCCCTTTAATTTGCCATCAGAAACATGTGAAGCAGAGGAGTTTCAGTAAAGCACAGCCTGAAATCTGCACCACAGCCGCACCCACTGAGAATCCACACAGGTCCACACATGCCAGCCCTTATCTGACCACACACACACACACACATACACAGGTTTATTTTGGTGAATATTTTGGGGACATTCCATGGACATATTTATTTAATATACTGTACAAACTGCAGTGTTGGGAAGCTACTTTGTGTCTGTAGCTTGATAACTACAAGCTACTCATCAGGAAAAATTGCTAAGCTACTGCCAAACTACATGTAAAAAAGCAACTTCAGGAAACTTACAAGCAAATACTTCATATTTCAACGCTCATAATGTATTCATGTGGCGGCGCAGTGGCTCAGTGGTTAGCACTGTGGCCTTACAGCAAGAAGGTCGCTGGTTCGAGCTCCGGCTGGGCCAGTTGGTATTTCTGTGTGGAGTTTGCATGTTCTCCCCGTGTTGGCGTGGGTTTCCTCCGGGTGCTCCGGTTTCCCCCACAGTCCAAACACATGCGCCATAGGTGAATTGAATTAACTAAATTGGCTGTAGTGTATGAGTGTGTGTGTATGTGTGTGTGTGTATGTGTGTGAATGAGTGTGTATGGGTGTTTCCAGTACTGGGTTGCGGCTGGAAGGGCAAGTTGGCAGTTCATTCCGCTGTGGCGACCCCTGATTAATAAAGGGACAAAGCTGAAGGAAAATGAATGAATGAACTTCAACCATTTTTTTAGTGGGGATGTGTTTTTGTTTTTGGCAATCTGGGATGTTTTTAAAAAGGTCCCAGCCCTAAATTCAATTCTTATAATGCATTTGATCAGAAATGCATAAGCATAAATAATAATAATAATAACAACAAACAAACAAAGAAGCAAAACTTTGTTACTGTACTTAAATATTTCTGGTATCAGTACTTTATTTTTCTGACAACTTTTACTTTTACTCACTTCTACATAAATATATGTACTTTCTTCTCCTTAAATTTTTAAACCAGGTTTGTTACTTTTATTTTAACTTGTTTGTTGGCAAGATCTATATTATTTTCTTGTCATTGCCTAATTTGAATGCTATTTGAATCAATATATCTATGTTTGAGGCCGTACTTCATTACTCTTTTCATTGAGTACAAAAGTGCAGTCAGTACTTCAACTTTTACCAGAGTGGTTTTAAACATCTGTACTTGTACTTGAGTAAAGTATGTGTGGACTTTTGGCATCTCTGTTGACAAGTTACTTTCTACATTGAATAATATTACCAAACCCTGAGCAAATGTTAATTTTAAGTCAAACATTTGGTAATTAAAACAGTGCAATACAAGTATAATGTCAAAGTTTAATTACACAGTTTTCAAAATTCTCAGACTGTCAAGAGTCAAAGTACAAAAGTGCAACAAATGTCAAAATTAATAAGCACAAGGTAGAATTGTAGTCTCATTAATACAATTTTACTTCTGATAAAACATCATGAATAAAAACACCTTGTAATATTGACACCGAATAAAGCTCCATATGTGCCAGGGTCCAAAATGAAACTTATTGAAATGGCTGCATCTTCTAAAAATAATATGAAAAATATTAGACTTAAATGATTAGCAAAGTTTGATTCCTTTGTTTATTTGTTGTTGTTATTATTATTATTATTATTATTATTATTATTATTATTATTATTATGTGTATGCATTTCCGATTAAATGAATTATGAGGGTTGAAAAATAATCTGATTTGTGGTTTAAAAATGGTTGTAAAATTGTGTCCTCGTCATTACAATCTTTATCAATAAATTAAACCTGCGGTAAACTACTGTACTAGTAAACTACTGTACTAATGTGAAAGTATAACAGCCTGTGGAGATCAGGAGAAAGTCTAGAAGGGCTGAAGAAACGTGGAGCTGCCTGAACTGCCGTGAGCCTGTGCTTTTGCTCGAACTCTGAGAACATTTGGCAACAAAACAAAGCTGTTTTATTCCTGCAGTTGCGTTTATCCAGCGGCCAGGCCTGCGAAATGGAGAAAACTACAACCTACTTGCACACTGCTGTGCACGAGCCAAACATAACACAACAGACATCAAAACTCTACATCTGCCCCGTTTGTATTAAATTAACTTTTGGAAGCTGTTTGGACAGAAATATGTGTAGGTTTAGAGGGTCCACAGTCATACTGAAGTAATAGAAACACAATATTTTTGTAATTTTGTATTGCAATTAATATATTAATAATATATTAATGCTCCGCTGTAATTCTTATATCACAAACCTCTGTCAACATTTTTAATAGAAGTCATTATATTAAAGGGCACCTAGTTTACCCCTTTTTCAAGATTTAAGGTAAGTCTTTTGTGTCTCCAGAATGTGTCTGTAAAGTGTTAGCTCAAAATACCCATCAGATTATTTATTATACCTTTGTGTATATTGGACATTTGAGCTGTTTTGACTTTGTAGCTGTTTTGGTGCCTGTGCCTTTAATGCAAACGAGCTGCTTCTCCCCGCCCGCCGTTCCCACATGCGTGTCAGAGCCAAAGAGATCGCTCACTATTGCTATGATGGGTGTAACTTCTCCTGCTGCGTCTCACGCATAAGCAGCACAGTGACAGACAAGAATCATCTTCCTTACTACAGTAAGAACTTTACCAACCGTTATTTGATGTATTTGTTGTGGAGTTAATTCAAGCCTTTCTACAACAACGAGTCACACACAATGTCGTTATAAAGTTTGCGCGCATGCATGCGCTCGCTCACACACACACACACGCTCATTTAGCTTTGCACTGTTTTTGCACGGCAAATGTGACAGGATACACGTTAATATCCACTGCTGTATGGACATCCGTTATTTTAATGTACAGAATAAACCTGATTTAAGTCCATGAACCGGGGTTGAAGCGTCTTCTTTTATAATTGTACTGACACTATGCAGATGTGGTGAAGAATTACGAAGCGATTTTACTGCCTTTATTACAAACATGCACTGTTTTAAAAATGCTTTAAACTTGTAAAACTCATTCTTGAGGTGCTGCTGAACACTTAGAGCTGAACATATCGTTTTATCCCGGTTGCTTTGCGCACGTCTTGTCTTGTGGATATGATTACATACGTTATTATGGACACATGTTAATATGCGGCTGTCAATCAATTCGGTGGGCGGGGACACCGCACTCCTACATCAAGTTGCGGTCGGCCTAAAAATGGGAGGGATTTGGATCCTATATTTAATGTCAGAAAAAAGAGACTTATTGTGTTTCTATCACTCCAATATGACCGTAGACACACTATACATATACACAGTTCTGTCCAAACAGCTTACAAAAGAGAATTTTCATCATAGGTGCCCTTTAAAGATTATGTTTTGAGCATCTGATTTTACCTTAGAGCTTCTGTGCTTTCATTTCCTCAGTCTCATCTCGCGGTTCATGCACGTGCACTGCGCGTGATAGGAGACAAACAACAAGGCACATATGTTGACTTTTTTAAAAGTATAGGCTACTATAGCAGAGTATAATAGTTTTGTTTTTTACATCTAGTATTGCATTAATGTGCATATATGCTTTATAGTTTACATAGCTATAAATCGAAAGCCTCAGTTAGTTTGGTGCGAGTTATCATTATGCAAAAATCAAGTAAATCATTGGATTTGTTTGATTCGTAGATTAGGCTATGTAGGCTATTTTAAAAAATGGATCTTTTATAAGAACTATTAATAACAATTTTCCAAATGGAAAAAGGGTTGGTTTGTTGGTTGTACACTAAATCATCAAAACTATATCTGTTGTGGTGTGGAGCGTGCTCTGATGGAGAAAAAACCCAGACGCTCCGACTTGTGGCCGGCTTATTTGCAAAGCAGTGGACATTTTAGAAAGTTTGCGGCTTCATTCTCCACTTGTGCAAAGACACCGAGGTGTTTATGACGCAGGTCCAGGAGAGAGGCCATCAGTACTGGTTTGGCATCAACTCGTCTGTATCAAACTGTGACCAGCAATGGTGTTGCAAATTGTTGCCCGGCGAGTTAACAGATACATGCTGCACATTTATGCAGCAAATCTTAAAAAATACAAAATAAAAAATATATATTTTAACCGTTTAACTGATACCATTAATCGGTTAAAAATGCATCCTTTTGGCTAACGGTTAATCGTATATTGTGAGCATCCCTACAGTCCAGCGGTGTGAACAGCACAGAATACGCAGCACATCTTCTGCTTTTGGTGAACCCAGTCGTGTTGGCCAATCAGAAAGGAGAAAACAGAGCACACACTGATGTCATGAGCAGAAAAAAACTCCGGTTGTAGTGTCCACACTGTACCTGGAGTTTCAGAAAATCTTCACACTGACCGGAGTTTTCAGAAACATTGGGTTTCAGTCACCCAATACTGCATTTTTTGTGTGGACAAACAGCGAAACTGCAAGGTTTGAAAATATCCGTGTTTGTGTGCCTTACTGTGGTATTTGTGACTGTGGGTCTCTGTTTTATCACGTCTGAATTGCTGTCTGTATTTTTCCTGTGTTTATTCTGAGATCTGTTCCTGGTTATCCTTCTTCAAAGCAAAATGATGCAGGGAGAACCTACTTTGAGTGGGCGGGGCTGAACCAGCTCATTTGCATTTAAAGGCACAGGTGCAAAAACAGCTATGATTCCCTCTGACCCCAAAATTTTACATTTTCAAGAGGGTATAATAAATTATCTGGTGTGTGTTTTGACCTGAAATTGGTTCTGGAGGCACAAAAGACTTATTTAACATCTTGTTAAAAGGCCAAAATTCGAGTTGTTTAAGAAAAACAGCAAATATTATAAATCTAAATCTTGGGACAGATTGACCGCATCCACAACCTTACTAACGTCTGCAGATTTATCAAGCAGAATCTCACTTCACAACACAGATACGAACACTGCCGTCATCAGCACAGCAAACTCAATACACTCAAACCGTCTGTCTGGGAAAATTGGATTTGGTGAGCCTGTGTTTAGCATAGATGACAATCTGATCTAATTTATGCTTTGCTTCAGATGAAAACTGCAGATCTGATGAGCAGAAGAAACTGGTGAGAGGGAATTAAAAACCACAGCAGGGCCAATATAAACACATTAAAAACTCTTACGCAATAAACTAGCATTAAAGGGATACTTCACCCGAAAATGAACATTTCCTCACTCAAGGCGTTTCGAAACTTTTAGGAATTTCCAGTACTGTTGAATGCAAAACAAGATATTTTGAAGAATGTTGTAAAAAAGCAGACAATGACTTCTATAGTGGGAACAAAAAATACTATTGAAGTCAATGGCTGTTTTTTATTTCTTCATTTGTGTTTAACAGAAGAAAGACACAGGTTTGGAACAAGAGTAAATGATGACAATTTACATTTTGGGGTGAACTGTCCCTTTAAGATCGTCTTGCTGCAGATAATAATGATTCCTCAAATCTTACATTTTAATTAGATGTGCACCTCTCTGAGACTTTGGATTTTCTCCTGATGGATGATAAAATAATTCACATTTTGACTTGAGAAAAGCACAAAAGCTTCAAAGAGCAGATTATACATTAGCTCAGAACGTTAACAGACATATACATTATAACCAGATCAAAAACTACTAAAATCAGCTGCTATAACTAAGTTTTTATTTCCCCAATTCCAACAACAACCAAAATGTAAAAAAAATTATAAATACTATTGTTTTTACAGAATAGATTTAACAGATTTAGCTCTATTGAGATTTTGTTTTTAGAAATAAAGGCAGTAATAACCCTCCTAGAACTACATAACTAGAATATTTATATTTGAGCACTGTTTTAAATAAAATAATTCAACAATATTTTTTGAAGACTGTCTTTCCAATGAGCGTGTTGACTTCATGGTTAAAGGAGTGCAATATTGACAATTTTATTCCATATTATTGGTGCGTCTTTATTTTTATAAAATGATAACTAAACAATACTTTTTTTGTGCTGGTTTCAGCCTGTTATGGATAAATAAACAACACTAAAAACCATCACTGAATCAGTCCTTCAAAAAAGCTGATTCATTTAGCAATGAAGCAAGAGACTGAAGTGGCATGACTTTCAATAAAACAGCACTCTTGCTTGTGTGATATTACTGATCTGTATCATATATTATAAATACAACTACAGGGATAATTTTCATTCATTTATTTTCCTCCGGCTTAGTCCCTTATTTATCAGGGGTCGCCACAGCGGAATGAACTGACAACTATTCCAGCATACGCAGCGGATGCCCTGCCAGCTGCAACCCAGACACACCCATACACTCTCGCATTCACACACACACATACACTACGGCCAATTTAGTTCATCAATACCCCTATAGCGCATGTGTTTGGACTGTGGGGGAAACCGGACCACCCGTAGGAAACCCACGCCAACACGGGGAGAACATGCAAACTCCACACAGAAATGCCAACTGGCCCAGCCGAGGCTCGAACCAGCGACCTTCTTGCTGTGAGACGACAGTGCCAACCACTGAGCCACCATGCTTCCCCTATTATTGATTTATTCAGGAGTAAAACAACCCATTGTTACTCCAAGACAAACAAATGTTCTCAACTATTTTCATTGATGAAACTGAAAGTAAAACTAAACTTGTTGGAGATATAACTAAACTAAACTAAAGTTAGCATGAACTTCTTGTTTTTGGTGAACTGTTGTATAAAATCAGTATCACATTTGGAAGAGAGCTCATGTAATAATGACTTTCAATAAAACAGCACTCTTGCTTGTGTGACATTACTGATCTATATCATATACAGTATATTATAAATACAACTACAGGGATAATTTTCATTCATTCATTCATTCATTCATTTTTACTTTGGCTTAGTCCCTTATTTATCTGGGTTCACCACAGCGGAATGAACCGCCAACTATTCCAGCATATGTTTTACGCAGCGGATGCCCTTCCAGCTGCAACCCAGTACTAGGAAACACCCGTACACTCTCGCATTCACACACACTCATACACTACACTCTCAGAAATAAAGGTACAGGAGCTGTCACTGGGGCAGTACCTTTTCAAAAGGTACATATTTGTATCTGAAGGGTCCACAATGGTACCTCAAAGGTACTTTTTAGGTACATTTGGGCACTAATATGCACCTTTGAGGTCCCACTGTGGACTTTTTGGGTACAAATATGTACCTTTTGAAAAGGTACTGCCCCAGTGACAGCTCCTGTACCTTTATTTCTGAGAGTGTACGGCCAATTTAGTTTATTCAATTCCCCTATAGCGCATGTCTTTGGACTTGTGGGGGAAACCGGAGCACCCGGAGGAAACCCACGCCAACACGGGGAGACTCCGAACTCCACACAGAAACGCCAACTGGTCCAGCCGGGACTTGAACCAGCACAGGGGTAATTTTGGCTTTCACAACTTGAATTATAAGCTTGTTCTGACTACATCATCACAGTCAATAATTTTAGACTCTCATGTTTGTTTTTTCTGACTGACATACTTCATAATGCACCTCTATAAAACAGCAATGACCATATCTAAATATAACATATAGTCACAATTATTATTTGTGTCTCTAGACAGAATCTTCAGCTTGCCATATCAGTATCACTTCTCGGTAACAAAAATAAAAGTTTCACTTCTATTTTCTCCAGAAATTTGCTCTGGTCTTCACCTAAATCTCAAAATGAGACATAAACAAGCTTGTCATGTCATCTAATAAACCACTACACTGTAAAAAATATCTATAAATAAGCAGCTTTCTGTATTTTGTGCTTCATGTTTTTATTTTCCATCATTTATTTATGCTTTTGAATTGCATTATGGGAATTTTATCTTTCCTCCAGCAACATTGAAAAGTTTGAAAAAAGTGACTTTTATTGACATTTGTATTAGTTTGCAGTGTTATATTGTCTGTGTTGGTGTTGTATATTATGCTACAAAACCCTTGTAATAAACTGCAGCACATTTTCTGTTATTTTACAGACTTATTTCTCTAGATATTATTTCTTATACATCATATTATTATTTCAAACTGCTAAAATGTCAATAAAAGTCACTTTGTTGAACTGTAGAGTTGAATTTTCAACATCAAAAGTGGACAGAGGCGACGCGGTGGCGCAGTGGGTAGCACGTTCGCCTCACAGCAAGAAGGTTGCTGGTTCGAGCCTCGGCTGGGTCAGTTGGCATTTCTGTGTGGGGTTTGCATGTTCTCCCCGTGTTGGCGTGGGTTTCCTCCGGGTGCTCCGGTTTCCCCCACAAGTCCAAAGACATGCGCTATAGGTGAATTGGGTAAGCTAAAATTGTCCGTAGTGTATGTGTGTGTGAATGAGTGTGTATGAATGTTTCCCAGTGATGGGTTGCAGCTGGAAGGGCATCCGCTGTGTGAAACATATGCTGGATAAGTTGGCGGTTCATCCCGCTGTGGCGACCCCAGATTAATAAAGGGACTAAGCCGAAAAGAAAATGAATGAAAAGTGGACAGAGCAGAGATCAACATCCCATAATGCAATTCACAACCGCAAATAAACAAAACACACAAAATACGGAAACTGTTCATTAACAGATGTTTTACAGTGTAGTTTACATCTCAAAGTTTACAAATCAGAAGGAGTTGCATCAATCATCATCTCGTTGACATTTTATCATTGTGGAGATATGAAGTGCACGAGCGGAGATGTAGAAATATTCAAAATATCCAATAAGAAAAAGCAATAAAACCACCCATGCTGACCTACACTGATAAATGTGAGACGTGCTGCTCATGTTTGTGTGCAAAACGTGACATTACTATCAATTATTACTACTTAGGGTTACAGGATCGCTCAAACAAACATGCATATTAACTATATAAAGAATAAAAATGATCATGTCTAAAAGCAATAGAGATGTTTAACACTATGAAAGCTTAAACATAAGCATGCACTTCTAAAAAGCATTTTCTTTGGAGCTTAAATAAAATAAAGATGATTCCAGAATGTTTTGCTATAAAGTAGGGCTGTGCGATTAACCGAAATTCAAGTGCGAATTCGATTTAGAAAATAATACAATAGAGATGTACAATAGACATTTTTAGGACTTTTTGATTGCTAGTTGGCAGCACGGTGGCTCAGTGGTTAGCACTGTGGCCTCACAGCAAGAAGGCCGCTGGTTCGAGTCCCGGCTTGTCCAGTTGGCATTTCTGTGTGGAGTTTGCATGTTCTCCCCGTGTTGGCGTGGGTTTCCTCTGGGTGCTCCGGTTTCCCCCACAGTCCAAACACATGCGACTGATTCTTTCATCTTTGGCTTAGTCCCTTATTCATCAGAGGTTGCCACAGCGGAATGCCCTTCCAGCCGCAACCCAGTACTGGGAAACACCCATACACACTCACATACAAACTCATACACTACGGCCAATTTTGTTTACCCAATTCCCCTATAGCGCATGTGTTTGGACTGTGGGGGAAACCGGAGCACCCGGAGGCAGTGGTGGTTCTAGACAAATTTTACTAAGGGGGCCAAGAGGGGGCCAGTGTTTAACCAGAGGGGCACATTAAAAAATGATGTAAAAATTAATCGTAGCTCCTCTATCCGAGAGTAGTGTTCTAGTTGTTGCTGCGCTCTCATCCATCGAGCAGTGCCACAGTGTTTGGGTGCGCAGCTCTAATTTACCCGTGTAGAACGATGCGTCACATTAGTTCCGCTTTTGGCACTCGTGTGTAAAATCATAATAAATTCATAATTTTTTTATTTGGTCAGCTCGGGGGGGCCACAGGGGTGGCCAGGGACATGTCTACAGAGGCACGGGCCTCCCTAGGTCTCCGTGTAGAACCGCCACTGCCTGGGGGAAACCCACGCCAACACGGGGAGAACATGCAAACTCCACACAAAAATGCCAACTGGCCCAGCCGGGACTTGAACCAGTGACCTTCTTGTTGTGAGGCGACAGTGCTAACCACTGAGCCACCCTCCCCATAGTGTTCATTTAACCTATAAACTGCAGCCAAACACATTTAAGTGTTTTAAACAAATGGACGCTGAAGCACATATTTAAAATGAGCCTGTTGACTTTGTATAGGGCAAACGCATTTAAAACCCATGCAAAGATCATAAACATACAGCTCAGGGACCTAGATTCTAGAGCAGAGCATTCATAGGCTATTTAAAGAGCCGTCTGACCCGTAACATGAGCATGAGCCATCAATTAGACATTTCACCTAAAGCAGTGAGACGGAAAACGGAGCTTCCCAGGCTGAGGAATGGGAACGGGATCCAGTGGCACTGAATGGCTGCCAATCACTGGTGCACACTGGGAGAAACGCCTGATTATAGTCCAATGCAACCGCAGAGAGAGCGTCCATGTGGCATATCTGATGATGTTTGCATCGCTGATTCTGTTGTTGTTCTGGTTTGTGTTGCATAAAGTGTTATACAAATATATAGTTGAAGGCAAAATGATTAGCCTCCTGTAATTTTTTTATATATTTGCAAAGTACTGTTTAACAGAGGGAATTGTTATTTAATTATTAAACAAAATAGTTTAATTAACTAATTTTTAATAATATTTTAATTTGTCTTTGCCATGATGACAGTACGTAATATTTTACTAGTTATTTTGCAAGACACTAGTATTCAGCTTAAAGTGACATTTAAAGGCTTAACTGGGTTAATTTGGTTATTATGTTTTATAGTCAATTGAAATAATAATAATAATAATAATAATAATAATAATAACAATATTAATAATAATAATAATAATAATATTGACCTTAAATTAGATTTAAATAGGGCTGCAAGATATTGGAAAAATTTGACATTGCAATATTTAGTTTTTCTGCGATACATATTGCGATATCAATTCAATTTCACCAGATGGCTTAAATAGCTCGATTTGGATAATTTAGATCATTTATTAATATGGATTGGTTAGGATTCTGGATGGGATTGAATCATGTCTAAAATATAATAAACAAATTACAAGCACATATAATATAGCAAGATAAACGTGAAATAAACTGTGCTGTATGGGTTACTGGTAGGCATGAGATGATAACCGGTATCAAGGTTTACTGTGGTTTGGAAAAGTCAAAGTTTTAAAACCGCTAAAATTTTCTGTTGTACTCTTCCTAAGGTATATATATGATTTTTTAATGTGTTTTTTTAAGTTTTGTAAAGAAATCTGTGTTTTTGAAACTAATGAAGATAACAGATGTCATTTATTTATTTTAATTATTTAGCCTGACATGTTTACTGTTCCAAAATATTATAAATGTTTCCTAAATTAAAATACATTGTGTTCAATGGGGAGAAAAGTTGTTGTTTTTTTACCCACACCTTTAAAAAGAAATTAGAGTAGTAATCACAATACCGTGATATTTTTATCCAAGCTTATCATACCGTCAGAAACTTATACCAGCCCATGCCTAGTTTCTGGGGAGTCTAACGGTATTCAGGTACACAAATTGAATAATCAAATGTAAAATAACATTGTTTCATTGTATATATTATGCAATAAAATATTTATTAAAGATTCAAATGGTCAAATTTCTTCTGACCGAATGCTTTAAACTCCTGAAATGCTCAAACAGTCACAGTCACATTAAAAACATATGCATATAATAAACTTTCACTCCATTGAAGTCAAATTTTGAGGTGACTGCACAAATCCCTTGTGTTTTGATCTGTTGTGCTATAGTCCCAACATATGAACTCAACATTGCACATCTTGTGATGTGACTATTGCTGATGTGCACATTGCGATATCGATGTTGAAACAATATAATGTGCAGTCCGAGTTTTAAAAATAAATGCTTTCATTCCTGCCAAATTGAAGACTTATATATTTTTTCTTCTGGAGAAAGTCTTATTTAAGAAGTACTTTCTTAACATTTTTTATTTGTCATAATAAAACATAACACAGTATGATATGCAGTTAAAATACACAACCACTCTTGACCTTAAAAATAATAACAATAAGAGTCTAAATTATGGAGATGTAGAAATTATGCAATAGACAATACAAACTATTATTTAAAAACTTTAGAAATAAAAAATAACTTTTGTTTTAGAGAATAAATATAAATATTTAATATTTATATATAAAACCTTTGACGGGATTGCTAATAATTTTGCCTTCAACTGTAGATAAATTGATGTTATTTATTACTATTATGATTTGTTTTCCTTTCATAAGTAACGAATGATGAATACTTGCTATGCAAATCCAATATTTATAATAGGGCTGTACGATATTGGAAAAATCTGACATTGCGATATTGTTTTGCCGCGATATATATTGCAATAATAAGATAATTTCACCAGATGATTTGAATAGCTCTATTTAGAAAGATTTCATTAATTTGCATCAACTGTGATGATCAACTCTTTTTTTTTATGCATAGTGCATCTGCATAAATTATAATAAATTACAAGCAAAAATAAATAAATAAATAAGCAATTCTTCATGGTTTTCTGGGGAGTCTAACAGTATTCAAGTACAGAAATTGAACAATCGATTGTAAAATATCATGGTCATCATTGCATATGAAAAATTGTATCTTTGTTTTAATCTTTAATAAATAATCTAATCCTGCAATGTGACGAGGGGTGTAACGGATCACGGTTGATCCATGATTTGTACAGATCACAACCCACGGTTGAGAACACACGTGACCCGCAGATTAATACATTTTTTTTTACTTGTAGATTAATCCTAAATTTGTAACGATCACAGAGAGATCGCCTCTCGTGTCATTCAAATCACATGTATGAAAGCATTTCGGCTTTCCTGTAAAATATAATGATGACGGAAGTTGTGGTGGGTTATTGGGGATCTGGTGGGTTTCTTAGGTTATTAAAGGTGTTTTCTGTCACTAGTTTAGCCTGCATTAATGCATTCAGTGTAAGCCTCACGATTAATCATTAAAAGATCGAGATCTCAACACCCACGCAACATAAGTTATAAATGATGGTGATTTGCATGTGTTTATTAACCCTTCTAATCGCTGCCATTAAATCTGTGTTTGAACAACACAAAAATCAAGAAAGAGATTCAGTCTTTAGTCTTTTGAGTTAGTTATGAAGTTACAAACAGTCAAATAACACAGAAGTACTGGGAGAACAGTTTATAGTTTAGATAAAACCACTGATGTTTATGGTCAAGATTAAAATCACCGTCATATGCATTTAACTTGACACTCAAAAACGAAAGTTGTAGGCAGCAATTACATTATTTAAGCAATAGGTGGCGACAATCAGCCATCAAAAATATGCCACAGAATAATTCTTCAACAATGATCATCTAGCAATGAAACATGAAGTTTTATCAGTGAATCACTGAATCATTTATTGAAGACGAGACTAAAAATAAATATGGGTTGTACAAATAATGTTAGATTTCTACATTTAGCGTCGTCAGCAACAGTAGGAACAGTGAATTTTTCACAGCACTGAATATTTTACTATTTATTTTTATTCAGCTGATTATTTCTTCATGTTATTTTTAATAAAATTACAGCTTCTAAGTTCTGTTTGTTAAACCCAAAAGTGTCTTGCAGGACGGTTTTTGTTATTAATGGAAAGCAAATTACATTTGTCTCCTCGCCTTTTTGTCTGATACGAAAAAAGGTCCGATCCATGACTAAAACACCATAATGTGCTCCGAACTGTGAGATTTGTGATCCATTACACCACTAATATCATGATTTTTCAGAAGTAACGAATGATGAATACTTACTATGCAAATCCAATATTTATAACAATATTAACATTTAAAAAGATGACAGATTTTCAATTGATTTCCATGATTTTCCAATGAGATTTTCAGTGAGAGACAAACAATGCAGAACTGCCATCTAACGTTAGTATGCATGATGTGTAAACGTTATGTAACACTTAAAAACATAATTAAATGTTATATAATACCAATGACAGTTTTTATAGGACGTGAATAATGCATAACATAATGCAATATCAATTAAATCATAATATTATGCAATATCACTATTTTTTTCATGCAATGCACGTTTCTGATTACGTTTAAACAGACAAAACTCATTGTATTGCTGAGGATATGAGGATACATATCCATATGTAACATTCAGGGAAATCAAAAGCACTTTACAACACACACACACACACACACACACACACACACACACACACACACACA
>CAIGQV010016645.1:30383273-30457301 GCA_903798115.1 Danio jaintianensis | reverse complement strand
ACACACACACACACACTTTTACACGTGCACACACACATCAAAATGACACATATGTGCACGTGTACATGTGCACACAAACACAATTTTACACACATTACACCCACCTGTACACACACATCAAAATTACACATGTGCACAAGTACACATGCACACACGCACACACTTTTACACACACATATCAAAATTACACGTGCACTCGTATATGCGTGTACACACATACACTTTTACACACGTGCATACACACATCAAAATTACACATATTATCACGCACGTACACAC
This sequence comes from Danio jaintianensis, assembly GCA_903798115.1. Lineage (NCBI taxonomy): Eukaryota > Metazoa > Chordata > Actinopteri > Cypriniformes > Danionidae > Danio > Danio jaintianensis. Next base: position 30,457,022 of record CAIGQV010016645.1, on the reverse strand, counting down.
ATGCATCCACACATGCACTCACATCAACATCACACAAACACACACTTGCACACACGCACTAGCATTAACATCACACACACATATTATCATGTACACACACACATACACAAATACATATACAATGCACGTACATAGCTGATATAAATGCTATTTTTGAATGACACATACATTTCAACAACACCTCATAATCTTTTACATTTATTAATTGAGTAAAGTCAATCAATGAGGATTTGTTCTTCTCACAGATCATATTTGTCTTCGAATCTGCTCTCAACCCTGGAAATGAAGGTGTGAACCACCATTTATTCTTAAACAAACATTAAGTTATTTCTAGTGCTGGATTGAAAGATTAGTCGCGATTAGTCACATCCAAAAAGTTAGTTTTGACATTATATATGTGTGTAAAATATACATGTTTATTATTATGTATATGTAATGCACATGGCGACGCGGTGGCGCAGTGGGTAGCACGTTCGCCTCACAGCAAGAAGATCGCTGGTTCGAGCCTCGGCTGGGTCAGTTGGCATTTCTGTGTGGAGTTTGCATGTTCTCCCCGTGTTGGCGTGGGTTTCCTCCGGGTGATCCGGTTTCCCCCACAGTCCAAGCACATGTGGTATAGGTGAATTGGGTAAGCTAAAATTGTCCGTAGTGTATGTGTGTGAATGAGTGTGTATGGATGTTTCCCAGTGATGGGTTGCAGCTGGAAGGGCATCCGCTGTGTAAAACATATGCTGGATAAGTTGGCGGTTCATTCCGCTGTGGCGACCCCAGATTAATAAAGGGACTAAGCCGAAAAGAAAATGAATGAATGAATGATAAATAAATATTTTCTCAAATATATGCATGCATGTGTGTATTTATATTTGCATAATAAATATACACACCACACACACACATTCATTCATTCATTCATTCATTCATTTTCTTTTTGGCTGGGAAACACCCATACACTACGGACATTTTAGCTTACCCAATTCATCTATAGCGCATGTGTTTGGACTGTGGGGGAAACCGGAGCACCCGGTGGAAACCCACGCCAACCCAGGGAGAACATGCAAACCCCACACAGAAATGCCAGCTGACCCAGCCGAGGTTCGAACCAGCGACCTTCTTGCTGTGAGGCGACAGCGCTACCCACTGCGCCACCGCGTCGCCACACATACATATATTATGTCAAAACAAACTTTTCTCCTGGATGTGATTAATCATGATAAATATTTTCCCAATTATTTCCAAAACAATAATCACATTTGAACACATTTAAGCATTAACTCTATATCATGAGACATTAGTAAGCAGTACTAATATAACCACAGCTAGAAATGCTGTATTCTTGGCTTATAAGCACATGTATAATGAGATAAATGATTCTATTATCATACTTTGTTAATGATTAATTTCTCATTACTAAATTAAGTATTGCATTATTTACAAAGCAGGTAATTATTCAATTCATCTTTATTTATACAGCTTTTTTACAATGTAGATTGTGTCAAAGCAGCTTCACATAGAAGTTCTAGTAGATTGAAACTGTGTCAGTCCAGTTTTCAGAGTTACAAAGCAGCAAAGCAGCTAATTAACTATTTGCTAATGTTTAATAAATGATTCATAGTGTGCAGTTATTATGAAGTGTTACTAAGTTATGAATAGAATATAACAAGGCAAAATAAATAAATATCATCACGTTCAGAAATGGCGGAGCATCTGATGAAACATGGAGACGGAGTCAAAGACGTGGCGTTTCTGGTGGAGGACTGTGACTTTCTAGTCAAGGTAAACTGATGTATAATTCATTCATTTTCCTTCAGTCTCTTTATTAATCTGGGGTCGCCACAGCGGAATGAACTGCCAACTTATCCAGCATATGTTTTACACAGCGGATGCCCTTCCAGCCGTAACCCAGTACTGGGAACACCCATACACACTCATTCACACACATACACTACGGCCAATTTAGTTTATTCAATTATAGCGCATGTGTTTGGACGTGGGGGAAACTGGAGCACCCGGAGGAAACCCACGTCAACACGGGGAGAACATGCAAACTCCACACAGAAACGCCAACTGGCCCAGCTGGGACTCGAACCAGTGACCTTCTTGCTGTGAGGCCACAGTGCTAACCACTGAGCCACCGTGCCGCACTGATGTATAATATAACACTCAATACAGCACAGTATATCGAATTTATTTGAGAGTTTTTGTCTTGTTTCTAGTCCAAATATCTAAAAATTCTAAAATCAAAAAGCACTTTCTAGACAAGCACAAAAATATTTGTCAATAAAACATTAATTTAAATTAATAAAACAATGCATCAAATATCAAACTCATTTAATAACAATACTTTTTTCATTATATATTTCGCTCTGCATTTATGACAGTTCGAATGATAAAACTTACTAAACTTTACTTTAAATAAAAGAATAAAGAATTTTTTTATGACAAATTATGATAAAAAACTTTTTAAAAATCTCTCCTTTAATAATTAGTATAAGACAGTTATTATTAAGTTTGAGTTTTTTTATTTAATAATAACAAAGTTTAATATATTTAAAGTTTTATATAAATAAAGTTGGGCGACGCGGTGGCGCAGTGGGTAGCACGTTCGCCTCACAGCAAGAAGATCGCTGGTTCGAGCCTCGGCTGGGTCAGTTGGCATTTCTGTGTGGAGTTTGCATGTTCTCCCCGTGTTGGCGTGGGTTTCCTCCGGGTGCTCCGGTTTCCCCCACAAGTCCAAAGACATGCGCTATAGGTGAATTGGGTAAGCTAAAATTGTCAGTAGTGTGTGAATGAGTGTGTATGAATGTTTCCCAGTGATGGGTTGCAGCTGGAAGGGCATCCGCTGCGTAAAACGTATGCTGGATAAGTTGGCGGTTCATCCTGCTGTGGCGACCCCAGATTAATAAAGGGACTAAGCCGAAAAGAAAATGAATGACTGAATGAATAAATAAAGTTTTTATATATATATACATACAGTTGCAATCAGAATTATTAAACCCCCTGAATTATTCGCCCCCCTGTTTATCTTTTTCTCCAATTTCTGTTTAACGGAGAGAAGATTGTTTTCAACACATTTCTAAACATAATAGTTTTAATAACTCATTTCTAATAACTGATTTCTTTTCTCTTTGCCATGATGACAGCACATAATATTTGACTAGATATTTTTCAAGACACTAGTATTCAGCTTAAAGTGACATTTAAAGGCTTAACTAGGTTAATTAGGGTAAAGTTAGGGTAATTAGGCAAGTCATTGTACAACAGTGGTTTGTTCTGGAGACAATCCAAAACTAATATTGCTGAAGGGGGCGAATAATATTGACCTTAAAATGGCTTTAAAACAATTAAGAACTGCTTTTATTCTAGCCAAAATAAATCAAATAAGACTTTCTCCAGAAGAAAAAATATTATAGGAAATACTGTGAAAAATTCCTGAATCTGTGAAACATCATTTGGGAAATATTTGAGAAAGAAAAGAAAAATTCACAGGGGGTTTAATAATTCTGATTGCAACTGTATATATATATATATATTTTTAAATGATTATTTTTCTCCATTTCTCAGTGAATATAGGCAATGTATTTTGGTGCATTTAAACAAGACAGATTTATTAAATAAATAAAATAATATTTTAGTCACCAAACATGTTTAGAAATTGACAGATAATACATTTAAATTCATGCAAAAATTGCAAAAAAAACATTACAACCTACAACATTTTAACACAATTTTTAATTTTTTTTGCTTCTCTTGATTTTTCCTCTTTTTAAATGTGTATTTAATATTTTTCTATAACATATAAATTTGGCTGTACTAGTTTTTGGAGCATTATCGTAAGTTATTTTGTTAGATAAGCTCCAGATTTGGCTTCAGCACTGACTAATCTAATGTATATGCACAAATATAATATTGTATAGCTTCCTATTAAAAATATTAATTTAAAAGAGAGATTTGTGAGGGGTGTACACTATATATATATATATGAATGCCGAAAAAACCCCTCCAAATTCTTATCATTACAAAGTTAAAAAGAATTGTAGCATACTGCATTTTTACATTTGAGTATACCGTGTGCAGTAATGAGTGGTGAGCACAACATCAGCTAATATATAATCCCTTAGTCTGACCTGCTTTAGCTTGAAGGGACTTTGGAATAAACGTGTGTGTGTTTGCAGAAAGCTAAAGAGCGCGGTGCAGCGGTGCTGAGAGAGCCGTGGGTGGAGCAGGACGCTGACGGCAGAGTCAAATACGCCATCGTTCAGACTGTAAGAAACACACCGCTCAACATTCAGTATTTAATTTAATTCAATTTAATTTAACTTAATTTTATTTTATTTAATTTTATTTAATTCAATTTAATTTAATTGTTAAATATTTTTTATTTTACTTTTTTTTTAATTTTGTTTGTTTGTTTACTTATTTACTTATGACTGACTTTGTTTATTTATGCATGCATTTATATACTTAATTACTTATTTATTTACTTACATATTTACTATTTTATTTATTTATTTGTTTACTTATTTACTTACTGACTAAATGACTTAATTCATTTATTTATGTACATCTATGTATCACCCTCCTTATATTTGTCCGCACACATTCTTAAATATTACTATCATCATAATATATTGTCATATACTGCTAATATTGTCATGGTATGCGATAGATTTTTAGATTTTTCACTTGTTTGCATACTTATGAATTATGTAGAATTAAGTTTTGCTAATACATTTATTCTAGCAAACAAAACAGTCATCAATAAGTTCTTTTAATACAAAAGTACATTCAAAATCAAGCCATTTTGTACTTTGACTCAAGTAAAATTGAAAATAAAGACCTTATACTTCTACTGGAGTAATATTAGCTTGGGATATCTGTACTTTTACTCAAGTGCCAGATTTGTGTACGTAATAGTCATACTGACGTCATGTTTTACAGTATGGAGACACGACACACACGTTTGTGGAGTATCTGGGGCCGTATAAAGGCCTGTTTCTGCCAGGATACAAAGAGCCGCTGTTCAGAGACCCTCTCTTACCAAAACTGTGAGTCTCAAACCAGCAGAGTTTTATATATATTCGTTATCTTCATCAGTGTCTCGCTGTCCAGGAGAAACAGATGAATATTCTTACATCAAGATAGAATAGAATAGAATAGAATGCCTTTTATTGTCACTGTACACATATAGATTATATACATGTGCGATGAGATTAAGAGCATCTCACTACTCAGTGCAAACATGTAAATATATTCTTACAATACAAATCACACTAAACAACAAGTTACAGTAGAAATAACTGTAGACGATAAACAGTAGTGCAAAATAGGGGATGAGAGGGGGGTAGGGTGAGGTGACGTAAATAGTTCTGAGGTAGAACGAGAGACATATACAATATGTAATATGTAAATTGTATATGTAAATTGTACATTGCTAATTGTATATTGTTTTGTTTTTTGGGAGTATGCTGTATTTTGCACTGTCTATATTTTGCGCTGTCTGGAGCCAGCACCTAAGCTTTTCACTCATCATAGTACACGTGCTGCTGATGATGTGACAATAAAATTGATGGATTGCAGCTGGAAGGGCATCCGCTGCGTAAAACATATGCTGGATAAGTTGGCGGTTCATTCCGCTGTGGCGACCCCGGATTAATAAAGGGACTAAGCCGAAAAGAAAATGAATGAATGAATGAATGTAAAATGGATAAATAGTAGTGCAAAAATAGGGGAGGTGGTGTAAACAGTTCTGAGATGCATTCATTGAAGAAGTAAATTGCTCTTAATGCTTTCAAAATCAGCACATTCACATTTCAAAGAAACATTATTTTATGAACCAGTCATAACTTCATATGTTTTAAATTAAAACCATTATCATTTTCACTAATGAATGAATGTGAAAAAAATGTAAAGTTATTTTTCTCTTTTTTTATTTCTTAAAAATATATATTATTTGAAATGTCAAATTACATGAGTGATGCCATTTTTACAAGCTAAGCAAAGCTTCTATACCTTTTTCAATATTGATAATTTTTTTTTTGCAAATTTATTATTGAATAAATAAATTTATAAGAGCATTTTAGAGTTTTAGTGCCATTGGTTTAAATGGAATTACTTTAAGATTCTTAATAATAATTAGACATGGTGGTTCAGTGGTTAGAACTGTGGCCTCACAGCAAGAAGGTTGCTGGTTCGAGTCCTGGCTGAGCCAGTTGGCGTTTCTGTGTGGAGTTTGCATGTTCTCCCCGTGTTGGCGTGGGTTTCCTCCGGGTGCTCCGGTTTCCCCCACAGTCCAAAGACATGCGCTATAGGGGAACTGATCAACTAAATTGGCCGTAGTGTGTGAGTGTGTGTGTGAATGAGAGTGTATGGGTGTTTCCCACAAATGGGTTGCAGCTGAAAGGGCATCCGCTGAGTAAAACATATGCTGTAATAGTTGGCGGTTCATTCCGCTGTGGCGACTCCTGATGAATAAAGGGACTAAGCCGAAAAGAAAATGAATGAATGAATGATTGCTTAAAAACAACATAAACATGACTCTGAAAGGTCACTATGTAAATAAATTCATTTAACTTGCATACATATTCACATGCAGATAAAAGTGATCGTGGCATAACTATAAATACCACTAATATAACTTAGATAATTTTACAAAATTGTGTTGATACATACAAAAAAAGGGCTTCATACATACTTGGGTCAAAAATGATCTGAAAAGTGTCTGTGTGTGTGTGTTTAAAAATTTAGATATTTCTTAAAGAATAATTATAAAAAACCTATTATGAGAATTTTGTTCCCTTTCCAAAAAACTATGAATTTTTGTTTTGTATTTTTAGGAATGATCTTACCAGATCAAAACAGAAATGTATGCATTATAAAGTTTAAAATATTAAGTCTGAAAATTCATTCATTCATTCATTTTCTTTTCGGCTTAGTCCCTTTATTAATCAGGGGTCGCCACAGCGGAATGAACCGCCAACTTATCCAGCATATGTTTTATGCAGCGGATGCCCTTCCAGCTGCAACCCATCACTGGGAAACACCCATACACAGTCATTCACACACATACACTACGGACAATTTAGCTTACCCAATTCCCCTATAGCGCATGTGTTTGGACTTGTGCGGGAAACCGGAGCACCTGGAGGAAACCCACGCCAACACGGGGAGAACATGCAAACTCCACACAGAAATGCCAACTGACCCAGCCGAGGCTCGAACCAGTGACCTTCTTGCTGTGAGGCGATCGTGCTACCCACTGCGCCACCGTGACGCCCTAAGTCTGAAAATGTAATATAAAATCAAGTGATATATATATATATCATTCATTCATTCATTCATTTTCATCCGCTTTTCCGGGGCCGGGTCGCGGGGGCAGCAGTCTTAGGAGAGAACCCCAGACTTCCCTCTCCCCAGACACTTCCTCCAGCTCCTCCGGGGGGATCCCGAGGCGTTCCCAGGCCAGCCAAGAGACATAGTCCCTCCAGCGTGTCCTGGGTCTTCCCCGAGGCCTCCCTAGGTAGGCGTCCAGGAGGCATCCGAAACAGATGCCCGAGCCACCTCAGCTGACTTCTATCGATGTGGAGGAGCAGCGGCTCTACTCCGAGCTCCTCCGGGTGACAGAGCTCCTCACCCTATCTATAAGGGTGCGCCCTGCCACCCTGCGAAGGAAACTCATTTCGGTCGCTTGTATCCGAGATCTTGTCCTTTCGGTCATGACCCAAAGCTCATGACCATAGGTGAGAGTAGGAACGAAGATTGACCGGTAAATCGAGAGCTTTGCCTTTCGGCTCAGCTCTTTCTTCACCACAACGGACCGGTACATCGACCGCATTACTGCTGCCGCTGCACCAATCCGCCTGTCAATCTCACGTTCCATCCTTCCCTCACTCGTGAACAAAACCCCAAGATACTTGAACTCCTCCACCTGGGGTAAGGACTTTCCTCCAACCTGGAGATGGCAAACCACCTTTTTCCGGTGGAGCACCATGGCCTCGGACTTGGAGGTGCTGATTCTCATCCCAGCCGCGTCACACTCGGTAGCAAACCGCCCCAGTGCATGCTGAAGGTCCATGTTCGATGAAGCCAACAGAACAACATCGTCTGCAAATAACAGAGATGAGATCCTGTGGTCCCCGAACCAGACCCCCTCCAGCCCAAGGCTGCGCCTTGAAATTCTGTCCATAAAAATTATGAACAGAATTGGTGACAAAGGGCAGCCCTGCCGGAGTCCAACATGCAATGGAAACAAGTTTGACTTATTGCCGGCAATGCGAACCAAACTCCTACTCTGTTCATACAGGGACGAGACAGCCCTTAACAGAGCGCCTCTGACCCCATACTCCCAGAGCACCCCCCACAGAATGCCACGAGGGACACGGTCGAATGCCTTCTCCAGGTCCACAAAACACATGTGGACTGGTTGGGCATACTCCCATGAACCCTCGAGCACCCTGGTGAAGGTATAGAGCTGGTCCAGTGTACCACGGCCCAGACGAAAACCACATTGTTCCTCCTGAATTCCAGGTTCAACCACCGGCCGGATCCTCCTCTCCAATACCCTGGCATAGACTTTCCCAGGGAGGCTGAGGAGTGTGATCCCCCTATAGTTGGAGCACACCCTCCGGTCCCCCTTCTTAAAAATGGGAACCACCACCCCAGTTGCCCAGTCCAGAGGTACTGTCCCCGACCTCCATGCGATATTGTAGAGACGTGTCAGCCAAGACAGCCCAGCAACATCCAGAGACCTAAGATACACAGGGTGAATCTCATCCACCCCCGCTGCTTTGCCACTGCGGAGCTTGCAAACTACCTCAGTGACTTCAGCTTGGGTGATGGGTGGGTCCACCCCTGCATCCCCGGTCTCTGCTTCCTCAATGAAAGACATGTCAGTGGGGTTAAGGAGATCCTCAAAGTATTCCTTCCACCGTCCGACAACATCCCCAGTCGAGGTCAACAGCTCCCCACTTTCACTGTAAACAGTGTCGATGTGGAGCTGCTTTCCCCTCCTGAGGCGCCGGACGGTTTGCCAGAATCTCTTTGGGGCCGACCGATAGTCCTCCTCCATGGTCTCCCCGAACTCTTCCCAGGCCCGAGTTTTTGCTTCCGCAACCGCCCGGGCTGTAGCACGATTGGCCCGTCGGTACCCATCAGCTGCCTCGGGAGTCCTGCAAGCCAACCAAGCCCTGTAGGACTCCTTTTTCAGCTTGACGGCATCCCTTACTCCCGGTGTCCACCACCGGGTTCGTGGATTGCCGCCGCGACAGGCACCACAGACCTTACGGCCACAGCTCTTCACGGCCGCGTCAACAATGGAGTCAGAGAACATGGACCACTCGGTCTCAATGTCTCCAGCCTCCCTCGGGATTTGGTCAAAGCTCTTCCGGAGGTGAGAGTTGAAAATCCCTCTGACTTGAGGTTCAGCTAGACGTTCCCAGCGGACCCTCACAATACGTTTGGGCCTGCCAGGTCTGTCCAGCTTTCCCCCCTGCCAGCGGATCCAACTCACCACCAGGTGGTGATCAGTTGACAGCTCTGCCCCTCTCTTTACCCGAGTGTCCAGAACATACGGTCGGAGATCAGATGATACAACCACAAAGTCAATCACTGACCTCCGCCCTAGGGTGTCCTGGTGCCATGTGCACTGATGGACACCCTTATGTTCGAACATGGTGTTCGTTATGGACAAACTGTGATTAGCACAGAAGTCCAATAACAGAACACCACTCGGATTCAGATCAGGGAGGCCGTTCCTCCCAATCACGCCTCTCCAGGTTTCACTGTCATTACCCACGTGGGCATTGAAGTCCCCCAGTAGAACAAGGGAGTCCTCAGTCTGAGCACCTTCCAGCACCCCTCCCAAGGACTCCAAGAAGGCCGGGTACTCTACACTGGTGTTTGGCCCGTAGACACAAACCACAGTGAGAGACCTATCCCTGACCCGAAGGCGCAGGGAGGCGACCCTCTCGTTCACCGGGGAAAACTCCAACACATGGCGGCTAAGTTGGGGAGCTATAAGCAAGCCCACACCAGCCCGCCGCCTCTCACCGCGAGCAACTCCAGAATAGAAGAAAGTCCAGCCCTTCTCAAGAAGTTATATATATATGCGCCCTGGATAAAGTAATATATATAAATAAAAAATCATAATTTTGGTAAGGGAACAAAGTGTACATATATTAAAAGATCTTATCCAGGGCAAAACAAAACATTCTGCATTATGAGGAGAAAAATTATTGATTAGAAATTGAAGAAAAATTTTGCATCTAGCTTAAATCAAGGACAATAATAGTGAAACAAAGCTTCTCCAGTATATAACTGTGGAGGGGTAAGCATGATCGAACACCCAATGAGGGGGGAGAGCATGCTCAGAGCCCGGCGGCTAGTCAGCGGGCCAATCAGAAATAATAAATAACACCTGTTTATTTTAGTGATTGGACCGGAGAGACACCCTTCTTAAGGAGAAGAGAGGGAGCAGCCGGGAGAGAGGAGAGAACACACACACACACACTGCTACACGTGTGGTGTGTAGATACCAGAAAAAATAAAATTAATTACTTACCTGTATCGCCGACCCTGTCTTCTTCTTCCCACAACAACGAACTTTACTACAATAACAATATTTCACGGTGCTGTTAAGATATTAAGTCTGAAAATTGCATCAAAATTAAGTGCATATTTATTTAAAAGAACAAATAGGAACATTAAAAATTAACTGAAAGTGTTAAAAAACTTGATGCATATATTTTGATACATTTTTCCATAAATGATTCATAAACGGCCTCACGGTGGCGCAGTGGGTAGCACAATCGCCTCACAGCAAGAAGGTCACTGGTTCGAGCCTCGGCTGGGTCAGTTGGCATTTCTGTGCGGAGTTTGCATGTTCTCCCCGTGTTGGCGTGGGTTTCCTCCGGGTGCTCCGGTTTCCCCCACAAGTTCAAGCACATGCGCTATTGGTGAATTGGGTAAGCTAAATTGTCCGTAATGTATGAGTGTGAATGAGTGTGTATGGGTGTTTCCCAGTGATGGGTTGTGGCTGGAAGGGCATCCGCTGTGTAAAATATATGCTGGATAAGTTGGCGGTTCATTCCGCTGTGGCGACCCCAGATTATTAAAGGGACTAAGCCGAAAAGAAAATGAATGAATGAATGATTCATAAACACAGATGCCAGAAAAAATGCATTCATGTAAATTCCTGTGAGACTGATGCCATTTCAACAGAAGAATGCTGGAAATGATGTTGAAACGTGACACTTGACACAAACCTGCTTTTCTTACTCAACAGGCCGTCGGGACATTTAAGCTTCATCGATCACATTGTGGGAAACCAGCCAGATGATGAAATGGTGCCCGTTTCAGACTGGTGAGGGTTCATCCATCTGAAAGAGCGATCAATAAGCCAAACTCCAAGAGCTGTTGACAGAAAAACACACACACACACACTGCAAAAATGTACTTAAATACAAAAAATTACTAAATTTCCATATTTTGTGATTCATGTTTTTATTACTCCTTCTTTATTTCTGGTTTTGAGTTGCATTATGGGAGCTTGATCTTTCATTTAACAACTTTTAACATTGAAAAGCTTGAAAAAGTGACTTTTATGAACATCTGTAATAGTAATAGCAGTGCTATAATGTCTGTGTTGGTGTTGTATATTACGCTACAAACACCTTGTAATAAACTGCAGCACATTTTCTGTTATTTTACAGACTTATTTCTCTAGATATTATTTCTTATACATTATTTTATTATTATTTTATTATTATTTTAAACTACTAAAATGTCAGTAAAAGTCACTTTGTTGAACTGTAGAGTTGAATTTTCAACATCAAAAGTGGACAGAGCAGAGATCAACATCCCATAATGCAATTCACAACAGCAAATAAATAGAAAACACTCAACATAGAACCTGATAATTACCAGATATGTTTTAGTGTACCCTGCAAAAAAGGCTTTTCTTACTTAGAGTTTTCATCTTGTTTCTAGTCCAAATATCTAAATCAAGAAGCATTTTCTAGACAAGCAGAAAATATTGTCTTATTTTAAGAAATAATGTGCCAAAATGAAGTGAGTTTTTCCTTAAAACAAGCAAAATAATCTGCCAGTGGGGTATGTAAAATAATCATCTTTTTTTATTGAAGGAAAATAACATTTTCATACAATAAAACAACAGGGCGGCGCGGTGGCGCAGTGGGTAGCGCTGTCGCCTCACAGCAAGAAGGTCGCTGGTTCGAGCCCCGGCTGGGTCAGTTGGCATTTCTGTGTGAACATTTACATTTAGTCATTTAGCTGACGCTTTTATCCAAAGCGACTTACAATTGAGGTTCACAAAAGAAGCAATCAGTACAAGAGGAAACAAAGCATACGTAAGTGAAATCGGACTAGTCTTGAGTAGGTAAAACGCAACATACAAGCTAAGTGCAGTCAAGGTTTTTTTATTTTTTATTAGTGGGTCAGGTGTAGACGAAAGAGATGAGTTTTAAGGCGATTTTTAAAGATGGACACAGAGTCTGCCAAACGTGTTGTAAGAGGCAGATCGTTCCACCATCGTGGGACCGATTCAGAGAAAGTGCGAGAGAGTGATTTCTTACCTTTTTGGGACGGCACCATGAGACGACGCTCGTTAGCAGAGCGCAGTGGTCTGGAGGGTAAATATGTCTGTATTAGTGAGTGAAGGTAGGCGGGTGCTAAACCTGAAGTTTGCATGTTCTCCCCGTGTTGGCGTGGGTTTCCTCCGGGTGCTCCGGTTTCCCGCACAAGTCCAAACACATGCGCTATAGGGGAATTGGGTAAGCTAAATTGTCCGTAGTGTATGTGTGTGAATGAGAGTGTATGGGTGTTTCCCAGTGATGGGTTGCAGCTGGAAGGGCATCCGCTGCGTAAAACATATGCTGGATAAGTTGGCGGTTCATTCCACTGTGGCGACCCCAGATTAATAAAGAGACTAAGCTGAAAATAAAATGAATGAGGAATAAAACAACAGTAAACATTACAATTTCCTTCGTTCTATTTTTTGTTTTAACCCAAGCCCCAAACCCAAACCCAATTATTTAACACAATACTTAGGGTGAAATACAATAATTAAACAGTCTGGAGTCGTGCATGTCGTGACATAACAGTGATGATAGAGTGGATACAAAGAGATATACAGATTATTTAACAGCTGTTTAATTCCTTCAGATTTTAACATATGATAAATTCTGGTTCCCAGTATGTATAAAACCTGTCCACTGAACCCCTAAGTGTGTATTTAATCTTTTCTAGTTTCAGAAAAGACATCACATCTTCAAACCAGGCTGTCTCAGATCAGGGTGTGGAGGATTTCCAGCATAATAAGAGTCTTTTCTGCAGGTTAATAAAGATGTATAAGCAATAATGCCCCTCTCGCTGATAAAGTTATGGTCATGGTGTCACTAGGAGTTCCTAAAAAATAATAATCTTATGTCAAAAGGAAAAACAAGATTATTTTACATACCCCACTGGCAGATTATTTTGCTTGTTTTAAGGAAAAACTCACTTTATTTTGGCTTATTAGTTCATAAAACAAGACAATATGTTTTGCTTGTCTAGAAAATGTAGAAAATTGTTAGATATTTGGAGAAGAAACAAGGCAAAAATCGAAGTAAGAAAAGCATTTTATGCGTCTGTCTGTGTTTTTCTGCAGGTATCAGAAGTGTCTGCTGTTCCACCGGTTCTGGTCTATCGATGATAAGCAGATCCACACCGAGTACAGTGCGCTTCGCTCAATCGTCGTCACTAATTATGAGGAAACCATCAAGATGCCCATTAATGAACCTGCCCTGGGCAAGAAGAAATCACAGATCCAGGTGCAGCACATTAACACTGTTGTTTTTGTTGTTGTTGTTGACCTACTCAGCTCCATTAAAAATTGTTCTTCATAATTGTGTTAGTTAAGAAAATTAATTTGAGGTTTTTTTTGTTGTGATTATTAGAAAACATAAATAAACTACTAGAGTAATTCTATATTAAATTGCACAGTGTTTTTGTACTTGAATTAATCTGTTGTGGTGATTCTGTAGTTGCTATTGTAAGTAGTAAGTAAGTAATGTTATTTATATAGTGCATTTATCGTGTACGGCCATACACCCAAAGTGCTTCACAGTCATGAGGGGGGGTCTCTCCACACCACCACAAGTGTGCAGCATCCACTTAGATGATGCGACGGCAGCCACAGGACAACGGCACCAGTGCGCTCACCACACACCAGCTATAGGTGGAGTGGAGAGACAGTGATAGAGCCAATTCAGTGAATGGGGATGATTGGGAGGCCATGATGGGTAAGGGCCGATGGAGGGAATTTGGCCAGGACAACGGGGTTACACCCCTTCTCTTTACCAGAAGTGCCATTTAATGACCACAGACAGTCAGGACCTCGGTTTAACATCTCATCCAAAAGATGGCGCTCACTGTAACACAACAACTATAGTAATATAAACAAATGAGCCAATACTGTAGTTAGGGTAAATTATACTACAATACACCACAATTTACTGTAGTAAAAACTAAAGTATACTACAGTATTTATTAGAGTTTATCAGTTTAGTTAATACTACAGTATGTTGTAGATATTATAATATATACAATATATGATATAATATAAAATACAATTGAAGTCAAAATTATTTGCCCTCCTGTGACTTTCACTTTCTTTGTCAAATATTTCCCAAATGATTTTTCACAGATTCAGGAATTTTTCACAGTATTTCCTATAATATTTTTTCTTCTGGAGAAAGTCTTATTTGTCTTATTTCGGCTAGAATAAAAGCAGTTCTTAATTTTTTTAAACCCATTTTAAGGTCAATATTATTCGCCCCCTTAAGCAATATTAGTTTTGGATTGTCTCCATAACAAACCACTGTTGTACAATGACTTGCCTAATTACCCTAACTTTACCCTAATTAACCTAGTTAAGCCTTTAAATGTCACTTTAAGCTGAATACTAGTATCTGGAAGAATATCTAGTCTAATATTATGTGCTGTCATCATGGCAAAGAGAAAAGAAATCAGTTATTAGAAATGAGTTATTAAAACTATTATGTTTAGAATTCAAACAGGAGGGCTAATAATTCTGGCTTCACCTGTATACACAACTCTCTAAATACTATACAAAAGAAATAGCAGCTCGGTTCAGAATAGTTTATAATATTTTAATAAATAAATGAATAGGGCGTCACGGTGGGGCAGTGGGAAGCACAATCGCCTCACAGCAAGAAGATCGCTGGTTCGAGCCCCGGCTGGGTCAGTTGGCATTTCTGTGTGGAGTTTGCATGTTCTCCCCGTGTTGGAGTGGGTTTCCTCTGGGTGCTCCGGTTTCTCCCACAGTGCAAAGACATGCGCTATAGGTGAATTGAATGAGCTAAATTGGCCGTAGTGTATGTGTGTGAATGCAAGAGTGTATGGCTGTTTGCTGGATATATACATATGCTGGATAAGTTGGCGGTTCATTCCGCTGTGGCGACCCCTGATGAATAAAGGGACTAAGCCAAAAAGAAAATGAATGAATGAATAAAATAAATGAATAATTTGTGATTGTCTGCTGTTGTTTACAGGAGTACATCGATTATAACGGAGGTCCTGGAGTGCAGCATATAGCGCTGAACACCTCCAACATCATCCAGGCTGTACGTTCACAACTCATCTCATTTATATTAGAGCAAAATCATGTCAGAAAAAATCAAAGTGTGAAACTCTCCCCTGATGATTCAGATTGTGAATCTTCGCGCTCGAGGGCTGGAGTTTCTGTCTGCTCCTGATAACTATTATGAAAGTCTGAGAGAGAAACTGAAGACGGCAAAAATCAAGGTGAAGGAGGACCTGAAGACCCTGCAGGTGAGAGAGAAAAACAGCGAAAATCACATTATATAAGCACATTAGTAGCACCATGAGTTATATAATATGCAATACTGCAATACAATATACAAAATGCCAATGTTTTTCTTTATTTATTTTAATGTGCATTAATATAGTATAAAAATATTCGCCCTCTTCTAAAACATTTATTTTATTTTATTTATCTTATTTTATTTATTTCCCAAATGATGTTTAACAGATTCAGGAATTTTTTTCACAGTATTTCCTATGATATTTTTTCTTCTGGAGAAAGCCTTTTCTTTCTAAAGAAACAAAATAAATATCTTACTGTACTTAATGTAACTTGCCTAGTTAATATACTAATTTGTTATTATTCATTTGTTATATGTTATATATAAGGCTTAACTAGGTTAATTAGGGTAAAGTTAGGGTAATTAGGCAAGTCATTGTACAACAGTGGTTTGTTCTGGAGACAATCCAAAACAAATATTGTTTAAGGGGGCGAATAATATTGACCTTAAAATGATTTAAAATAAATAAATAAATAAATAAATAAATAAATAAATAAATAAATAAATAAATAAATAAATAAATTTTAATCTAGCCAAGCTAAAAGAAATAAGACTTTCTCCAGAAGAAAAAATATTATAGGAAATACTGTGAAAATTTCCTTGCTCTGATAAACATCACTTGGGAGTTATTAAAAGAAATAATAAACAATTCACAAGAGGGCGAATGATTTTGACTTCAACTGTATGTCTTGGAAAATGCTCATTTAAATACAGAAATTTACACATTGCATTGCCATTTTGCATATTACGTTTCAAAATGAATTTTTACTACTCATATGCTTTCATCATCCGCTTCGAATGCTATCACTCGATTGAATGGGCGTTATCAGTGGTTGTCGGCTAATAGACATGGGCCAGTAGGGGCCGTCTGTACTGGTAGGCTCAGAAGGCTGTAATCATCCATCCACATGGTTAATCAGCTATACTAATAGAGAAGACTCCAGATCCAGATCTGTTTTTACATTACTGTGACGGTTGGGTTTAGGGTAGGGGAAGACGTTAATAAAATACACTTAATGGTAAATTTAATAAATAATATAAATAATTCTCGTTAACTTCCGGCCGCAGCCGTATGTGATCTATAGCTGATTAACCATGTGGATGATGATAAAAGCCTCCTGAGCCTACCAGTAGGTGTAGCGGCAGAAGGCCACTACTGGCCCGTATCTATCAGCTGATAACCACTGATAACGCCCATTCAATCGAGTGATCACATTTGAATCGGCTGTCCATACAACACAGATCTGCAGCATGAAAATCTACTATTGTGTCTTCTTTTAATGCAGGAGTTAAAAATCTTAGTAGACTTTGACGATAAAGGATACCTGCTGCAGATCTTCACCAAACCGGTGCAGGACAGACCCACACTTTTCCTGGAGGTCATTCAGAGGAACAACCACTTTGTGAGTCGAACATTCACACACATTCATTCATTCATGCTCCTTCGGCTTAGTCCCTTTATTTATTTGGGGTCGCCACAGCGGAATGAACCGCCAACTATTCCAGCATATTTTTTACACAGTGGATGCCCTTCCAGCCGCAACCCAGCACTGGGAAACACCCATACACATTCACACACACACTCATACACTACGGCCAATTTAGTTCATCAATTGACTTATAGTGCATGTGAATGAATGAATGTATGTTTTACAAATTACTTGTATCCACTTCAATGTATTAGTCAAAACAAAAAGCTGTGAAATGAGCAAATTAAAGCATAGAACATTCATTATTTACACAATAATCATTTTTTGTTGTTGTTATTTTAATCTAATTTTGTGTCAATTATGAACAGTTGGGTTGCAGTTTTAGTTTAAACATTTAACCCAGTGGCTGCCTTTGTCCAAATCTTCCCAAACTTGGGTTTAAACAACCAAGCATTATTAGTATTATGATGTAAAGTAATCAGGATTCATGTAGGTTTCATTTATTTATTTGGTCACACTTGACAATAAGGTGTCATTAGTTAATGTATTTACTAACATCAACTAATTATGAACAATACTTGTAGAGCATTTATTAATCATAGTTCAACATTTACTAATGCATTATTAACATCCAAATGCATGCTTGTTAACATTAGTTAATGTGAGTTAACATGAACAACTGTATTTTCATTAACTAACATGAACAAATACTGTAATAAATGTGCTGTTTATTGTTTGTTCATGTTAGTAAACGCATTAACTAATACAACATTGTAAAGTGTTACCATTTATTTGATTTATGGTTGTTTGTTTGTTATTATAGGAAACCCACAGATGCAGCACATTTTTCACTGTCTATAATCACAACCCTAAAATCAGGATTAGCAATAAAATAACATCAAACATGACAACTGAATACTAACTAATCTTGTGCAAGAAACTGTGGAAACACACACGTGTATGTTTAGATGGCAAAAGCATAAACATGGCATTATGTGGCATTAGATGATCCATGTGTGGATGGATGTGTATGGGAGTACAGTAAATACAGTAGGGAATAGGGAGTGTGGGATCTGTCTGAACAGGCTCATGGTTTTATTACGGGGCATTTTAACACTTGTGAAGTGAAGGAAACGGCCTAAGAGAAGACATTTCTACATAAACCACATTAAAGGCTTTATGTGCTTTTGTGATGTTTAAAAAATGTAAACGGAAAATGTGAAAATGAATGCAATGACACTAACAGATATTAAAAAAAACTACTACTGTCTAGGATTATATTTGGTAAAACAACCTTTTTGGGGGTACGAATTACACAGGATAATTTCAAGAGTTCACTCTTAGCTGATGATTGATTATAAAGCGTGTTTGGCATGCTGTCCCGGGAGAGAGCCCTAAGCTCATAAGATCCTCGAGCCCGGGGCTCCCTCCCGTTTGCAAGGCGAGAGGGGAGTTTGAGCTCAGGTAGATCTCGAGAACTCCCCTGCTGTAGTAGCTAATGAACAGATAGTGATTGCTCTTAAGAGATAACTACTTACTAGGAGCATGTCTATGGTGCCGAATTTGGATTTGTCAATTAACTTAAGTTGTGTGTTTTTGGACGGTGGGAGGAAACCGGGGAACCCGGGGGAAACCCACGTGAGCTAGGGGAGAATGTGTAAACTCCGCACAGAAACGTCAGCTGGCTTGGTAAGGACTAGAACCAGTGACGTTCTTGCTGTGAGGCAACAGTGGTAACCACTGGGCCACCGTGTTAACATGAACTAACAATGAACAACTGTATTTTCATTAACTAACATGATCAAATACTGTAATAAATGTGCTGTTCATTGTTTGTTCATGCTAACTAACATGAACTAATATAACCTTATTGTAAAGTGTTACCGACTTTTCCCTCAGCAATCTAATTAGCTGCTTATTAATAGTTATTAAGGTAGTAGTTGGGTTTAGGTTTTGGGTTATGAATGTAGATTAAGATCACACTTTAAAACTACTAATAATATAATAATAAGCCGCTTGAACTAAAGTGTTACCACAAATATTTTGTGATATGTGCAAACAAATTCAGAGTGAAACTCATTTATTCATTCATTTTCCTTCGGCTTAGTCCCTTTATTCATCAGGGGTCGCCACAGCGGAATGAACCACCAACTATTCCGGCATATGTTTTACACAGCGGATGCCCTTCCAGCTGCAACCCAGTACTGGGAAACACCCATACACACTCATTCACACACTCATACACGACGGACAATTTAGTTTCTTCAATTCACCTATAGCGCATGTGTTTGGACTGTGGGGAAACCGGAGCACCCGGAGGAAACCCACGCCAACACGGGGAGAACATGCAAACTCCACACAGAAATGCCAATTGACCCAGCCAGAACTCGAACAAGCTACCTTCTTGCTGTGAGGCCACAGTGCTAACCACTGAGCCACCGTATCGCCGCAGAGTGAAACTTTAAGGTTTAATTTATGAATGTTAGTTAAACACATTATTGAACGTATTTAACTTTGCGGGCGGTGCGGTGGTGCAGTGGGTAGCGCTGTCGCCTCACAACAAGAAGGTCGCTGGTTCGAGCCTCAGC
Organism: Danio jaintianensis; assembly: GCA_903798115.1. Classification (NCBI taxonomy): domain Eukaryota; kingdom Metazoa; phylum Chordata; class Actinopteri; order Cypriniformes; family Danionidae; genus Danio; species Danio jaintianensis. The sequence continues at coordinate 30,437,105 of CAIGQV010016645.1, read as the reverse complement.
TGGGTCAGTTGACATTTCTGTGTGGAGTTTGCATGTTCTCCCCGTGTTGGCGTGGGTTTCCTCCGGTTTGCCCCACAAGTCCAAAGACATGCGCTGTAGGTGAATTGGGTAAGCTAAAATTGTCCATATTGTATGTGTGTGAATGAGTGTGTATGGGTGTTTCCCAGTACTGGGTTGCGGCTAGAAGGGCATCCGCTGCATAAAACATATGCTGGATAAGTTGGCGGTTCATTCCGCTGTGGCAACCCCAGATTAATAAAGGGACTAAGCCGAAAAGAAAATGAATGAATGAATTTAACATTGCACACTACTAACTAATATTTACCTAATGCATTAAGGAATGATTGACAAAGCCTTCTGTTGTGTTTTGATGTGATTTTGTTGTAGATGTGTAATAACTCAAATCATTCAGCGGAGTGATATGGAGCTGTAGTGCGCTCGAAACCGGCTGGAACTACTTTAGCTGTGCTTTATCTGAAAATAACAGCACACCTTTAGAATGACCATCAGCCAATCAGAATCAAGCATTCAACAACTCAGAAGTTCAACTGTTGTTAACAAGCAAGATTTTACTGTGATATGTGACTAAATCATGTGGTTAAATCCTACACCTATTTTTTTTTATGTGTACAAAATGATTTTTTCAAAGTTTGAAACTGATTACTGACATACAAGAAAATACAGTAACATTTAAAATAATGGTCTAATAGTTAATGTATTAACTAACATAATTTAAGTATGCACAACCTTGTACAGCATTTATTAATCATAGTTCAACATTTAATGATGTATTATTAAAGGTGCTGTATGTAAGTTTTTGACTCTTCTAAAGCATAAACATACCATAATATGTTTGCAGATATTTCAGAATCATGCCAAGTGAACATTCTTTATCTGGAAAACAATGCTGAAGTCAGATATTCTGCTTTGAAATGTGAAATGTGGGTCCCTTTAACCCACCTAATGCCAGTTTAGCCAATTATATTTCAGCGCCCCGGGTTGCCTTGGTGGAAAGCAGTGTATTTCATTCATTCATTCATTCGTTCATTCATTCATTCATTCATTCATTCATTCATTCATTCATTCATTCATTCATTCATTCATTCATTCATTCAGAAAGGCTCTGAAAGTATGCGTCCGTGATCGAAATGCGACCTCCGGTGGACAGTAGCAGACGTAGATTCCACATGAGGTTATTAATTAGCAAATAATATAAATATTACGAGTGTAAACATTAGGTGAGCAGGTTACATTGTAACCCCGTGTCCTAACAACACGCTACGTGACGAGATTTGCAGTGTTGAGCAATTTGGCTGTTTGCACCAGACGAAACACCACAGAAATTTAAATACAGCCATTCAGAAGCACAGAATATGCACTCACTCACCAAATGGTAAGTTTAATGATCTAATGAATACACATTAAACCTCTTTAACATTATTAAATGTAGATGCTGAATCACTGATATGTGTTGGTTTGCATTATTTCACAGTTCTGAAGTTCAATTTCAAACGGTTTATTTTATTCTCCAGATCTGAGGTGAACTATCTGCTGCTGCTTTCAGGAGTATGGCAATAAATGTCATGTAAAATGGCATTCAAACTCACATTATTAGCATTTAACACTGAATAAAGCACATGAGGTCTACCTGAGGTGATCATTGTCATTCATCCTGTTGTTCAGCTGCAAGAAATAGAAGCAGTTTCTAATATATCAATTCGAGGTGTTGGTTAGGACAAAAACTCCTTTTAATATGGTAAATATTCCTTCTATCGGGTGCCGTTGCTTTTATTTAGAACACGGTTTAAATCACTCACTGCTGTCATCAATCTGGCAACCTGCGTTTGTTTTGATCCAGGAGTGCAATACCTAGTTCAACCACTGGGTGTCAAACTTACATGCTTACTTGTACAAACTGCACCTTTAAAATCCAAAACTGGCCAACACTTTAAAATAATGGTCTTATAGTTAATGCATGAACTAACATGATTTAAGTATGCACAACCTTGTACAGCATTTATTAATCATTTAATAATGCATTATTAAAATGCTAAATTGTGCTTGTTAACATTATAGTTAATGCACAGCGAGCTAACATTAACTAAAATAATGTTAACAAAGATGAATAAATAATGTAATAAATGTATTATTTATGGTTTGTTCATGTTAATAAAGACATTAACTAACGCAACCTTATTGTAAAGTGACCAAATCTACTGTTTCAGTCTTCAAAATTATAATTATTGAGTGAAAATGGTTTCTATACAGTTTATTTTATTTAATTTAAAACACATTTCATCTACTGCAAGGCTAACTGTTTTCATTTTTCTCTGTGCTAATAACGGTGATGTTCTCTTGTCTTTATCTGCAGGGTTTTGGAGCCGGAAACTTTAAGTCTCTGTTTGAGGCCATTGAGAAAGACCAGGACGCCAGAGGAAACCTGACTGTCCTCACAGCGCAGAACCAGAGCGTCCCCAAGGCCTTTCAATAAAACACACACAGATGCGCACACGCACCCACGTACGTACACGTACACACCCACGCACACGAACACACATACGCACACAACCACACACACGCACACGAATGCATGCATACACACACACACGTGCACGCCCACGCATGCGTACACAGCCACGCACACACATACGCATGCAAGCACACATGCACGCGTACACATACACGCATACATACACACCTACGCACACAAGAGCACGCATACTTACACACCCACGCATTAGTACACAGCCACGTACATACATACGCACGCAAGCACAGACGCACGTGCACACATACATGCACGCGTACACACCTACGCACACAAGAGCACACACACACACACTTTCACATCCACGCATGCAAGTGCACACACCCACGCATGCAAGCGCACACACACGTACTCACCCACGTACACACATACGCACGCAAGCACACACAGACACACGCACACAAGCACGCGTACATATGCATGGGTACACACCCACATACACACATACGCACGCAAGCACACACACGCACACACACACAATGGCACACTCAATGGCCAGGGCGATAATAAAAACAGCTCATACAGGAAATAAAGAGTGCATCGCTTCTGTGTCATTTACACTTTACATTCAAATGGATATTATAAAGCCACTTTTTTAATAACTTTAATGGTTCTTTACTGTTTTTCAGTACAAATATACAAACCTTCTGTGCCACACTTAATTCAATAAGTTTCCATGAGTTGAGTAAGGAATAACTGACACCGTGTTATTAGATAATAATGCACAGCTGCTGCGTTAATGTGGTAAATCACTATCTGTTACACCTCAGTGTGCATTTAGTCATTTTAGCAGATGCTATAATCCAAAACGATTTACAAAACAGGAGGCATTAGGAGATTAAACGCGTCTCTGATGTCTCTAGAGTGTGTGTGTAAAGATTGAGCTGAAAATAACACACAGATAATGTTTTCTAACTCTCTGAAACTGACCCTTTCAGGCTTTGATCCTAATTGTGGTGTTCCCCTTCATACGGGAACTTCAACATGCGTCTGGAACAGACTATGGGAGTGCGTCAGACGACCAATCACTCTGAAGAGTAAGAAAACGGGCCAATGAAATGCCAAATTGCATTGGCAGAGCTCTGCTCCACAGCTGGCAGCAATGAGCTAGCAGCGCTATATAAGCTGCACGCTGTGGAGTGAGCCTCAGAATTTATGCTTCAGACCCTCTCACGAGACTGAAGACCTAACTCTGCCAACCTGACTAGCGAGAAAGTGTCAGCGCTTATCACCAGTGCGGGAGAAGACGCAACAGCGGCGTTTCATCTGGGTTTAACGTCCCCTGGGCGTTTCACTGGTGTACTAAAAGAGCAGTTTCACACTAAAAGGGCAGAATTCCCTAAGAGAGCACACGGTCGCATAACGCGTCTTTTTAAAGATGTCATTCCGACCGTGCATTTCTGGATGCGGTGGTTTCCTCTCCCCGGATGACAGGCACGAGCATTGCGTCACATGTCTGGGGGTCCGGCATGTGGATGCGGTGCTCGCGGACAGTTGCTGCCCTCACTGCGAGGGCTTAACTGTCGCACAGCTAAGGTCGCGGCGCACCCTGGCATTAGGGTGCGTCACCCCTGCTGCTCCCCGCCATGCGGTTAGCACACGGGCAGACCTGAGGCTTACAGTGGGGGCTTATCCGCCGCCTTCGGGCTCGTGGACCCCTCACTCCTCAGCTGGCTCTGTCCAAGCTTCCAGTGAGACCGCTGGTCCATCCCCTGGGATGGCCGCGCTTTCATTGGATGACACCGGGGACGTGATGTCCATCGCTGCATCGGAGGGCGGGCTAACATGCTCCGATGAAGATCCGGACCCTCTGCCACCCTCCGGGGTGGTCAGTGTGGCCTCAGGTCTGGAATCGGACATGTTAGCCGTGTTATTCCGGGCTGCTTCGGCCGTGGGTCTGGAGATGGCTTGTCCCCCAGCACCACGGCCGGACCGCTTAGATGGGTGTTACGTGGGGGCTAGGAGGGCAAGACCCTCCAAACCCCCCGTCCCTTTCTACCCGGAGGTACACAGTAGGCTCACGCAGGCATGGAGGGCACCTTTCTCTGCCCGGTCCTCGTGCGCTTCCGCTCTCACCACCCTTGATGGTGGAGCAGCCAGGGGTTATGAGGCGATACCCCAGGTGGAGCGCGCTATCGCGGTCAATCTTTGCCCGCGGGGCGCCTCCACCTGGAGAGGTCCACCCAGACTCCCTTCCAAAGCGTGTAGGTTATCGGAGTCCCTCGTGGCCAGAGCCTACACTGCTGCGGGACAGGCTGCATCCGCTCTGCACGCTATGGCCACCTATCAACGCTACCAAGCAGAGAAGTTGGCTGAGCTGCAGGAGGGTCGTTCTTCCCCGGGCTTGATGCATGAGCTCCGCACGGCAACCGATTACGCTCTCATGACCACCAAATCGGCTGCTCGTGCCCTGGGGAGGACGATGGCCACATTAGTGGTCCAGGAACGCCACCTCTGGCTAAACCTGGCCGAGATGAGAGACGTTGACAAAGCTCGCTTTCTTAACGCTCCCATTTCCCAGGCTGGCCTGTTCGGCGACACCGTCGGGGACTTTACCCAGGAGTTCTCGGCGGTGAAAGAGCAGTCCCAGGCGATGGGTGAGGTCATCTACCAGCGGGCTCGGAAAACTGCTCTCCCCGCTGCCCCATCCACCTCGGCTGCTCCTCGCCGAGGGCGTCCACCCGCGGTTCCGAAACCGGCTCCGCTCCCGCTGCCCGCTCCGCCGGCTAAGCGGCAACGCCGAGCCTCCCGCGGGACTGCGACGCCACCGCCCCAGGGCGCCGTTAAGTCCGGTAAACGGACCGCGAAGCGTCCCTGAGACGGGCCATCCGGAGAGGAGGGAACCTGCTCTTTCCTCGGTGGAGGACCGAGGACACCTACAGTCAGCAGAGACTTTAAAAGCACCACTGCTGGCCTCCGGGCCAGTGGTACCCAAATTTTCAATAAAAGAGCAAATTTCTCTCTCTCCGGATGTGCAAACCCGAGCCCTGCCAATCTGGGACGCTCCGCCTTCCAGCTCGCAGCGCCGGGCCCCTTCGCCACAGGCTCACGGAGTGCAAGAGGACGGGCTCCTTTCTCTCACTCCAGCCTCATCGCGGGATCCAGGGAGGAAGGTAAGAGACACTCTCTTATTTTCGGCTCTTCCTCGGGCCGCTCTGCTTCCCGGGGTGAGCACTCCCCTCCCGAGCATGTCATTGATCAGTCCGATGGTGCCATTAGCGCGGGCTCTGCCAGCCTGGTTAGCGCTGCCCAGCCCGTCGCGGTGGCTCATGCGAACGATCAGACTCGGCTATGCGATTCAGTTCGCTATCCGCCCTCCCAGGTTCACGGGTGTTCATACTACGAGGGTTTCCCTCGAAAGCGCCCCTGTCTTGCGAGAGGAGATTGCTGTCCTCCTGGCGAAGGATGCAATCGAGCAGGTTCCTCCAGCCGAGATGAAACGTGGGTTTTACAGCCCGTATTTCATCGTGCCGAAAAAGAGCGGAGGGTTAAGACCAATCCTAGATCTGCGCAGACTGAACCGTCATTTACACAAAATGCCGTTCAGAATGCTCACGCAGAAGCGCATTTTCCGGTGCGTCCGTCCTCAGGATTGGTTTGCAGCTATAGACCTGAAGGACGCGTATTTTCATGTCTCCATTCTTCCACGCCACCGTCCTTTTCTCCGGTTTGCGTTCGAAGGACGAGCATGGCAGTACAAAGTCCTCCCCTTCGGGCTCTCTCTGTCTCCGCGGGTTTTCACCAGGCTCGCGGAGGGTGCCATCGCACTGCTTCGGCTTGCGGGCATCCGCATCCTCAATTATCTCGACGACTGGCTGATCCTAGCCTCGTCTCGCGATCAATTGATTATTCACAGGGACAGGGTGCTTCGGCACCTCGACCAGTTGGGGCTTCGGGTCAACCGAGAGAAGAGCAAACTTTGCCCAGTGCAGAGGATCTCTTTTCTCGGGCTGGAGCTGGACTCGATCTCTATGGTAGCGCGCCTCTCGGAGGAGCGCGCCAGGCTAGTGCTTTCCTGTCTGACCAAACTCGACAGGAACATAGTGGTTCCACTGAAGTTTTTTTAGAGGCTCCTGGGGCATATGGCATCCGTAGCTGCGGTGACGCCGCTCGGTTTGCTTCATATGAGACCACTTCAGCGCTGGCTTCACGATCGGGTCCCCAGACGGGCATGGCGCGCGGGCACACACCGGGTGCGTATCACTCCGCTGTGTCGCCGCACCTTCAATCCTTGGACGGATCTTGCTTTTCTACGGGCCAGGGTGCCCCTAGGGCAAGTATCCAGGCATATTGTCGTATCGACAGATGCCTCCAGCACGGGCTGGGGGGCCGTGTGCAACGAGCACGCAGCTGCGGGTTCGTGGTTCGGACCCCGTCTGCGTTGGCATATCAACTGCCTGGAGCTGTTGGCAGTGTTTCTTGCTCTCCGCCGCTTTATACCGGTGTTAGAGCAGAAGCATGTGCTGGTCAGGACGGACAGCATGGCAACGGTAGCTTATATCAACCGTATGGGAGGTATACGTTCTCGTCGCATGTCACAGCTCGCTCGCCGTCTGCTCCTCTGGAGTCATACGCGGCTGAGTTCGCTGCGTGCCATTCATATCCCGGGCGAGCTCAACCGTGCAGCCGATGTGCTCTCACGGCAGCGAACGCTTCGTGGAGAATGGAGACTCCACCCCGGTACGGTCCAGCTGATATGGGAGCGATTCGGGAAAGCCCAGGTCGACCTGTTTGCTTCTCTCGAAAGCACCCATTGCCAGTTGTTTTATTCCCTGACCGAGGCCCCCCTCGGCACGGACGCGCTGGCTCACAGCTGGCCACCGGGCATGCGCAAATATGCGTTTCCCCCAGTGAGCCTAATCGCACAGACACTGTGCAAAGTCAGGGAGGACGAGGAGCAGGTCTTGTTTGTTGCGCCTCTCTGGCCCAACCGGACCTGGGTTCCCGAACTCACACTCCTCGCGACGGCCCCTCCCTGGCGCATTCCCCTGAGAGAGGACCTCCTCTCCCAGGGACGGGGCACCCATTGGCACCCGCGCCCAGATCTCTGGAACCTCCACGTGTGGTCCATAGACGGAGCGCGGAAGACTTAGGTGACTTACCGGCGGCGGTGGTTAAAACCATCACTCAGGCTAGAGCACCCTCTACGAGGCATGTCTACGCCCTGAAGTGGAGTCTATTCACTGAGTGGTGTGCTTCTCATCGAGAAGACCCCCGGACTTGCCAGATTAGCGTTGTGTTATCCTTCCTTCAGGATAAGTTGGAGCGTAGGCTGTCCTCCTCCACACTGAAGGTTTATGTGGCTGCCATCTCCGCTCATCATGATGCGGTGGATGGCAACACGATCGGGAAGCATAACCTAGTCATCCGATTCCTCAGAGGCGCGCGGCGATTAAATCCATCCCGCCCCCCTCTTATGCCCTCTTGGGATCTCTCTGTAGTCCTGGCAGGTCTGCAGAGAACTCCATTCGAGCCACTCGATTCGGTAACATTAAAACTTCTGTCAATGAAGACAGCTCTGCTGATCGCGTTGGCATCGTTCAAGAGAGTCGGGGATTTGGAGGCATTTTCGGTCAGCGAATCGTGCCTGGAATTCGGACCGGCTTACTCTCACGTTATCCTGAGACCCCGGCCCGGCTATGTGCCCAAGGTTCCTACCACCCCATTTAGAGATCAGGTGGTGAACCTGCAAGCGCTGCCTTCGGAGGAGGCAGACCCAGCCCCCTCATTGCTTTGTCCCGTTCGCGCTTTGCGCCTTTACGTGGAACGAACGCAAAGTGTAAGATCTGGTGAACAGCTCTTTATCTGTTATGGTGGTCGGCAGAAGGGAAGTGCCGTATCAAAACAGAGGTTGGCCCACTGGATAGTTGATGCCATCGCCCTCGCTTACCAATGCCAGGGCGAGCCGCGTCCCGCTAATGTGAGAGCACACTCTACTAGAAGTGTCGCCTCCTCCTGGGTGTTAGCACGCGGCGCCTCTATTACAGATATCTGTAGAGCTGCGGGCTGGGCGACACCTAATACATTCGCGAGATTCTACAATCTTCGAGTGGAGCCGGTTTCCACCCGATTACTGGGTAACCCCAGTCAATCGGAGGGAAACTAAGCTCGGTGTTAACAAACGCTTGCCGCGCCATGCTCCCTAACCCGGAGATACGTGCGCATTTCTTGTTCTACTAGTAAGTTTCCCACTTGGCGAACCCTAGAGAATTCCTCCGAGGCCCCCAGCACCTGACTCAGCGGAGGAGTCGGGTGCCTGGCTCAGTGTGATGTCTGTATGCCCATTTGGTCTACCCACATGCTGAGGTTTGGTGCCAGCTTGTGCTGTCCCCCCCCCCATGGGGTGACCCCTTACGCTTATTCAACCACGGAGTGTTCCCCCTGACCAGGCGGACCCGTGTCTTCCCTACCCGCTAACCAGCTTATCATATGTAGTACTCCCCCTCATTAGGGCTAGTCCATATGCTCTATTACCATCAAGTCTCCCCTCTTGGGTAGCAGGTGGCCTCCGCAGCGTCCTCCCCCTTCGGGAACTGGCACGCTTTCCCAACGTACTGTCGTAATTTAAAAATCCCTAGTCTATATTAGCTAGGTAAAAGCTTGTTACGACTCCCGATAAAAATTTAATATTCCCATGTAATGGTAATTAAGGGCCTAGGGACGTTGGAAGGTTGCGCTCCTGGTGATGCTGTGCGCTCACGCTATGCTTGGCAAATTTCACATCAGGGGTGTGACGGGCTTAGCTGCAGTGGCGTTTTCCATACAGTCTCCCATAGTCTGTTTCAGACGCATGTTGAAGTTCCCGTATGAAGGGGAACGTCATGGTTACGTCCGTAACCCACGTTCCCCGAATAAGGGAACGGAGACATGCGTCTCCACTGCCACAGCAGCTGAGTCTCCAGCTGTTAGCTGAGTGATCGGCTCTTCAGCAGGCAAAATTCTGAGGCTCACTCCACAGCGTGCAGCTTATATAGCGCTGATAGCTCATTGCTGCCAGCTGTGGAGCAGAGCTCTGCCAATGCAATTTGGCATTTCATTGGCCCGTTTTCTTACTCTTCAGAGTGATTGGTCGTCTGACGCACTCCCATAGTCTGTTTCAGACGCATGTCTCCGTTCCCTTATTCGGGGAACGTGGGTTACGGACGTAACCATGACGTTTTGGTGACTGCCGCTTTAAATGCAAATGAGATTGTGCTCTTTTCAAAAAGAGGGCGGAGCTACAAATGCCTGTGTGTCAGCATAATGGCAGATTCAAAACAAGACTAATATCATATGCTAATGAGGGAGAGATGGTCACTAATGGGCAGGGCTTTCCCACTCTGATGACATGGAATGTTCATCATCCAATCAGAATCACGCATTCAACTTATTATAGTTGCCCCATAGTATAATGTTGATATATTAATAGCATGACTGGTCATTTAAATTGGTAAAAAAAAAAAAAAGAAACTGTAGGTAATTTTTGAAATTCGTAAACTTTAATAATGTTTGGGGGTCAAAGATGATGTTTTTGTTATCAATATTTGGTATTTTAGTCTCAAATTAAATGTAGTAAAAAATAGCAAGTAAACTTTTGTGAAGGATATGGGTAAATTGTGTTCAGTTATCATGTGTAAGAGATATTAAGTAAAAAATAAATTATTCTGACCTGAAAAAGAACGCTCATACACAAAATATTTGAATATTTTAAAAAATCTTCTTCCTGTCAATAAAGTAAAACCAAGATTTAAAATCTAAAAATAAACATTTCAGATGAAAATTGATGGCAAAAATGTAGAATAGTAAGATTTTTTTGCTTAAAGATTAAACAACACATTCTAACACTAGGGGCTCTATTTTAACGATTTAGGCACAAAGTCTAAAGCTTATGGTGCAAAAGCATTAAGGGCGGAAAAATACACTCTGTGCCCTGCATGGTCTAACAGGGTTGTGCTTATTCTCTTAATGAGTTCTGGGTGTGTTTTGAGCATAACGTGCATTAAACCAATCAAAGTCTCGTCTCCCATTCCCTTTAAGAGTCAGTTGCGTCGCGCCATGGCGCATTTGCTATTTACATGGCGACTTTATAAGAGAAAAAACTGAACGCTTCACTAGCGGGAAAACAGTTAAACAGAGCATCTGCAGCGCGAGGATAAAGAACCAGCCTCCTCCATTCAGCCTCTTTACTTTCCTTTTACTCTTTACTTTACTCCTTTACTTTGGTGGACTAAGGAAACGGTGGAAACTCACTCCACTGAAGACATCCATCAGTCTACATATTTAATTTCCTTTGTTAAGTGCAAAGATTTGCTTCAAAACTATTTCTAAATTCAGTTCTAATCTCCAGCAAAGCAATGAATGAACAATAATAATGAAGTGTGCTAAAAACACTGAGTTATATCCAAACACACGTTTTGTTCTTATGCCCCATATGGTGATGCAGACGTCTCCAAAACCCCACAGGCGGACAAATCTACACTTGTTTTTATTCAAACAAATATAAATATGCATATAATAAATAATACTGCTAATAATAATAACATTATACACATGCAGATCGTCCTGAATGAACTGAAAAAGCCCCCCGAGGTGAAGAAGGCATGGAGGTAGTGGGTTTTTTATTTATGTAGAAAATAATAATTTCTGTAACATTTTAATCCTTTAATTGTTTCATCTGTAAAGATATTTGTGTATTGCTGAACATCCTGTGTGTATTCAGCAATGTGTAAGCGTTTGGATCTGCATAGGAGCATAACTAACGCGCTCTGCGCTGGACTTTAGAGCAGCTTTTAGTTGGTCAATGGCGCGGTCTATTTTAGTTTCTCAAAATAGCAACGCACTAACAATGTGCCTTAACACACCTCCTCTTCAGTCCAGCACACCCATGAGTTCACAAAGTGGCGCAAATGGATTTACTATTTAAACAACGCGACGCAAAACGTGAAAATTACTGTTGCGCTGGTCTGAAAATAGCAACAAATCACGCCAAACACGCCTTGCGCCTTATTACGCCGGGTGTATGATAGGGCCCATGGTGTGTGTTAAAGGGGGGATACAAAAATACATAATAAAATATTTATACATTTATTTTTTGTCATTAAATAAAATAAAATAAAATACCCATTAAAAATACTTTACAATTTGTTTTACTTACAAAAAAATCATAAAATAATAATAATAATAAAAAGAATCAACCAACCAAAGTTATTTCAAAATAATTTATTTGTATATAATCGGAATGATGCCAGGTTTATACATCTATGATGGCAGCTGTATGTTTCATAAAGAATATCACTCCAAAAATGAGAAAATAACAATTGTTTTAAACACATTTTCTCAGACCTGGACAAAAAATGGATAAATATATTAGTAAATAAATATATTAGTGACATTACCATATTGAAATGTTCTATTATATATAAAATACAACACTTTCTCTTATAACTGTTTTGTCTTTCTTTTCTTTACACAAAATATTGAACATATACTGGCATATCCCTTGATTTCTGAAGGGATTGAGCTCCATTTAAAAGGCAGTTTTTGATTGATTCTCTGTGTAGAAGAGAGCATATGAACATTACAGACATACACAACAGTAAAAACTATTGATGTTTGATTGATTTGATTAAACTGAGAGCTACATGATGCTTTCATTGAGTTCCTTTAGTGAGTCACATGCAGATTTATTTCCCAATGCAAAGTGCTGTACTGGATATAAAGACAAAGACTTTTACATGTTTTTCTGTGCTGGATAACGGCAAAGGTCATGTTTATTACTATATTTAGACTGACTGACATTATATTCCACATTTAACTATAATTAATTATGTATAAACTCACTGACACTTAAAAAAACTGAAATCTTTTCTTTGGTTGACAAACACAAAGTTTATATACTTTCATGTACCTGAAATTAACAATATATATAAAAAGAGATGTTCTTGCTCTGTATTTTTGTCTTGTTTTCTGGTACATATATATTCACATTCTTAAAATAATACACCTTTACTTGAGAAGCACAGTACAAAATTAATTTAAAATGAGAGATCTTAACTTATCTGTCAATAAACATCATTCATTTTTTTATTTGAACTTATTTTATTGAGATTATTTTTATTTGTGTTGTTTCAAGTATAAACCCATCTCATTTTAACACATTATTATTATTATTTATAACATAACTATATATACAAAACAAAACTTCTTAACATAATTACAATCAAAGTAACATGAAAATTATAACAAAAGTTTATTATACAGTTGCAATCAGAATTATTAAACCCCTTGAATTATTCGCCCCCCTGTTTATTTTTTTCCCCAATTTCTGTTTAACGGAGAGATTTTTTGTCAACACGTTTCTAAACATAATAGTTTTAATAACTCATTTCTAATTGATTTGTTTTCTCTTTGCCATGATGACAGCACATAATATTTGACTAGATATTCTTCAAGACACTTCTATACAGCTTAAAGTGACATTTAAAGGCTTAACTAGGTTAATTAGGTTAACTAGGCAGGATAGGGTAATTAGGCAAGTTATTGTATAACAGTGGTTTGTTCTGTAGACAATCGAAAAATATATAGCTTAAAGGGGCTAATAATATTGACCTTAACATGGCTTTAAAAAATTAAAAGCTGCTTTTATTCTAGAAGAAAAAAATATTATCAGACATGTTGTGAAAATTTCCTTGATCTGTTAAACATCATTTGGGAAATATTTAAAAAAGAAGAAAAAAATGCAAAGGGTTTAATAATTCTGATTGCAACTGTATATATAAACTTTTGTTACAATTTTCATATTACTTTGATAAGTATATATATATAGTAGTAGTGTAATGGATCACAAATCTCACGGTTCGGATCACATTATAGTTTTTTTTTTTAATGGATCGGACCATTTTTCGGATCAGCCAAAAAGGGGAGGAGACAAATGTCATTTGCTTTCCATTTATTACAAAAGCAGTCCTGCAAGAAACTCTTGGTTTCAACAAACAGAACTTAGAAGCTGTAATTTTATTAAAAATAAAATGAAGAAATAATCAGCTGAATAAAAATGTGAAGTTTCACAAACTAATTTCGAGGAGCACGTGATATGATTGAACGCAGCTGGTCCCTATCGGTAATCATTAGCTAGTCAATCGCATTATTCCAAATCTAACATAAATATCCAGCCTAACTTAACTCCCTTTACTTGGCCTATTCCTATAGAGCTGTATTTATTAATCAAGGAATAGACCAAACGAATCGAGGGGAGCTCTCGAGAACTACCTGATCTTGTATCCCTTTAAATGCTCATTGACCAGGCGGGAGCCGAGCTCAGGGTTCTCTCCCAGGACAGCATGCCAAACCTGCTAATACTGTCAAGCATTATCTAAGTGTGAACTCTTGAAAAATTGTAAAATATTCAGTACTGTGAAAAATTCACTACTACTGTTGCTGATGACGCTAAATGTAGAAATATAACATGATAATTTGTACAACCCATATTTATTTTTAGGTTCATCTTCAATAAATGATTCAGTTGTTCACTCATAAAACTTCATGTTTCATTGCTAGATGATCATTGTTGAAGAATTATTCTGTGGCATATTTTTGATGGCTGATTGTCGTCACCTACTGGTTAAATAATGTAATTGCTGCCTACAACTTTCATGTGAGCGTCAACTTAAATGCATATGACAGTGATTTTAATCTTGACCATAAACATCAGTGGTTTTATCTAAACTATAAACTGTTCTCCCAGTACTTCTGTGTTATTTGACTGTTTGTAACTTCATAACTAACTCAAAAGACTAAAGACTGAATCTCTTTCTTGATTTTTGTGTTGTTCAAACACAGATTTTAATGGCAGCGATTGGAAGGGTTAATAAACACATGCAAATCACCATCATTTATAACTTATGTTGCGTGGGTGTTGAGATCTCGATCTTTTAATGATTAATCGACCAGCTTACACTGAATGCATTAATGCAGGCTAAACTAGTGACAGAAAACACCTTTAATAACCTAAGAAACCCACCACATCCCCAATAACCCACCACAACTTCCTCCGTCATCATTATATTTTACAGGAAAGCCGAAATGCTTTCATACATGTGATTTGAATGACACGAGAGGCGGTCTCTCTGTGATCGTTACAAATTTTAAATTTTTAAAATTGACTAATCCGCCACATGCGATTAATAAACATTAAGGGTCACATGCGGGTCATGTGTGTTCTGATCCGTTACACCCCTATATATATATATATATAGCAGGCAGCACGGTGGCGCAGTGGGTAGCACAATCGCCTCACAGCAAGAAGGTCGCTGGTTCGAGCCCCGGCTGGGTCAATTGGCATTTCTGTGTGGAGTTGTCACGGTCACACAAGGAAGACAAGGAAGTGTAAAACTTCAAGGGTGTTTATTCAAGTGATATGCACAATAGTAGTTAGGTGAAGTAGGTGAAGGGTGTTGAAGAAGGTGAGCCATCTCACACGCACACACAGTTCAGCAGTTCAGTTCAGTTCAACGGCTATTGCCAACATAAGAACAGTCACTTCCCTTATATCGTTGCTTTGGCATTCACAGTAGGAGGACATCCATGAAAGAGCGCAGGAGAAGACAGGAGAGAAGACGAAGGGGACCATACGAGTCTGATTCCAGCCGATGACTGAGTGAGTGAGGTGAGTATTTGAAGTGTGTGGTGATTGCAGGTGCAGGTGATGGTGATTAGTAATCAGGTGAGGGTTCACGGGTGTGGTGCGTGGTGGATGGTGAGTGAAAACGAGCAGCAGGTGTGACAGTACCCCCCCCCCCCTCCACGGGTGACTCCAGGCACCCTGGAGCGGCGGCGGGGACGGCCTCGACCTCGGGGAGCTGGGCGATTTGGGTGTCGAGGGTCGGATCTAGAATGTCGTTACGGGGTGTCCATGATCTCTCCTCGGGACCGAATCCTTCCCAGTCTATGAGGTACTGCAGTTGGCCGTTCCGCCGCCGGGAGTCGAGAACTTCCTGGACTCGCTAGATGTTGTCACTGAGGACTTCGGTTTGTTCTGGAGGGAGAGGCGGTTCCGGTTCTGTGGAAGGAGGAAGAACTGGGTCAGTGTGAGGTTTGAGCAGAGAAACATGGAATGTGGGGGAGATCCGGTAAGAAGGAGGCAGGTTGAGATGATAGGTGACTGGGTTGATTTGGGAGTGGATGGTGAAGAGTCCTATGTAGCTGGGACTCAGCTTACGGCAAGGCAGATGGAGGCGGATGTCTCTGGTGGAGAGCCATACCTTATCCCGTGGGTGGCATATGGGATTAGGTAGTCTACGGCGATTGGCGGCGTCCGTGTACCTCCGTACTGCCTGCTGAAGGTGGTTATGTGCTGAGTCCCACACCCTGTCACTCTCTCGGAACCAGTGATCTACCGCGGGCACTTCGGAGGTTTCGCCAGTCCTTGGGAACAGGGATGGTTGGTAACCTAGGATACATTGAAAGGGGGTTAGACCAGTAGCAGACTGACGAAGGGAATTTTGAGCATACTCAGCCCACGGCGGGTCGGCGGGGAATAGGCAGTGGTTGTAGTTTCCCTTCAGGGAGACGATGAGGAGTAGTGACAATAGCACAGACCGAGCATCCCCGAACGTACTGGGCGACGTCTTTTGCCATGTTAGGCCACTAGTACTTTTGTTTGAGGAGTGAGAGGGTTCGCCTGCTGGCAGGGTGTCCAGTGCCCAAGGAAGTGTGAGTGCTGTCCAGGAGTGGAAGACGGTATCTGGTGGGTACATAGGTCAAGCCCGGAGGAAGTTCAGGGGGTGCTGGTTCTTCTAGGGTGGTGGAGTGAATGTTTTCGTTCACTTGCCACAGGATGGGTGCTAAGAAAACTGATGAGGGTAGTGCATACGGGAAAGGGCGTCAGCTTTAAGGTTTTTGTGACCAGGTCGGAAAGTGATTTGGAAGTTGAAGCGGGTGAAAAACAGTGACCATCGGGCTTGACGAGCATTGAGACGTTTGGCAGTGTGGAGATATTGTAGGTTTTTATGGTCTGTGATTACGGTGAAGGGGAACTGAGCTCCCTCGAGCCAGTGACGCCACTCTTCGAGGGCGAGCCTGATGGCGAGTAGCTCAAGATCTCTGATCCCGTAGTTCTGTTCAGTCGGGGAAAGCTTCCGGGAGTAGTAAGCACACGGATGAAGAGTTCGGGGTTCACCGGACCATTGTGACAAGACGGCACCGACTCCAGTATCGGCAGCATCAACCTCCACGGTAAAGGCTTGTGTGGGATCCGGATGTCTGAGGATAGATGTGGTAGTGAACTTATGTTTCAGCAAGCTGAAGGCTTGACGGGCATCGGCATTCCATTATTGAACACGTCGTCCGCCTTTCAAGAGGGAGGTTAGTGGGGCCGAGAGGAGACTGTAGTGACGAATGAAGCATCGGTAAAAGTTGGCGAATCCTAGTAATCTCTGCAACTCCTTCACGGTTTTGGGTTCCTCCCACTTGGTAACCGCGTCAACCTTACAGGTTTCCATGCTGACTCCTTCTGCAGAGATTACGTATCCGAGGAAGGATATAGTAGGTTGATGAAACTCACATTTTTCTGCCTTCAAGTACAGTTGGTGTTGGCGGAGACGTTGGAGGATTTGACGACCATGATGATGATGTTCTGTGGAATTACGGGAATATATGAGGATGTCGTCTATATAGACAATAGCGAACTGGTGAAGGAAATCCCGGAATATCTCATTCATAAAGTTTTGGAAGATTGAAGGACTGTTGGCTAGGGCATAGGGCATCACGAGATATTAATAATGGCCTGTGGGGGTAATGAAGGCAGTTTTCCATTCGTCCCCCTCTCGGATACGTATCAGGTTGTATGCGCTTCGGAGGTCTAACTTGCTGAAAATCTTCGCCTCCCGAAGTTCTTCGAGGGCTGCGGGAACAAGTGGTAATGGGTAGGCGAACTCAACGGTTGCATCGTTGAGCACCCGATAGTCCATACAGGGCCGAAGACCTCCATCTTTCTTTCCCACGAAGAAGAAGCTGGAGGCAGCTGGTGATGTGGAGGGTCAGATGAACCCCTGATGGAGAGCTTCCTGAATGTAGCTCTCCATAGCAATGTGTTCTGGACGAGAGAGAGGGTAGATTCTTCCGTGGGGCAGTTTAGCGTCTGGCAGCAGGTCGATACTGCAATCCCAGGACCAATGTGGGGGTAACTGGGTTGCTCGTTCCTTACTGAAGACGTCTAGAAAAGGAGTATAGATGGCTGGGATATTGCTAGATGTGGAGCTGACATCGCTTTCTACGGTGGTGGTGTGGACGTGAAGGGAATTCTGGTTCGGATCATGACCAGCAGGGGGAGTAAGATGACCACGGTGTTTGCAGGCTGTGCTCCACTCCAAGATCTCTCCGGTGTTCCATACGATCTTGGGTTGGTGCTGTGCAAGCCAGGGTCTGCCTAGAATGACGTCCACATTAGCACGGGGTAATACCAATAGTATGAGTTTCTCACGGTGATTAGGAGGCGAGAGAAGGGTGACTTCCTGGGTCCTTTGTGTGATTTTGTCATCGCCTAATGGTGAGTTCTGTATGGTGGTGATTTTATAGGAAGTTTCACTACTCACAGAGAGGATGTTATGTTTGATGAGGAAATGAGACGAAATGAAGTTTCCAGCCGCTCCAGAATCCACCAGTAGATGTATGGGGTAAGTGCAAGTATCAATGATTAGTTGTGCTTTCAAATGAGGAATATGAGAAACGGTAGGAGTGAGAGTGACTTTACTCACCATTAGGCGAGGCGGACGAACTGAACAGGCGGAAAGGAGGTGAGATGCTTCCCCACAATACAAGCAGAGTTTATTTCTAATTCAGCGTTGTCGTTCGGAATCAGTACAGGTACTCGGCTCGCCGGAGTAGTTCATCGGTCGAGCGAGGGGCGTGCTCGTGATTACAGTAGGGCTCTGGTTATGCAGATCAGTCTTGGAATCATGAGCGATTTCTCTCACCATGTGCGGAAAGGGCAGTTTGCGAATCACAGTACCGGGCCTGTAGTGGCGAGGCTTCTTTACGCCGCTGGTGGCGGGTGAGCTTTTACGGGCAGCTTTAGTTCTCGCCATTGGCCACGGTGTTTTGCAGGGCTGGAATCCTGTCACGGTCACACAAGGAAGACAAGGAAGTGTAAAACTTCAAGGGTGTTTATTCAAGTGATATGCACAATAGTAGTTAGGTGAAGTAGGTGAAGGGTGTTGAAGAAGGTGAGCCATCTCACACGCACACACAGTTCAGCAGCTCAGTTCAGTTCAACGGCTATTGCCAACATAAGAACAGTCACTTCCCTTATATCGTTGCTTTGGCATTCACAGTAGGAGGACATCAATGGAAGAGCGCAGGAGAAGACAGGAGAGAAGACGAAGGGGACCATACGAGTCTGATTCCAGCCGATGACTGAGTGAGTGAGGTGAGTATTTGTAGTGTGTGGTGATTGCAGGTGATGGTGATTAGTAATCAGGTGACGGTTCACGGGTGTGGTGCGTGGTGGATGGTGAGTGAAAATGAGCAGCAGGTGTGACAGAAGTTTGCATGTTCTCCCCGTGTTGGCGTGGGTTTCCTCCGGGTGCTCCGGTTTCCCCCACAAGTCCAAAGACATGCGGTATAGGTGAATTGGGTAAGCTAAAATTGTCCGTAGTGTATGCGTGTGAATGAGTGTGTATAGATGGGACTAAGCCGAAAAGAAAACAAATGTATATATATATATATATATATATATATACATAGCCAAATCAACCTAAATAGACTACACTTTTTTTTCAAAGCATATTTTAATTATAAAACCTTCAGTAATTCAGCAATCAAAAATATGTTCATGTTAAATTAAATCAAATCAAAAATCTGAACTAAAATTTAATGTAAAGGATTAATAAACAACAATGACACTAAAATAATTCAGCTTCTCAAGTAAATATTTCTTGATTTAAGATGTGTATATTTGCATTGGAAAACAGTACACACATTTGTTTTTTGAGAAGAAATGTTTTTGCAGCATATTGCAGGATTTGGAAAAGCTAAAAAAAATCATCATTCTATAATCATAATAAATCCTTTCCATTTTACACAACTCTATTTTCTGAATAGAAATGCTCGTAGTGAGTGCCATCTTTAAGAAATGCTTTAAAAACATAAACATCTGTAAAAAACCCACTGAAACTGAAGTGAGGAGGAAATCTTTTTAACAGAGAATTACTGGATTTTATCTTGCATATGTAACATTTGGGATTCAGCTTTTTAATTTTGATAAAAAAGAAAGATTTGTGATTAAAGGAAGCCAACAATAATTATGCGACTTGAAAGATACGGGTGTTTGTGGTTCAGACGTTCAAAAACTTCCACTTCTACTTCCAAAATTTGACCATTTACTGACAAAAACATTTAGGCAAGATTTCCAGTGTTTTCTTTTTTTACTTATTTATGCCGAGTTCAGACTGCATGACTTTGACTCGCCTGAAATCACAGGTAAATCGGTGCTCGTTCACATGAGTAAAAATCACAAAGTGTGAACTATCAAAGATGCCATCTGAGAGAATCGCTGATGAGTCGCAGACACCCGTGAGATATTTGGCATGCATGCAAAATTTCTGGAGCTGTTGGCGATTCAACATCATGGCGTGTGAAATGTGTTCTGATTGAAAATAACATCGGCGATCACCTACAGCCAAGCAGCATCCACTAGTGTGGGTATCTACAGGAGTAGGGTCTGTCTGCGGACTGCAAGAAAGGGGCGTAACATGAAGGTGCCTTAGGGGCGTAACTTGTAGTTATGGAGCCATCTTAAAACTATGTTGTCGGCTAGATGGCGCTGTACATCAGTTATTAACGTCTACACCTACCCCAACCCTAAACCCAACCATCACAGTTATTAATGTACAGCCGCGAGTTGCGGAGGCTTTCATACTTGACACGGTCGCAATTGTACTGTTATTTGCAACCACAGGGGGCGATGCCGAGTAGGCTAACTGTCATGACACAACAGACAAAGAAGTCAGCGAGTGGAGTTGCATGAGTTGCTAAATGAATGAATATAATAATATATCAAATGACTTGGTTGTGAATAAATTTGGAGAAATTTCATGAAAACATTCTTGCAGTCCGCAGACAGATACACTTGATCTACAGGCCAGCGGGAGGTTGGGGGAGGAGTTAAAATGGCTGCTTTTTGGTCTATTTGAACCCAAGAAATGGAGGAAAAACGAGTGTAAATTTGGCTGGAGCACCCGTGTCTCTTTGACGTGTCATCTGAGCAATACCACAACCGACTCGAAACAGAAAAAACTTGAAGAGGAATTGTTAATTCCCTTTAAAAGCCAGGTGAGCAAAATAAGTACATGTTCTACCCCACTAAAGGCTTCTTTCTCATTATGTAGTTAATAACAAAAGATATACTATGTGATCTCACGTTGTTTTCATGTCACTTCTCGCATGTGCT
This sequence comes from Danio jaintianensis, assembly GCA_903798115.1. Taxonomy (NCBI): domain Eukaryota; kingdom Metazoa; phylum Chordata; class Actinopteri; order Cypriniformes; family Danionidae; genus Danio; species Danio jaintianensis. The sequence continues at coordinate 30,416,133 of CAIGQV010016645.1, read as the reverse complement.
TGGTTGTGAGGATCGAGACAAAGTTGTCGGCGATTCTCCTATTGTAAAGTCATGCAGTGTGAAACCCCCTGTCGCCGATGCATCTTGCAGTGTGAACACAGCAGCGACGGAATGCTAGCCCAGATAGTCACACAATGTTAAAACATCTGTGACGCCACTACTTTGAAAATCCTGCAGTCTGAACTTGGCATTAAGGAACATTTCAGGCTCAAAACCACAAATGTTTATTATGCTAATGGTTTTTGAATCTGGAACGTTGCTATAAAAGCATGATTTGTGGGTAACAGTAAAGCTGAGTTTTCTGTGTTGGCTGATATTAACTACATACACACATGTATAAACTTCATGAAGTGTTCATTTCGTGGGACACGGAGGCACTTTTGGTAAGCTTGTATGCTGGTTACTTTCTATGAAATGTCAGCGTCCCTTTAAGGGAGAATGAGAGGCGAGAGCAAAGCATTCTGGGAAATGTAGTCCTTCTCAGCCTTTACAGGCTTAACGAGACCATAATAATAATGCAAAACTTCACAACGTTCCCCAAATATATTCAGTCAATTAACTTAGTTTTGACAAGCAAAAAATTAATAAATGAAAACACAAAGGTTTGTAAATAACAGCTGCCATTTTTTTTTTTTTAAATTAACAAAACCGAGACCTGAAACCTCAATGAAATGCTGCTTTTTCCAAGGACAGATGATGTATAGTAAAGTACCTGTGAAGTACCGTCTCGCTGACAGGACTTTTTTTTAGATGATTATGTTTCTGATCTGAGGTAGTGCTGGAAAACCAGGCCAGATGATCGAACGTAGTCCAACACGACACTTAGCTTGGAGAAATTCAATGAAAAAGGGCGGACCGGGTCACAATAATGAAATTAAAGTAGGCATGGTCGGATAATGAATGCACAGATTTGGCCTGAAACATACTCTATGGAAGTACACCAACAGGAAAGGCACAAATAATGCTTTAACTCTTTCCTCGCCAGAGTTTTTTATTCAAAAAGCCAGCATTTTGGAGTATATTTTCTGCTAGGAATATTTGAGTATATTATATATCAAAATAAAGGATCAAGCCTCTTCTTTTAAACAGCAATAAAAAAAGCATTTTAGTGAAGTGAAGTGAAGTGTAGTGTGGCCAAGTATGGTGTCCCATACTTGGAATTTGTGCTCTGCATTTAACCCATCCAAGTGCACACACACAGTTAGTGAACACACACATACCGTGAACACACACCCGGAGCAGTGGGCAGCCATGCTGCGGCGCCCGGGGAGCAGTTGGGGGGAACGGTGCCTTGCTCAAGGGACTCACCTCAGTCGTGGTATTGAGGGTGGTGGAGAGTGCTGGTCATTCACTCCCCCCACCCCCAATTCCCGCTGGTACCGAGTATCGAACCAGCAACCTTCAGATCACGAGTCCAACACTCTAACCACCAGGCCACGACTGCCCCCACCTATTCTATCTTAATGTGTTCATGTTTTATTGCCACTTGAATGGGTGATTTTTGAAAAACTGAGTTACAATGCTTCTTTTCTAAAAGTAGTGCATTTAAATGATATGCCTTTTTAAGTAGTTTAGATTTATATTTACCTTATATTTTATGTCTTTTATATACTGTTATGCAGAAATACAAAATCTGTCACTGGGGTGGTACTTTTTCAAAAGGTACACTTTTGTACTGCACAGATGGACATTAGTCACCCGCTTCGAATGTTATTGAACAGGCGCCTACTAATAGGCTGAGAAGGCTGTTATCATCCATCCACATGGTTATTCAGCTATACTAACAGAGAAGACTCCAGATCCAGATCTGTTTTTACATTACTGTGACGATTGGGTTTAGGGTTGGGGTAGGGGTAGACGTTAATAAAACACAATTAATGGGAAATTTAATAAAATATATAAATAATCAGCATTTATTGGGGGGGGGGGTTTGGGCTCCTAACAATATCTCTGAGGGCCCCAAAACTGCGTGGGCCCTTAGAATCGTCCTAACTTTCCCCCCTGTCCATGCGGCGCCCCTGTCCATACGAATGGCTTTTCTGCTGTTACCAGTTTCTCCAGTGGCTCACTGTGTACGTCGGCAGACTTGTGACGTGGTGCAGAGTTGACAGGTTTCAGAAATCAGGTAAGACAAAAGCCAAACAATTAAATCATTTTAGGGAAGGAGGAGGGCGGGTCAATCTGTGATTTTGAAAAAAAATGACTGTTGGGTTTAGGGAAGAAGGAGGGCAGGTCAATCGGAGCGGAATCTGGTGGATTTACGCGAGAAGAGCAGAAATTTGATATCTCATATAGCTGATTAACCATGTGGAAGGTTGATAACAGCCTTCTGAGCCTACCAGAAGGCCCCTACTGGCCCATATCTATCAGCTGATAACCACTGATAACGCCCATTCAATCGACTGATAACATTCAAAGTCACTGCATTAGTTCCTTTTTAAGATTCACTTTTGTACCTTTAAGGTACTATGAGGTACACATTTGTACTTTTTAGGTATTGATATGTACCTTTAGGGCGTACTCACACTAGGTACAGTTGCCTTGAACTCTGCCAAAGCGCGATTGTCCCCACAACCCTCTCCTGCTCTGCCTGCACTCGCACTGCTTTTCACCTTCCGAGCCGGAGCACGCTTCCGCCATCGATGATGCTCTGTTCAGTTTAACAGAAGAGAAGCGCTCTCGCTCAGCACAGTGGACATTGCTTTAGTTCTATCGTTTTGTATTATTTTTAGTGGTTTGGGATGCAGTGAGACACAGTCAAATACTATGCTGAACAGATCCAGCACTTTTGACGCTCATAAATGTTCATAAAGCCCTCGTGCTGCAGGTATTAAAAGAGGTTTGCTGAAGGTGCAGCTGATGCGCAGTAAGGGGTTTGCGTCTGTAATAAACTATGACAGTTCGTGTTCATTGAAAAGTAAGAATGATAAATAAATCCATATGAAACATGCTCAGGCACGCTTTGCACTCACACTACAAGCACACTCTGGCACACCTCTTCCAACAGGGTCAGGACCGGCCAACTGAACCATGCCTGGGCCCGATTCGGAGCACTCACACTTGTCAAACGAACCGGGAAACGCGCCTGGGCATGGTTCGGATAGCCTAATGTGAGTGCACCCTTAAAGACTTGTTAGGAACAAAAATGTAAGTGACAGATTTTGTACCTTTATTTCTGAAAACTGTAAAATCCCATCAATGCTGGGGAAGTGTTTTCTCTTAATTGACAAGTTTTCTCATCAGTGGCGGAGAAAGAGTTAAGCTTCAAGAGCTTATCATGTTTGAAATAATGCCAAAAGATTCATTCTGTACTGTAATGTCAATGTGTCACGCAAAGACAAGATTCATTCAAACTACAGTCTCACATAATCAGCTCTATACAGTCTATAGCCTCAAATATACGTATTAACTTATTTATATACTTACAAATATACTTATAATCACACTGATTTGATGAGTGTTTAATATCAAACTCATCTGTCAGGGTGAATTGCAGAATTTGTGTAAATATATCCATTAGATGCTTTCTACTGCTGTTTACTCATTTTTCTTGTGTGTTTATGTTGTTATTGAGAAAAAAAATCCATCTAAAAAATCCATCTAAACGTTGCTCTCAGATGCTTGTAATCAGTATATCACTGATAAACTATTTTAAAATGTTTCTTTTACTTCTAATCAAAGAGGTAAAATCACTTTGCAGTCAGTATGAATTATATTAGTCTATATATATTAGTTTGTATGAGTAATAATTTGCTGGCTGCAATTCGTTATATATAGATAACTCATTTCTACTAACTGATTTCTTTTGTCTTTGCCATGATGACAGCACATAATATTAGACTAGATATTCTTCAAGATACTAGTATTCAGCTTAAAGTGACATTTAAAGGCTTAACTAGGTTAATCAGGGTAAAGTTAGGGTAATTAGGCAAGTCATTGTATAACAGTGGTTTGTTCTGGAGACAATCCAAAACTAATATTGCTTAAGGGGGATAATAATATTGACCTTAAAATGGCTTTAAAAATTTTTTAAACCTGCTTTTATTCTAGCCGAAATAAAACAAATGAGACTTTCTCCAGAAGAAAAAATATTATAGTAAATACTGTGAAAAATTCCTAAATCTGTTCAACATCATTTGGGAAATATTTGACAAAATAAAAATTCACGAGAGGGCGAATCATTTTGACTTCAACTGTACTATACAAGGGTTTCTGAATTCTTCATAGAGTTTGCATATATATATATATATATATATATATATATATTGCATGTATATAAAAGTTTGCATAGATAAAAGTTTCTATATACTATCACAAAGTATATAAATCAGTTACCTTATATCATGTATATCAGCTGTTTATGAGAGAAGGAACTAAATGAATCTCGTCTTGAACCAAAGGAAATAAAGAAGGTCCTTTGGTAACCACATGAATCAATTAACACCACTTTTTTGCTTGTTAAATGTCACGTTTGGACTGATAAAGTACCTTGAGAGTCTGAACCTGACTTGTTTTGGCCATGTGGTGCTAGTAACAGTAAGTTACTACTGAAGAGTACATAGAAAACCCATCTAATCATCTGTAATTCCTCTAAATATTAGTTTGAAGGACAATCTGAGGTCTGGAGATTGTGATCGTTATGTTTGGAATTATCTGGAAGACTCGACATGTGTGTGAAAGAAACAGCGAGAGATCATCGCCGAAGAGATTCTTTTTTGTCCAATTCGGCTCTTGTGTAGCAGCGTGAGGAGTTTTGGATGAAGAGTTTTCTCAAACACCAGATTCTTCCTCTGACCCTGCAGAGATTGATAAAAAAGAGAAATGTTTTCATGTTAAACATTCATCTGTAATGAAAAACTGATATGAACTAGCAATGAAGTAGGGCTGACTGATAAATCACATGAGATCGTCATGCGCATTTGTCTCTGTAATCAGCTGTGAATGCCCTTTACTGATTTATTCATTCATTCATTCATTTTCCTTCGGCTTAGTCCCTTATGGGTCGCCACAGTGGAATAAACCGCCTACTATTCCAGCGTATGTTTTACGCAGCGGATGCCCTTCCAGCTGCAACCCAGTACTGGGAAACCCTTTACTGATTTAACATTGGAATAAACCAATTAAAACTAATCTGTTATCTCCTTGTTCACTTCTATCCATCCACTTTACCCAGCATCTAAATCACTTTCTAAATGTTTTTTTTTCATACAGACTTATTTCTCTGGATATTATTTCTTATACATTATATTATCTCAAACTACTAAAATGTCAATAAAAGTCACTTTGTTCAACTGAATTTTCAGCATCAAAAGTGAACAGAGCAGAGATCAACATCCCATAACGCAATTCACAACCGCAAATAAATGGAAAAAACAACATACAGAAATTGTTCAATAACAGAAATTTATTTGTCACGACAGTCAGATACTCACCCTGACTAGGGGTGTAGAGCTTGGCAGTACAGTCAAATGTACATAAAACTGTCAGGCTTTATTCTGAGATGACAACATCCTGGATGCACTTTATCCCTAACTAATCAACTTTTTCCTTTGGCTTAGTCCCTTTATTCATCAGTAAAGGGACTCATCAGTACTGGGAAACATTCATACACACTCATTCGCACTCATACACTATGGCCAACTTAGTTTATTCAATTGACCTATAGCGCGTGTGTTTGGACTGTGGGGGAAACCGGAGCACCCGGAGGAAACCCACGCCAACACGGGGAGAACATGCAAACTCCACACAGAAATGACAACTGGCCCAGCCAGGACTCGAACCAGCGACCTTCTTGCTGTGAGGCCACAGTGCTAACCACTGGGCCACCGTGTCGGCAACTGTATATTTTTCCCCAATTCCTGTTTGACGGAGAGCAGATTTTTTCAACACATTTCTAAACATAATAGTTTTAATAACTCATCTCTAATAACTGATTTCTTTTCTCTTTGTCATGATGACAGCACATAATATTTGACTAGATATTCTTCAAGATACTAGTATTCAGCTTAAAGTGACATTTAAAGGCTTAACTAGGTTAATTAGGGTAAAGTTAGGGTAATTAGGCAAGTCATTGTATAACAGTGGTTTGTTCTGGAGACAATCCAAAACTAATATTGCTTAAGGGGGCGAATAATATTGACCTTAAAATGGCTTTAAAAAATTGACATTCACAATAGTCACATCGCAGGATATGCAATGTTGAGTGTGAATATATTTGAGAGTTTTTGTCTGGTTTCCAGTCCATAAATCTAATTTTCAAATTGAAAACAAGATTATTTTACTTAACCCATTGGCAGATTATTTTACTTGTTTTAGCATTAACCTAATTTTGAGCTGTTACCTCTGAAAGTTTGATTCTTGATTTAAGAATTTAGTTATTTGAACTAGAAACAAGACAAAAACTTTAAGTCAGAAAAAGCAATTTTTTTGTAGTGTGATTATTCAATTCCAAATTATTCAGGTCAAAATTATTCGCCCTCATGTGAATTTTATTTTATTTTTTAAATATTTCCCACATGATGTTTAACAGATTCAGGAATTTTTCACAGTATTTCCTATAATATTTTTTCTTCTGGAGAAAGTCTTATTTGTTTTATTTCGGCTAGAATATTATCGGCAGTTTTTAATTTTTTAGAAACCATTTTAAGGTCAATATTATTAAGCAATATTTGTTTTGGATTGTCTACAAAACAAACCACTGTTACACAATGACTTGCCTAATTACCCTAATTAACCTAGTTAAGTCTTTAAATGTCACTTTAAGCTGAATACTAGTATCTAGTCAAATATTATGTGCTGTCATCATGGCAAAGAGAAATGAAATCAGTTATTAGAAATGAGTTATTAAAACTATTATGTTTACAAATGTGTTAAAAACACAGAAATTGGGGAAAAAATATACAGGGGGGCAAATAATTCTGACTTAAACTTGCAGGAAAAATAAAATATCGCATCATCAGATTTTTTCCAACATTGTGCAGCCCCTATAATAAAGTATGTCAATTAGACACACAGTACTCACCCTGACTATTGTGTAGAGTTTGGCAGTACAGGCAAATGTCCACTGGAAGTTCGTCCCCCGGGCTGTAATGAGCCCTACATAGGGGTCTATTATCCACTCCAGAAGTGGGCCCTAAAAGCTGAGGCTCCGAATGTGCCTGTTGTACCTGCTTTTGCCATACAACATGCGTCCCACCACAGCACGGCCACTCGGGAATACCCGTCGAGTCCAAAATCAGTGGTACGGGCACCAATTTTGGGGCTATATCTGGCGGTGGTGTACAGCAATAGCTCCCTGCTCCCTGTCCATAGTGGATATGAATGCTACAATCATCCTGAAGGTCCAAGTTTTGATGAAAGTGAACAACCGGTGATGGTTTCCGTGTAGGGGTCCATCTGGGAGATTTGTGGCAACAGGATGGGGACGGAGAGGTTAAAGAAGGAGCCACAGATGCAGAAATTGGGTCCGGATTTCTTTCCTCAACCGTTTTGAGGTCTGTTTTGGGGCAGTGGCAGGACTGGTGCTGTACCTGACAAACTGCAGTGGAGTCTTTGTCTTTATTTGAGTTGCAGGGGCCGCCGGTTGCTGTATTTGGGGACGTTGCATTTTGATCCTCGTCAGAAACTCGCCCCGGCCCTTGATTGAGTTCCCCATCCTCGTAATAGTGGTGCCTATGCCTGTAATTAGACATATAATTCAATATATGGTAATGCACAATATTGATTTTGTGGGCACTTCAAAATAACGTGTCATCATGTGACCAATGTAGTGGCAATTTCAGATACAATCATGCAAAATATGCAGATCAATGGGGCGCAAGGACAGGGATTGAGAACATGGGATTACTCGCAACAACAAATTCTGATACCATCATGATCAAACCTGTGATAGTGATACCTTTCAATTACAAGTCCAACTCCCTAACCATTTGAATATAAGTTTCGGATATAGGGGCGACTTTGGATACAGCCATGCAAAATATGCAGATCAGAGGGTCGCAAAGACAGGGATTGAGAAACATTGGATTAATCACAACAAGAAAATCTGATACCATCATAATCGTACCTGTGATAGTGATACCTTTCGATTACAAGTCCAACTTCCTAACCATTTGGATATAAGGTTCGAATATATAGGCAATTTCAGATACAGCCATGCATAATATGCAGATCAGTATAAGCTGTGAGGACAGGTATTGAGAATCGCTGGATTAATCGCAACAAGAAAATCTGATACCGTCATAATCGTACCTGTGATAGTGATACCTTTCAATTACAAGTGCAACTCCCTAACCATTAGGCCACAACTGCCTCGATTTCAGATATAGTGGCAATTTTGCATACAGCCATGCAAAATATGCAGATTAGTGGGGCGCAAGGACAGGGATTTAAAAACATGGGATTAATCACAATAAGAAAACCTGATACTGTCATAATCGTGCCTGTGATAGTGATACCTTTCGATTACAAGTCCAACTTCCTAACCATTTGAATACAAGTTGCGGATAGAGGGGCGATTTTGGATACAGCCATGCAAAATATGCAGATCAGTAGGTTGTGAAGACAGGGACTGAGAAACGCTGGATTAATTGCAACACGAAAATCTGATACCATCATAATCGTACCTGTGATAGTGATACCTTTCGATTACAAGTCTAACTCCTGAACCATTAGGCCACAACTGCCCCAATTTGAGATATAGGGGCAATTTCGGATACAGCTGCTATGCAAAATATGCAGATCAGTGGGGCGCGAGGACTGGGATTGAGAAATGCTGGATTAATCCCAAGAAAATCTGATACCATCATAATTGTACAAGACATAGTGATACCTTTTAATAGTCCAACTCCCTAACCATTAAGCCTTGAGAATTGAGGGATTGGAATTATATAGGGTTTGAGAAATGCGGGATCAATCGCAACAACAAATTCTGATACCGTCATACTCGTACCTGTGATAGTGATACCTTTCAATTATAAGTCCAACTCCGTAACAATTAGGCCACAACTGCCCCGATTTAGGATATAGTGGCGATTTTGGATACAGCAATGCAAAATATGCAGATCAGTGGGGTGCGAGGACAGGGATTGAGAAACACTGAATTAATCACAATAAGAAAACCTGATACTCTGTCATACCTGTGATAGTGATACCTTTCGATTACAAGTCCAACTTCCTAACCATTAGGCCACAACTGTCCCAATTTCGCCATGTAAAATATGCAGATCAGTTGGGCACGAGGACAGGGATTGAGAAACGCTGGAATTATCACAACAAGGAAATCTGATACTGTCATAATCATACCTGTGATAGTGATACCTTTCGATAGTCCAACTCCCTAACCATTAGGCCTTGAGAATTGAGGGATTGGGATTAAATAGGGATTGAGAAAGGCTGAATTAATTGCAATAAGAAAATCTGATACCATCATAATCGTACCTGCGATAGTGATACCTTTTGATTACAAGTGCAACTCCCTAACCATTAGGCCACAACTGACCTGATTCTGGATATAGGGGCAAATTTGGATACAGTTTAGCAAAATATGCAAATCAGCGGGGTGTGAGGACAGGGATTGACAAACATTGGCTTAATCCCAACAAGAAAATCTGATACCATCATAATCGTACCTGTGATAGTGATGCCTTTCAATCACAAGTGCAAGTCCCTAACCATTAGGCCACAACTGCCCCGATTTCAGATATAGTGGCAATTTCGGATACAGCCATGTAAAATATGCAGATCAGCATGCTGTGAGGACAGGGATTGAGAAACTCTGAATTAATCGCAATAAGAAAATCTGATACTATCATAATTGTACTCCCTAGGCCTTGAGAATTGAGGGATTGGGATTATATAGGGATTGAGAAACGCTGGATCAATTGCAATAAGAAAATCTGATACCATCATACCTGTGATAGTGAACATGACTGAACACAGCCACCTGTTGCTGCTCTTCCGAACAGCCAGCACTGGGATCTCCAGCACGGTTTACCACAGAGTCCAGGGATCGAGGTCTCTGCGTAGCCTCCATGCTCCCTCTACGAGCTGCTGTTCCTGGTCCGTAGTACACAAATGGGTCATAGTCACTACTGAGTGAGCTACGAAAAGTAGACCAGCTGCCATAGACCCCCTGCAGACTGACATCAGTACAGTTCAATACGGAGTCGCTGGAAGATCCGTGGCACGATCCGGAGCTGGAGTCACTAGCGGGCCCGTCAGCAAGATAACCGCTACGCTCCGTATGATAACTCCCTCCCGAGCAGCTGCCATCGTCGTTTCGACTGTGTGAAGCTCCAGCATGAGGAAGAAGATGATGATGATGAGTTATATGGTTTGCAGATGATGCAATATGATGCACTCGAGAACCTGAAGCGCTCCGTATGGCTGCTCCGGGACACCGTAGACATGATTGCCTCGGGGTTGCATAGTGATGCCCTACAGTTCGACAGTTGTGCGCACTTGTTCTGTGTGTACGTCCATGATGGGAATCTGGATGGTATGCACAACTTGCTCCCAAAGGTCTGCTGGGAAAACAATGGAGAGTTCGTGGATGAATGGGGGGAGAGTTGCCATAGTGACCCATTAGGGGTAATGGTCCAGGGGTGTGGGGATGATGATGGCGCAGGGAAAAAGGGATGTGGTGTTGGGGGTACGGGTGCTGGTTTGAGTAGTGATGGGGAAGAAGGAAGGCCTGACTGTGTTCGGATGGAGGGGGTGGCAGTCGACTCCTTTGGGGCTGACGGGATGCCAGGTCTGAACCTGATGGGAGAGGATATTTGGTGCTCAAACATTTGGTACTCAAAGGCAACTTTGAAAGGAGAGGCATGGAAATGTATACCTAGGCTGCATTCACATTTATCCAGATCATTTTTATTGTATGGTTGTCTCTACAGGGTTTCCACACTTAAGGTCTTTGCACACTGATGTCTGAAATGTTTGTATGCATTTTTTTCGTATGAATATACGAAAATTGGTCACGTACACAAGCCTTGCACACCGAGTCCGATGCGTATTAATGAATCTATTCTGAAAAAACACAAAACATTTCGGAGTCAATTCAAGCGCGATATTCTCTTCTCTCTTCAAATAGAAAAAGAAAGAGGAATAGGCTAGATATTTTGTGCATCCAATACTGCATAGAGAGGAAGGAGAGGAATCATCTTTATCAAAGAGCTGTGCTAGATTATCCCCAAATGCAAAGTTTATTTCAGGAAATCACTGGACACGTTTGATACATTGCTTGTGATAGGCTACTTCATACATTTTCGTATGTAAACAAATCCTGAACAGATACTGGCATTACGTCAAATGTATGGACATACACACTCCCCAAACAGCAGCAGGGGAGAGTCACTGAATCCAGTCACTGAATCCAGCATAGGGGTTCTCAGCTGTCCGCCACATTCTGTCTTTATTTTATGCACTGTGTTTGTCATAAAGTCATCTGTGGCTCAAATGTGACAGGTGTTGTATCAAAACCTGACTCCGCTTTGAGTGCACGCGCGTCACGTTAAACACTGCAGTTAAACTCTCAAACTCACAGCGGTTTATCATAAACCTTTTATCGATCATTTTTCCCACAATTGACAGCAAGAACAAACATAGAAGCGTTGTCTGATTGACAAGCATTTACATGTGTTCAAAAGAATGTAAAATGCCAAATGGGACGAATTTATAGCGGGGGTTTTTTCGAAAGTAAAACATACTAACCGTATTTAGCTTTTCGCTTATACGGTGGCTCTGAACTGTCAACACACCTGTCAAAACACTTTTTAGGATGCGAAAAAATGAAGAAAAAAAATCGAACCAGATTCTAATTTTTTAATGCCCTTTCAGCCGCAAACCAGTACTGGGAAACACCCATACACACTAACTTTCACACACACACATAAAATAAGGCCAATTTTGTTTATCCAATTCACCTATAGCGCATGTGTTTGGACTGTGGGGGAAACCGGAGCACCCGGAGGAAACCCACGCCAAGACGGGGAGAACATGCAAACTCCACACAGAAACGCCAACTGATCCAGCCGGGACTCAAACCAGTGACCTTCTTGCTGTGAGGCGACAGAGCTAACCACTGAGCCCACATGCCACCCTGTTTACCAAACAAGTGGATCTAATTGTATTTGCATTGTAATCTTTGGATAATAGTTTTAAAACTTATTTTTTATGTCATCTTTGAAGTTTTTAGTTGCTATCCTCTCTTTATCGTTTCGCTTAAGTCTGCAGATTTTTTACTAAATTCTGTGCACAAATAGCAAAAAATGTCAGCAGACTCTGTCTTGCCCTAATGGTGGGATATTTGGCTAATAAAATAATATTGCATTATTCTACGTGTGGACTCTCTGTGAGCAGTTTTACACAAAGCAAGATGTTTTCAGACACTGAAACTTGCTAGTATGATGTTTTACAATTCAAATGCTGCTTTCAAGCATATCTGGATAAATGTGGACATAGCCTGAATAGCATCATGCTTTGAAAACAATAGTTGCATGCATTTCAATGGAAGCTTTTAAAACTAAAAGCAGACATAAATGCTTGGGCCAATGCATCGCAATACAGAAGAGGAATTTCAATACAGCGCAAGCTCTATAATAATAGTATTAGTGGAGAAATATATATGTACCCTGAGGCAGTTTACCCATGATGTTGTGCATGCACAGTGGGCAGGTTCGGTGCTGGAGGAGCCAGGGATCCACACACTCCTTATGAAACTCATGAGCACAGGAGATGATTCTCAAGTCCTGCCAGAGAAAACAAGATATTAAACATGCCACTGCTGCTCTTCAAAACATCTCATAAGCAGCACGCTGAAGGGCTCTCGATCCATGCTGGCTTTCATCCCTCCTCTTACCTGTCCATCCATGAATTCCTCAAGGCAGATGGCACAGATTGGGCTGGAGCTGGAGCTGCTGTTGGAGCCCGGAGCGATTCGGGAACGCTGGGATCCAGAGCAGTACGTGCGCGTCTCCAACCGGCTGATGGCACGCATGGTCTGCTGGTGCACAGAGTCCTGGTAATCAAAAAAAAAAAGAGATGTAGATTGGATAAACCTCAAAACATTATGCAATTCTGAGTGTGCCTCATACAGGTGAGTGGGCTGGATAAACCACCTGTAGAAAACACTCTCTTTCATCTCTCTGACATTTTACTTGACACTTTGCACCAGACACTTTCTTACAATCACTCAACATTTCACACACACGTTTATGAAGTGTGCTTCACACAGGTGAGTGGGCTTGACAAACCACCTGTAGAAAACACACTCTTTCATCTCTCTGACATTTTAACTGACACAATTTATATGGGCTGAATTTAAACAAACAAATAAAGTTAAACATTACTCAATTTAATTTGTTGGTTTAAATTCAGCCCATATAAATTGTTTGCAATCACTTACCTTAAAAAACTATTGTAAATCCAGTGAATCATGTTTTTCAGTGCATTAGTGTGTTCATGGCTTTAACTAAGCGTGTGAGGGTTTTCTTACCCAGGTTCTGTTGGAGCGGCAGCGGAAACGCAGAGCAAAAATCACGATGATGGCCAACACAACCACAGCCACAGTCAACAGGATACCAACATCATAATGCGGCTGGAAACACAACAAATGCTTCATAATATAAAGGCTGAGCATCCCATAACTCGAAAGGTTTTAACAAAAGCAAACTGTTTACACAAAAATAACTTCAGTTTCAAGATAATATTGGTTTTTACTTGTAACAAGAAGTCAGAAATTGCTGTAAAAAAGATGAAATATTTCTGTGTCATACTCCATTCTCTAATATTGCTGGAAACAAAACAAATACTTTAAAATATAAAGGCTGACAATCCCATAATTCTAAAGACTTTAACAAAATCAGACTGTTTATGCAGGACAAATCTCAGTTTCCAAATCCTATTGGTTTTACTTGTAACAAGAAACCAGATATTGAAAAGACAAATACTAGAAATGCAATACAATACAGTTTTATTTTTAGAGCATGTTTAAAAACAACACAAGTGCTTCACAATTTCATACTGTGACACACACATAATTAAAACAATATAACAACTCTTGTTTCTTTCACATAATGTTAGTACTATAGTTTGTTTTGTCAACATACAATATACACTCACTGGCCACTTTATTAGGTACACCTTACTAGTACCGGGTTGGACCCCTTTTGCCTTCAGAACTGCTTTAATCCTTCGTGGCACAGATTCAACAAGGTACTGGAAATATTCCTCAGAGATTTTGCTCCATATTGACATGATAGCATCACGCAGTTGCTGCAGATTTGTCGGCTGCCGTTTCACCACATCCCAAAGGTGCTCTATTGGATTAAGATTTGGTGACTGTGGAGGCCATTTGAGTACAGTGAACTCATTGTCATGTTCAAGAAACCAGTCTGAGATGATTCGCGTTTTATGACATGGCACGTTATTCTGCTGGAAGTAGCATCAGAAGATGGGTACACTGTGGTGAAGTTCGTTCCTTGCCGCTGTCGCCACTGGCTTGCATGGTTCGGGACTTGTAGAGCTGCGCATCGATGGATTGTTCTTCAGTGTTTGGACTCTCAGCAGTGAAAATTAAACCACACTGAACTAAACTGAACTTAAACTCTAAAAACTGAACTGACACCATTTCAATTCACTATAATCTTCTATGTTAAGCTGCTTTGACACAATCTACATTGTAAAAGCGCTATAGAAATAAAGATGAATTGAATTGAAAAAATTGAATTGGTCATAAAGGGATGGACATGATCAGCAACAATACTCAGGTAGGCTGTGGCGTTGACACGATGCTCGATTGGTACTAATGGACCCAAAGTGTGCCAAGAAAATATCCCCCACACCATTACACCACCACCACCAGCCTGAACCGTTGATACGAGGTAGGATGGATCCATGCTTTCATGTTGTTGATGCCAAATTCTGAACCTACCATCCGAATGTCGCAGCAGAAATCGAGACTCATCAGACCAGGCAACATTTCTCCAATCTTCTATTGTCCAATGTTGGTGAGTCTGTGTGAATTGTAGCCTCAGTTTCCTGTTCTTAGCTGACAGGAGCGGCACCCGGTGTGGTCTTCTGCTGCTGTAGCCCATCCGCCTCAAGGTTGGACGTGTTGTGCGTTCAGAGATGCTCTTCTGCAGACCTCAGTTGTAACGAGTGCTTATTTGAGTTACTGTTGCCTTTCTATCAGCTGGAACCAGTCTGGCCATTCTCCTCTGACCTCTGGCATCAACAAGGCGTTTGCCCCCACAGAACTGCCGCTCACTGGATATTTCCTCTTTTTCGGACCATTCTCTGTAAACCCTAGAGATGGTTGTGTGTGAAAATCCCAGTAGATCAGCAGTTTCTGAAATACTCAGACCAGCCCGTCTGGCACCAACAACCATGCCACGTTCAAAGTCACTTAAATCACCTTTCTTCCACATTCTGATGCTCGCTTTGAACTGCAGCAGATCGTCTTGACCATGTCTACATGCCTAAATGCATTGAGTTGCTGCCATGTGATTGGCTGATAAGAAATTTGCGTTAACGAGAAGTTGGACACGTGTACCTAATAAAGTGGCTCGTGAGTGTATATAATGGATAGCTATATCCAGTTTAGTGCTCTTTTGTAGAGCTTCATTCATTGTATAATTTTCGTATTATTATCAGGGAGACAATTTTACCATCTGTCCAGTGACAACACATAAAAAAAATAGCCTTTTGGTTAACTCTGGTGCATTTCCAGCAATGTTAAACAATGCACACTGTTCCTATCAAATAAACCAATAAATTAATAAATGCAATACAAAACGCAGACCAACTCACTACACCATTAAGCCCACTAAGGGCAGTTATACGCAACTGAAAAGAGATGCGTTTTCAGCATTGATTTAGCACACTCGGACGAATCACAGGATCTAATATTGAGAAATGAAAAGACATGAATTAAATCTGCATTTGTTAACTCACCCAGGTTGGGGAATCAATCATAATGTCGATGTACACCATTGCTTCTTCATTCTTGTTGACGAGTCCCATCAGCTCTTCTGCGTCTGATGATGTCACCAGGACCACTGGATCAGCCAATGAGCTGCCGTCACGCAACTGCCCCAAAAACAGCAAAAAACATTCAGTTTGAGATCTGAGAGCACTGTATGCAACAAAACATACACTGAATAGCAAAGAAACATTTTCGTAACTGAATTACAAGATACAGGTACAGTTTGTGACTCCCGGGCCATTAACTCATTTCTAATAACTAATTTCTTTTCTCTTTGCCATGATGACAGCACATAATATTTGACTAGATATTCTTCCAGACACTAGTATTCAGCTTAAAGTGACATTTAAAGGCTTAACTAGGTTAATTAGGGTAAAGTTAGGGTAATTAGGCAAGTCATTGTATAACAGTGGTTTGTTCTGGAGACAATCCAAAACAAATATTGCTTAAGGGGGGCGACGCGGTGGCGCAGTGGGTAGCACGTTCGCCTCACAGCAAGAAGGTCGCTGGTTCGAGCCTCGGCTGGGTCAGTTGGCATTTCTGTGTGGAGTTTGCATGTTCTCCCCGTGTTCGCGTGGGTTTCCTCCGGGTGCTCCGGTTTCCCCCACAAGTCCAAAGACATGCGGTATAGGTGAATTGGGTAAGCTAAAATTGTCCGTAGTGTATGTGTGTGAATGAGTGTGTATGAATGTTTCCCAGTGATGGGTTGCAGCTGGAAGGGCATCCGCTGCGTAAAACAAATGCTGGATAAGTTGGCGGTTCATCCCGCTGTGGCAACCCCAGATTAATAAAGGGACTAAGCCGAAAAGAAAATGAATGAATGAATGAATATTGCTTAAGGGGGCGAATAATATTGACCTTAAAATGGGTTTAAAACAATTAAGAACTGCTTTTATTCTAGCCGAAATAAAACAAATAAGACTTTCTCCAGAAGAAAAAATATTATAGGAAATACTGTGAAAAATTCCTGTCAAACATAATTTGGGAAATACTAAATAAATCACAGGAGGGCTTATAATTTATATAACTTTTATAAATAAACTTCCATTGATATTTACTTCTTAGGATTGGACAATGTTTGGCCATCATGCAATTATTTGAAAGTCTGGAATTATCTGAGGGTGCAACATTTTTGAGCAAATATTGAGAAAATCACTTTTAAAGTTGAACAAATTAAGTTGCATATGCATATTACTCATCAAACATTAGGTGTTGATACATTTACAGTAGGAATTTCAGCAAGTATATTCATAATATCTTCGGTTATTGGCATAAATCAAGAACAATCAAAACAAACAATCAAAGAACAAGAACAAGCATGAATTTTGATTTCTTTTTGTTGCCAAAAATATAACGCTGCAACATAAGACTGATTTTGTGGTCACATTTGGCTACTAGACATTGACTATGTTTCAATGCACATCAGTAATCGAATTATTTGCATTCATCTGAATAAGACAATAATATGATGAAGGTGTTTACATGAGTTGCTTTTTGAATGTTCCTTTCATGATCCAGTTTTACACGTTATAGCACATAATCCGATTAACGTCATTGCGTCACCTCGCTATCCACACTTCCTCTGGGGTTTCATGTAATTTCGGGTGTCATTCATTCATTCATTTTCTTTTCGGCTTAGTCCCTTTATTAATCTGGGGTCGCCACAGCGGGATGAACCGCCAACTTATCCAGCATTTGTTTTACGCAGCGGATGCCCTTCCAGCCACAACCCATCACTGGGAAACATTCATACACACTCATTCACTACAGACAATTTTAGCTTACCCAATTCACCTGTACTGCATGTCTTTGGACTTGTGGGGGAAACCGGAGCACCCGGAGGAAACCCACGCGAACACGGGGAGAACATGCAAACTCCACACAGAAATGCCAACTGACCCAGCTGAGGCTCGAACCAGCGACCTTCTTGCTGTGAGGCGAACGTGCTACCCACTGCGCCACCGCGTCGCCTAATTTCGGGTGTTTCAGTTTTAATTTGTCGACTTTTATTGGCACTTTCACTTTCATTCAGGAACATTTTTAGTTTCAAAACAGTTAAATCTATTCTATCTAGAATTTTTTTTTTTTAAATAATCCATGCTTTTATTACCACTAGGTTGGACTATTGTAACTCACTATATTTTGGGATTAGTCAGAAAACCTTATCCCGTTTACAGTTAGTTTAAAATGCTGCTGCAAGGCTTTTAACAGGTACCAAAAAACATGACCACTTTACACCAGTTTTACGCTCCTTGCACTGGTTGCCTGTGCACTATCGAGTCACTTTTAAAATTCTTCTCTTGGTTTTTAAGTCTCTAAATGGCCTGGCACCTTCTTATCTGTCAGACCTGTTGACTGAACATCAGCCTGGTCGGTCTCTTCAGTCATCTAACCAGAGATTATTATGTATCCCTAAATCTAGGCTGAAATGCAGAGGTGACCGTGCCTTTGCAGTAGCTGGTCCTAGGTTGTGGAATGCTCTGCCCCTCTGTATTAGATCTGTTTCATCTCTGTCTGTTTTAAAATCTAGGTTGAAAACTTACCTCTTTGATTTGGCATTTTATAAATGAAAATATAATTTTATATTTTTCTTTGTTTTGATGTGTATTGTGCAGCCCATTGGTCAACCTCTGGTTGTGTTTAATAGTGCTATATAAATAAAATTGACATTGACATTTCATGCATGACCCCTGTGACAAACTGAGATATTGGATGCGAGTATAAACTGCTGGAAGGGTGTTGTTTTAATGGAATGTGATACCGCACGCCGTATGGGGGAAAAAACCTCCGCATTTCATGATGCAGGTATCTGTGGTCCTTCACTGACTCGGTAGGTGCAGAGAATAATGTCAAACAGCCGTGTGTGTAGATTATCCTGTCGCAAAATGCGGTGAAAATCCTACACGACAGTAATAGTTTGATTGCGGTGTTTACATGTCTCTACTGCACTTCAATAATGCCACTAAAATCGTCATGCTCCACATGTCTTAATCCGATTTCTGTTTAGTTCGATTATGACCTTAATCAGATTAAATTAATCAAAAATCGCTGTTTTTATGGTAGATTCTTAATCAGAGTATTGTCTTAATCATATTAAAATCGGATTATTGGTGTCCATGTAAACATACTCACTGATAAGTTGCTTTTATCTGCAACTGTCTTTCAAAAATGTACTATTTCAGCCCAATTTTGGGGTAAAATATGGACAAAAAAGCAACTACTGGCTTATTTATTTTTTGAATTAAATTTTTAGGACCAAATATAACCCAGCATTTGAGTTGAAATAACCCAGCATTTTTTAGAGTGCAGCAATACATTTAAATAAATAATACAACACCGTAAAAACAAACCATTAAAAATGACAATTGGGTTGTAAATAACTTACTTATTATTTCTAAATAAATATAGAACTGCTTTTAATCTACACTACAACATTTTTCACCCGATTCGAATGTTATCACTCGATTAAATGGGCGTTATCAGCTGATAGATATGGGCCAGTAGGGGCCTTCTGGCCTACTGGTGGGCTCAGAAGGCTGTTATCATCCATCCACATGGTTAATCAGCTATACTAATAGAGAAGACTCCAGATCCAGATCTGTTTTTACATTACTGTGACGGTTGGGTTTAGGGTAGGGGAAGACGTTAATAAAATACACTTAATGGTAAATTTAATAAAGAATATAAATAATTCTCGTTAACTTCTGGCTGTATGTGATCTATAGCTGATTAACCATGTGGATGATGATAAAAGCCTCCTGAGCCTATCCCTACTGGCCCATATCTATCAGCTGATAACCACTGATAATGCCCATTCAATCGAGTGATAGCATTCGAATCGGCTGTGTAAAGTCATACCAAAATTATCATCAAGTAGTGTTTATTTTTTAAATGTCAACTTGTAAACAACTGTTCTGTTTTACTACAACAGATATTTGATTATAAACCAGCATTTCAATAGAAACTAATTAAAACATACAGTATTACTGCATTTTATGGGAACAGTCTGCTATACAAAAACATTACAAGCCATCAGAATTTCATGTTTCTTTTTGTTCATTTTGCTTCAGTAAATCAGTCTAAATAAAGTGTGTAAAGGGTGTTTTTTGCGTACACACACACACACACACATACACAGACCTCCTGAGCAGCGGCAGGATCATCAGAGATGTCGAAGATGACGGCTTGAGCTCCTCTCTGAAGAGCCAGACGAGCCTGAGAGAGACACACACACACGCACACACACACACACACACATACACACACACACAGTTAGAAACTCAATGATCCAGCAGATGGCGATCTCATCACAGGTTTGAACACTTCTGTTATTTTGCAATTCAGAGCCGCTGCTGACCGGTTGTTTCTAAAAGGGATACAGCTGCAGCTGGAATTTAGCGAGAATTACTTACATTATTTGTTAAATTACATATTAAATTGGATTTTATTAACGTCTACCCCTACCCCAACTCTCACAGTAATGTAAAAACAGTAATTATACAGAGTATAATTCATATTATTCATTAAATAACCCATTAAATTGTATTTTATTAGTCTACCCTAACCGCAACCTTCACAGTAATGTAAAAACAGTAATTTCACAGAGTATTATTCATATTACATATTAAATTAACCATTAATTGTATTTTATAAATGTCTACTCCAACCCTAAACCCAATCCTCAGAGTTATTGTTGTACAGTGTCACAAAAATGAAGTTATATCGATGTGCGTATCCACAGCTGTATCCCTTCTGGACTTTACCCTGCTTGACTGCTGTGAGTAGCATTAAAGTGAAAGTGTTTTACCTTTTTTACTTTTACATTTTAAGAGATTGTGCCTCAAACAGCCTTAAAACATGTTTGCAAAACCATCTGAAAGAACCTCCCGAATTTCACCAGGTATATTCCATGAAAAAGAAAGTGCTGTATCCCACTAAAATACACATGTACAGTAAATATTAAAACAACAACAACAAATGGGTTCATCGTCAAAGTAAAAAGATCGTATCAAAGTATTTTAAGGCAATACAGATGAGTAGGGTAACCAGATGTCAAGATTGATTACATTGAGAATTGCATTTTTTATTCCAAGTTTGCTGATGTTATATTTATATGCAAATGAGGCATTATTTAACTAAATATGCATATGCAATATTTTTCATGTATTTTTAAGCACAAAGCTAAGTTAACATCTCGTGTTTGATTTTGTTGACACTAGAGATAATGTGTGTGTAATCAGAATATATAGTGAAGTTTGGTATTTTTAACCATACTATATATTTATATGTAATCTATAATCACTATATATTTATATTTAACCGTCACTATATATTCTGATTACACAAACATTATATATAGTGAAGTTTGCTATATTTAATCAAATATAGATATAATTAAATCGGCAATGTCTGGGGTACATGACACAAGATTAGACATTCTTTTGTGTTTTAACAGAGGAGCAAAAAATAAAGTCAAATAAATAAATGAAGAGTGTGCACATAATATGTGTATAAGTTGATAAGTTGATATGTGTTGCCTGGCTATGCCATGTTATAAAGGGTATAAACAACAACAAAAAAATATATAGACATTTTCAAATCTGTAAAGTCTGGTATATTCATTCATTCATTCATTCATTTGTTCATTTTCCTTCGGCTTAGTCCCTTATTAATCAGGGGTCGCCACAGCGGAATGAACCACCAACTATTCCAGCATATGTTTTACACAGCAGATGCACTTCCAGTCGCAACCCAGTACTGGGAAACACCAATACACACTCATTCACACACACACTCATACACTACGGCCAATTTAGTTAATCTAATTCCCCTATAGCGCATGTGTTTGGACTGTGGGGGAAACCGGAGCACCCGGAGGAAACCCACGCCAACACGGGGAGAATATGCAAACTCCACACAGAAATGCCAACTGACTCAGCCAGGACTCAAACCAGCGACCTTCTTGCTGTGAGGCCACTGTGCGAACCACTGAGCCACCGTGCCGCCCAAGTCTGGTATATATAATCTAAATATAGATGCTATAAAATTGATGTATATGATCAAAATATAGATGCAAAGCAGAACATAGATATTATCAAATGTGTACAGTTTGATATACATATACTTCTGTTTGGTGTATATGCATTGTATGTTTGGTTTATATCTGGTTTGGTATTTTAATTCATTCATTTTCCTTCGGCTTATTCCCTTATTCATCCGGGGTCGCCACAGTGGAATGAACCGACAACTATTCCATCATATGTTTTACGCAGCGGATGCCCTTCCAGCCGCAACCCAGAACTGGGAAACACCCATACACACTCATTCACACACTCATACATTACGGCCAATTTAGTTTATTCAATTCCCCTATAGCGCATGTGTTTGGACTGTGGGGAAAACCGGAGCACCCGGAGGAAACCCACGCCAACACGGGGAGAACATGCAAACTCCACACAGAAATGCCAACTGGCCCAGCCGGGACTCGAACCAGCGACCTTCTTGCTGTAAGGCCACAGTGCTAACCACTGCGCCACCATGTCGCCAGTTTGGTATATATGTAATCAAAAATAAGTTTAAAAAATGTAGTTAAGTGTACATAATCGAAATATAGTTAAAAGGGATGCTGAAGTGTAGATTCTGGCTCAAATGTGTATTTTGTATGTTTTGTTTTCACCTGTCTAAAAAGAAGACGTTATTGAAGCAGAACAATGAGTCAGCAGTAAAGTAAAACATGGTAAAAGCTTGAAACACCAAAAATCCAGCAGCAGTTCCTCCAGTGTCAGAGATGCTCTTCTGCTCAAACAATGACCAATAACTCATCAAAACTCTACTTCCTGTTTAACTGCTGAGAGGTCAAACGTTACAGTATGAGCTGCAGGAAAGCATACTGTTGTGTTTCAGAAAAAACTGAACTGCTGTGTGCAGTTTATTACATGTAAGAAGAGCTGTGGTGAACTGACACAATGACTTCAAATGACTTTAATCTAATATTCTGATCAATTTATCAACCTTAAATTCATTCATTCATTTTCTTTTCGACTTAGTTCCTTTATTAATCTGGGGTCGCCACAGTGGAATGAACCGCCAACTTATCCAGCATATCTTTTACGCAGCGGATGCCCTTCCAGCTGCAACCCATCACTGGGAAACACCCATACACTCTCATTCACACACATACACTAAGGACAATTTAGCTTACCCAATTAATCTATAGCGCATGTGTTTGGACTTGTGGGGGAAACCGGAGCACCCGGGGGAAACCTAAGCGAACACGGGGAGAACATGCAAACTCCACACAGAAAACGCCAACTGACCCAGCCGAGGCTCAAACCAGCGACCTTCTTGCTGTGAGGCGACAGTGCTACCCACTGCGCCACCACGCTACCCTCAACCTTATAGTATAAAGCACAATCTATGACATGCATTAGCCCTCAAACTGATAGACGTTTGAATAAAAAAAAGTAATCAACAAAGTAGAAAAATTTCCAGAAGCTTCACTTTCTCTGTTCCTCAGCGGTGGAATGATCTTTGTGAGTCTCAAAAGCAACTAAAAATATTTTTGTTTTAGATGTTTACGTTCATCTCTTAATTCTCGTTGTATTGCACCACATTATATGATTTAAAATGACAGAACTTTGATCATAATATCATAGCAATTAAATATAATCTACGCTGAGACAATTTTAGGAATAATAAAGTGACGACTTACAATTATTTCCATCATACATAAAGTTAAAAATATCCATAAATCTTGTTTTTTTTTAACTGTACTCAATGCACAGCAAAAACATTTGAAAATGACACACACACACACACACGCACACACGCACGCACGCACACACAAATTAATCACATCCAAATAAAAGTTTTGCTTTGATGTGTGTGTATTATATATATTTGTTATGTATATATAAATACACACATGCATGCATATATTTGAGAAAATGTATATTTATATTTACATATATAATTTGTATCATATGCATATAAATTTATATCAATTAAAATATCTATGCGACAAACATAGTTTCGTATAGTTTTGTTATATATGTAATACACGCACACACATATACTACATCAAAACAACTTTTATTTTGGATGCTTCACCACGTCTAATCTTTGCCCAGCACTAAAGCTGTCATAAAATCATCTTACTTTTTTGGCCTACAAATTACAACACGAGACATAAACCTGATGTGCCAAATATAAAACAACAGATTTAAAGATCTTTTTTAGGTATTTTGTAAAGATTTTAAAGATCTTTTGTAGGTATTTTTAAGATACTATTTAATTGCTGTGTCCATTCCAGAAATGACTAGTGAATTTTAAAACTATTATTTCCCATGTCTGCTTCACAGCATTAAGAGTGTCTCCAGCAGATCTCCGCCTGGATGTAACTCACGTATGACGTGTTTCATCTGAACGTCCAAAGCCAGACACAACAAACCCACGTCTCCATTTGACCACAGAAACCCTTTGATTTCAGGATTCATTTCCTGCACTTCCAAACCAGCTCACGTTCCTACAGTGGGATTGTTGTGAACCAGGAAAATGCAATGCAACTGATGCTGTGTAATATGGTGCTGTGTAATATGGTGAAACTAGGGTAATATTTTTTGCACAGAGTGTGTTCAAGGGTTTAATGACAGGCTTGTGGCTTCAGACGCCTCTAAAGAAGCCGGAAGAACAATCACTAGCCTGTCATTAGCCTATTAGTATGCATATATCTACAGTTGAAGTCAAAATAATTAGCTTTTTTCAAATATCTCCCAAATGATGTTTCACAGATTCAGGAATTTTTCACAGTATTTCCTATAATATTTTTTCTTCTGGAGAAAGTCTTATTTGTTTTATTTCGGCTAGAATAAAAGCAGTTCTTAATTGTTTTAAACCATTTTAAGGTCAATATTATTCTCCCCCTTAAGGAGTATTTGTTATGGATTGTCTCCAGAACAAACCACTGTTATACAATGACTTGCCTAATTAGCATAACTTTAACCTAATTAACCTAATTAAGCCTTTAAATGTCACTTTAAGCTGAATACTAGTGTCTGGAAGAATATCTAGTCAAATATTATGTACTGTCATCATGGCAAAGATAAAAGAAATCAGTTATTAAAACGATTAGGTTCAGAAATGTGCTGAATAAAATCTTCTCTCCGTTAAACAGAAATTGGGGAAAAAATATACAGGAGGGCTAATAATTCTGTATATATATGAATATTTCTATTTTATCCATCTCTCAGTGAATATAGACAATCCATTTTGGTGCATTTAAACAGTTATATCCATTAAAATAAGACATTGGACACCAAACATCTGTATAGAAAGATCATACATTTGAATTCAAATTAATTATTGCAACAATAAAAAGACAAACTATAAAATTTCACCTAAATTTTATATTTCTTATGTTTCTCTTGGGGGCGTCACGGTGGCGCAGAGGGTAGCACGTTCGCCTCACAGCAAGAAGGTCGCTGGTTCGAGCCTCGGCTGGGTCAGTTGGCGTTTCTGTGTGGAGTTTGCATGTTCTCCCAGTGTTCGCGTGGGTTTCCTCCGGGTGCTCCGGTTTCCCCCACAAGTCCAAAGACATGTGGTATAGGTGAATTGGGTAAGCTAAATTGTCCGTAGCGTATGTGTGTGAATGAGTGTGTGTGGATGTTTCCCAGTGATGGGTTGCAGCTGGAAGGGCATCCGCTGCGTAAAACATATGCTGGATAAGTTGGCGGTTCATTCCGCTGTGGCGACCCCGGATTAATAAAGGGACTAAGCCGAAAAGAAAATGAATGAATGAATGAATGTTTCTCTTGATTTTTTCTGTTTATTAAAATTGTTTTTAATATTTTTACGCAACATATTAAAGTACCAGGAGCTAGTAGAGAAGTGCCGGGAAGGGGGCTGGAAGACCCACTGTGAGCCAATAGAGGTGGGCTCTAGAGGGTTTGCAGGGCGTTCACTCTGTAATGTCTTCGACCAACTAGGCCTAGCAGTAGCAGCTAACAAGAGGGCCATTAAGGGTGCTTTCACATCTGTGGTTCGGTTCATTTTGTCTGAACCAAGGGCAACAAATGATACTTGTAGCATTTTTCTGCCGTTTTTGGGTCCTTTTCACATTGCTTTGGTCCGAACCAGTTGAAAAGAACCAAAATGCAGTCATCTGACAAAATCCACATCACTCATTGGCCAGATATTATTGAACATATTTCTTAAACTGGTTTTCGATTGGTCAGAATTAACGTGCAGGAAAATGCCAATGAACTCCTGCAAGTAAACAAAGCGGCAGACACAAAATGTCGCTATTTACTATGGAGGGACAACTGCGCTGGCTGATTGTATCCCTGCTCATAGTGTAGTATATAGTTTGTATACATCACTTTAGACAAACTATACATTTCGAGAATGAAGCGCGGCTGCGGATGGGAAAATGTTTTAATGCATCGCAAACGACGAAGGCGCATCGCAAGTCACTTCAGGAGGAGGCATGAATAAATTTAGCTGAACTGTGACATGTCATCTTCCGGAAATATTACAAACGATCCATCAGGTAATGTTTTTCCCTCTCTCTCTCTCTGTTTAAAATTGTTGGTAAAGCGCTGTCAACAAATATTTTTCCTCCACATCCCATAATACACAGTGCATCGGACTACGGCAGCTGGATTAGTCTAAAAAGGCGCAGTACATTTTGCGGTTGGGTCTGTTTTAGTTCACATCATGTTCTCACCACAAACGAACCACTCCAGGGTTCGCTTGAAAGCGTACCGAGACCACCTCTTCAAGGAGGTCTCGGTACGCTTTTTTGGTCCGCTTTTGGTGCGCACTCGAGTACGATTGCTACATTCACACCTGCCCAAACGAACCGCACCAAGATGGAAAACGAACTCTAGTGCGATTCAACCGAACTAAATAAAGCAGGTATGAAAACACCCTAAGTCCGTTTGTGAAGCTGCAGAGAAAGCCACAAGATGGCTATGGATAAAGAGGGCTGATCCGTGGGTGATGGCTACTGGGATGCAAGCTGGGGTCTGATGAACCTCAGCTGGGTCACCTGGGCGAGGGTGTCTGATGTTGAAAGACCCGAAACACCCAGTGCAGTGACCCCAGGATACATCACTGACGATGCGTCCCAGTGCATCTAGATGATGTATCTTGGACACTAATTTGGGTGTACTCATTTTTGGACTGTAAACTGAAAACAAGATTATTTTAGTTGCCCCATTTGCAGATTATTCTGCTTGGTTTAAAGAAAAACTCTCTTACTTTTGACTTACTTTTTTCTGTAAACAAGACAATATTTTTTACTCATCCAGAAAATGCTTCTTTACTGAATTTATTTTTTTCTTTAAAGATATTTTTGTCTTTCTCTGACTCTTTAAAAAAAATATTATTTTGAGTTTAGGGTGGCGCAGTGGGCAGCGCTGTCGCCTCACAGCAAGAAGGTCACTGGTTTGAGCCTCGGCTGGGTCAGTTGGCATTTCTGTGTGGAGTTTGCATGTTCTCCCCGTGTTGGCGTGGGTTTCCTCCGGGTGCTCCGGTTTCCCCTAACAAGTCTGAAGACATGTGCTATAGGGGAATTCGGTAAGCTAAATTGTCCGTAGTGTATGTACCAGTGACCTTCTTGCTGTGAGGCCACAGTGCTAACCACTGAGCCACCGTGCCAAACCAAGCCTGTATTAAAACAGCTATATTTATAAAAAGATTCTAATCTTCTAGATTCTAAAAACTGTAATAAAATAAAATCAGATAAGCACAAATTATAATTGACTGAATCAGCATGGGTTGATTCGCTCACAGTAAACAATGCTCTCTCTGTCATCTGCATAAATGGATGTTTGTTAATAAAGTCTGATCTCTGGTTCTCAGAGCCGCAGGAGAAACAAAACCCTCAGATAACATTACTGTACGCCACACACACAGATCAAAACACAGCCATCTCCTCCAAAAACTGCACTTTTATGAGATAACGTACGCACAGTAACATCACAACAGCATTTAATATACACTGCACTACTATACACATACAGTTGAAGACAAAATTATCATTTTAACGTTTAATGTTTTCAAATATGTCTTGTGTTGTTTAACAGAGAATTTTTTCAATGCATTTTTAGACAATAGCTCTTTATAACTAGTTTCTAATTACTCTAATTACTCCTTTCTTTAGTCTTATATTACAGCAGATAATGTTTTACTAGATGTGTTTCAAGATACTAGTATTCAGCTTAAAGCGACATTTAAAGGCTTAACTAGGTTCATTAGGCCAATTAGGTAAGTCGAGTTAATTAGGCAAGTCATTGGACAACAGTGGTTTGTTCTTTAACCAATCCAAAAAATAATAATTTCTTAAGTGGACTAATAATATTGAGCGTAGCCATTTATAATTTATTTTAGATTTTCTTTTTATTCCAGCCAAACTAAAAGAAACAAGACTTTCTCCAGAATGTCCTTGTTCTGTTAAACATTTATTTTCCTTCGGCTTAGTCTCTATTTCAGAGATTGCCACAGTGGAATGAACCGACAACTATTCCAGCATATGTTTTACACAGCGGATGCCCTTCCAGCCGCAACCCAGTACTGAGAAACACTCATACACTGTCACATTCACACACACACTCATACACTACGGCCAATTTAGTTTATTCAATTCACCTATAGCACATGTGTTTGGACTGTGGGGGAAACCGGAGCACCCGGAGGAAACCCATGCCAACATGGGGAGAACATGCAAACTCCACACAGAAATGCCAACTGGCCCAGCCGGGACTCGAACCAGCGACCTTCTTGCTGTGAGGCCACAGTGCTAACCACTGAGCCACCGTGCCCCTCTGTTAAACAGCACTTGGGAAATATAATAATAATAATAATAATAATAATATTATTAATAATTATAACAACAATAATAGTAATGATGATGATAGCAATGTTAATAACAATAACAATGATAATAATAATAATAATAATAATAATAATAATAATAGTGTCTTTAAAAGTAGCACATCAAAGTGCTTTACATACATGTAAAATATATAAGATACATAACACAAAACAAATCCAAGATACTAAAAACAAAGCAATATTTGAAATCTCATTTAAAAAACAAGATCAAAGCTGCACTAAAAAGAACGCTTTAAGCGATGATTTAAATCCCTTTCACGGAATCCGCATTCCGAATATCAGAGGACAGAGAACCAAATATTCTAAAGAGAATTTAAATCCTCATTCATTTTCCTTCGGCTTAGTCATTCATCAGGGGTCGCCACAGCGGAATGAGCCACCAACTGTTCCACACACACTGATACACTACGGCCAATATAGCTTACCCAATTGACCTATTGCGCATGTGTTTGGACTGTGGGGGAAAGCGGAGCACCCGGAGGAAACCCACGCCAGCACGTGGAGAACATACAAACTCCACGCCAACTGACCCAGCCGGCACTCGAACCGCTCTGCTAACCACTAAGCCACCGTGCCACCCTGAATTCAAATAATTCATTCTAATCATTTTGTCTTCTTCTGTACACTGTAAAAATATCGGTTAATAAACAGTTTCTGTATTTTGTGATTCACAAGTGTTTATTTGCGGTTATGAATTGCATTATGGGATGTTGATCTCTGCTCTGTCCACTTTTGATGCTGAAAATTCAACTCTACAGTTAAACAAAGTGACTTTTATTGACATTTTAGTACTTTGAAAATAATCTAATGTATAATAATTAATATATCTAGAGAAATAAGTCTGTAAAATAACAGAAAATGTGCTGCAGTTTATTGCAAGGTGTTTGTAGCGTAATATACAACACCAACACAGACAATATAGCACTGCAAACTATTACAGATGTTCATAAAAGTCACTTTTTGAAACTTTTCAATGTTAAAAGTTGTTGGAAGATAGATCAAGATCCCATAATGCAACTCAAAAGCAGAAATAAATGGGCAAAAATAAAAACATTAATCACAAAATATGAAAAACTGCTAATTTAGGGATATTTCTTACAGTGTAGTTCACGTGATATTAAAGTGTGAATATGAAACTAATGATATGTGAGTGACGGCTTTCCATGCAGCAAGGCCTCGGGCTCCGAGCGTCAGTATAATTAAGCTCTTCTTCCTGTGCTTTCATTCGCCACATGAAAACATTCCTGTCATGATCCGTATCCTGTTATTCCTTAAGACCTGTGAATCCACTCCACATAAAGCATCTGAGCATTAATAACCAGGTCCACAATCAACACAAGCTTTTTTTCATATGCAACAAATGCAAACAAAGTAAGAAACTGTTTACACTGTGCAACAAGAGTCCCTATACATTATACTGCAGATGTTGTTCAATGTTACCTTTATTTATAACACACATATTTATACAACAATAGTTGACCACAATGCTGTACACAAACATACTCATTTAAAAATTATAAGTAAGATAAAATTAAAACTATAATCCCTGTTCAACCTATAACATAGTTGAAGGCAAAATTATTCACCTAAAAACAAAAGCCAAAAGTCTGGAGCCCCTTTCTAAAAAAAATTAAGGAGACACCTATATCATAATAGTTTTTTTGTTTATTTTATTTTATTTTATTTATTTAATTAATATTTTTTTCCTATTGTTTTATTATTATTATTATTATTATTATTATTGTTATTATTTTCATGCTATCTCATGTGTGTATATTTTTGTGTATATATGTGATATTTTACCTTATTCTTTCATTCATTCATTTTCTTTTTCAGCTTAGTCCCATATTAATCAGGGGTCGCCACAGCGGAATGAACCGCCAACTTATCCAGCATATGTTTTACACAGCGGATGCCCTTCCAGCTGCAACCCATCACTGGGAAACACCATACACTCACATTCACACACACACACACACACACATACACTACGGACAATTTTAGCTCACGCAATTGACCTATAGCGCATATCTTTGGACTGTGGGGAAAACCGGAGCACCCGGAGGAAACCCACGGGGAGAACATGCAAACTCCACACAGAAATGTGAACTGACCCAGCCGAGGCTCAAACCAGCGACCTTCTTGCTGTGAGGCGACAGCGCTACCCACTGCGCCACCGTGTCGCCATATTTTACCTTATTATTTATATAATTATTTAGTGTATAATTATGTTTTCCTGATAATTTCTTATTTGGAGAATTGTATCAGTGCGTGATTTTTATGGCATGTCTAATATATCTATATGTATCAATATTATGTATATTTTATTTACAGTGTTATTTTCTGTCTGACCTAAGATGAACCTAATAAAGAAAAATAAATAAATAAATAAATAAATAAATAAATAATAAAAAAAATCATTCACCTTCATGTGAAATTTAAATGATTTTTAAAAATATTTTCCAGATGTTGCCAGGTCATTTTCATAATATTTTCTATTATACTTTTCTTCTGGGTAAAGTATTCTTTCTTTTTAGTTTGAACAGAATAAAAGAAGGGCGACACAGTAATTAGCACTGTGGCCTCACAGCAAGAAGGTCACTGGTTCGAGTCCCAGCTGGGCCAGTTCAGTGTGGAGTTTGCATGTTCTCCCCGTGTTGACGTGAGTTTCCTCTGGGTGCTCCGGTTTCCCCCACATGCGCTATAGGGGAATTGAATAAACTAAAGTTTGTAAAGAGTGTGAGTGTGAGTGTGTGTGTGTGTGTGTGTGTGTGTGTGTGTGTGTGTGTGTGTGTGTGTGTGTGTGTGTGTGTATGAATGAGTGTGTATGGGTGTTTCCCAGTACTGGGTTGTAGCTGGAAGGGCATCCGCTGTGTAAAACATATGCTGGATAAGTTGTGGTGACCCCTGATGAACAAAGGGACTAAGCCGAAGGAAAATGAATGAATGAATGAATGTTTTTCCACAATGATGGCTCTAGTCCATCGTCTTATTATCATTTGGGAGACGCCTGGGTCATTTACAGTCAAAAAAACTTGAATGAATAAAAAAACTGGTAGAATAAAAGTAACTTTAAAGCAGAATTTGCCTGGGGTGTGAAGAATTTCGAGCTTGACTGTATATATATATATATATATTTGTGTGTTATTTTTACTATATGTCTTTCTATAAATGGTCACTGTAATCAATTGTACTGTATCGAAATAATAATATAATGCATAAACAAACCTAATTATTCATGCTGAAAACGAACTCTTTATGAACATGTAGAGTTATTGTGAAGTGTATCTGGAGCTGTGATCTGGTAAGTGTGTTGACAGGAGCCTGTGAGTTTCTTCAGGGGAATTGAGGGAGTTTTGCCCAGGCTTGAGGACCAGCGGGAAACGATGGAAACGGGAAATGTCTTTTTCATAGTAGGGTGTGACTTAATCTCCTCCTTAAGGAGCTGAAATGAGCTGTAGGAGCCGAGACGCAAGCCTATGCATGTGCTGCTTCAACAACACACTGTGAAACACACTGAACAAAACAGCACAGCAGCGATCTGGACACACCACACACAGTGTACAAAACTATTAGTTGACTTTACTTAAAAAACGGAGTAAACTCAATGCAATTTAAAGCGATTAGTTGACTTTACTTAATAAAGTGAGTAAACCTGTTGCTTTTAAAGCCATTAGTTGACTTTACTTAATAAAGTGAGTAAACCTGTTGCTTTTAAAGTGTTTAGTTGACTTTACTTAATAAAGTGAGTAAACCTGTTGCTTTTAAAGCCATTAGTTGATTTTACTTAATAAAGTGAGTAAACCTGTTGCTTTTAAAGCCATTAGTTGACTTTACTTAATAAAGTGAGTAAACCTGTTGCTTTTAAAGCGATTAGTTGACTTTACTTAAAGTGAGTAAACCTGTTGCTTTTAAAGTGATTAGTTGACTTTACTTAATAAAGTGAGTAAACCTGTTGCTTTAAAAGCAACAGGTTTACTC
>CAIGQV010016645.1:30303019-30313402 GCA_903798115.1 Danio jaintianensis | reverse complement strand
TGTGTGTGTGTGTGTGTGTGTGTGTGTGTGTGTGTGTGTGTGTGTGTGAGACAAACATCTCATATCACAACATAAGTCATCTTATATGCTGATACTGATAAAAATCACAATATAATACCATTTTCCTTCATCTTAGTCCCTTATTTATCAGAGGTAACCGGAGCACCTGGAGGAAACCCACGCCAACACGGGGAGAACATGCAAACACAGAAACAGCAACTGACCCAGCTGGGACTCGAACCAGCGACCTTCTTGCTGTGAGGCTGCAGTGCTAACCACTTATATAACATAAAATGTTCAACTTTCTCATAATGCTGTTTCTCATGATGCATGTTTCTGTCTGCATCCCCATAATGACATGTAACATTACACTCTTAAATTATGAAAAACTACTACATTTATTCTGTGACACCACAAAATAAATGTAATATGTAAAGATGTTTGATTTTGTCCATATTCTATACTATATACAGTCATATTGTACAGCTCGATGTGTTATAAATGCTCATCAGAGAAGCAGAAGACCAGCTCTAATCCTCCTCATCACTCCATATCATAGATATTTACATTGGATGTCGCCTATGCTGTTGTTGTCTATTGGAAGGAATGCGTCAATAGAGCCGCCATTTTAGTACAGGGTAGCGCTCCTTTGAAATGAATGCGGGACCAAGGTGCAGTGGAGGACTGGCCATCCAGAGCCAGAGATATATACACATATATCGATGATCGGGAGTTTCCCCCGTGGTCAGTACGCAAATATTTTTTATAAATTACGAAAATTATAATGTTACATCACTTTTCTACATCGATGGATCAGTGACCGCACGGGCATTGCCGATAAAGTGTGTGTGTTTGTGTGCATGGAAATGTATTATCCACCCTCCCTGTTAAATTTGATCTAACCCGTGTCCTGAAACACACCCCTCTCCCTCTTTCACTTCTCATTCTAATGGAGGGAGCGATTCGTTTGTGAATGAATCTCCGTTATGAACGACTCGTTCTCTTAGCTGACAATAATACAAGTTTCTGGCAGCGCAGCGTCTTGTTATCATATTTAATTTACATCGTTTGCTGATTTTATTCAACAAAACTAGCATAAGCCTAGAATTTAGTGCGAGTTGGTGCTGCTTTGCCTTATGATCAGTGCAGTAAGAGACAGTATTAACATCAATAATGTTACTTGTTAAGCACAAAAGTTCGTAACATACAAAATAATAAAAAACTCAATCTTACCTATGAAATGTTCTGCCTTTACGCTTTGTTTTCTTTGCTTGCTCGTTACTACATCTGTACACAGCGCTAAAGTCCAGCATCTTCACATTGGCTTCAGTCTTGACTAGTGCGGTTGAATGACTTTTGTCCTGGGAGCACTGTACAAATATGGCGGCGCTATTGACGCATGCTCAGGGTCTGTATGCGATATCTAGTGTATATATCTATGACTCCATATGATATAAGATATTTCTCTCTAACAGCTGCACACACACACACACACACACACACACACACACACACACACACACACACGCACACACACACACACACGCACACACACACACGCACACACACACACACACACAGACACACACACACACAGGACTTTCACTAACATTAAAGCACAGACTTCAATTTCAATTCACTATAATCTCCTATGTGAAGCTGCTTTGACACAATCTACATAATAGAAGCGCTATAGAAATAAAGATGAATTGAATTGAAAGACTGCAAAAAATATGGACGTACACTGCAAAAAAAGTGCTTTTCTTTTTGAAAATGTTTTTGTCTTGTTTCTAGTTTAAATATAAAAAGATTCCTAAATCAAGAAGCATTTTCTAGACAAGCAGAAATATAGATTTGTTTTAATACATTTAATAAATAATAAGTCAAAATTAAGTGAGATTTCCTGAAAACAAGCTAAATAACCTGCAAGTGGGGTGAGAAAAATAACCTTATTATTCATTCATTCATTTTCTATTTAAAGCAAAAACAAGATTGCTTTACTCACTCCATTGGCAGATTATTTTAATAAATCTAAATTAATAAATCTATTTCTCTGTTTTTAAAAAGCTTCTGAAACTGCATCTTTGTTCTTTAGCATTTGAGCCTTTTTAATGTTGAGGGGTTTGCCTTATGTTTTAATTGTTATGTATGTGACGTAGGACTTATTTTAATTATTATTGATTGTGTTTAGCACTTTGGGCAACGTTGTGTTGTAAAAAAATGTGCTATATACATAAACTAAACTAAACTAAACTAATAAATAACATTTTAAATTTAAATAATGTTTTAAGAAAGTCCCTAATAGAAAAAGCAAAACTGAAGCATCAGTTGCAAGCACTTTCTTTCTGAATGACATATGCAACGTATTTTTTGCATATATTCTTTGGAAGAACAGCACTTGTGTGTCTGATGTTTGTTTCTGCAAAAGGAACATGAATGAGAATCTCAAAGTGACTTAAACACACCTGAAAACTAATTTATTAAAGGTATACAATGTTTTTTTATATATATATATATTTTTTTTCCTCTATCTTGCATATAAAAGTCTTATACACTTAGAGTCACACCTTCTAGTAGGATTAAAAAACTATAATAATAATAATAATAATAATAATAATAATAATAATAATAATAATAATAATAATAAATAAATAAATAAATAAATAAATAAATAAATAAATAATAATAAAAAAGTAAAATAAAATATATGAAATTTATCAAATAAATTAAATAATAATAATAATAATAATAATAATATAAAATAAAATAAATAAATAAATAATAAAATAAACAAATATTAATATTAATAAAATAAAATAATGAACAAAATAAAAAATAATTAAAAATTAAATAAAAAATCTAAAAATAAAATATATAAAATAAAATTAATAAATATGAATATTAATAAAATAAAACATAAAATATAAAATTACATTTAAAATACTACTAATACTAATAACAATAATGAATAAATAATAGTAAAATAAAATAAATATTAAATAAAAAATATAAAATAAAATTTAAAATAATTAATAATAATAATAATAAAATATAAAATGAAATTTAAAATAAGATAAAATAAAGATAAAATAAAAAATAACAAAATAAAATAAATAAATAAATAATAAAACAGAAAAAATAAAAAAATTAAATATATAAAATAAAAATAAA
This sequence comes from Danio jaintianensis, assembly GCA_903798115.1. Classification (NCBI taxonomy): domain Eukaryota; kingdom Metazoa; phylum Chordata; class Actinopteri; order Cypriniformes; family Danionidae; genus Danio; species Danio jaintianensis. Next base: position 30,310,231 of record CAIGQV010016645.1, on the reverse strand, counting down.
TAATAAAATAAATAAATATTAATATTAATAAAATAAAATATAAAATGAAATTTAAAATAATAATAATAATAATAATAATAATAATAATAATAATAACAATAATAATAAAATAAAAATGAATAAATTATAGTAAAATGAAATAAATATTAAATAAAAAATATAACAAAATAAATAAAACAAAATAAATAATAATAATAAAATAAATAAAAAATAAAACTAATAAATAAAATTATAAAATAAAAGATTAAAACAAAATAATACAAATAAAGATTAAAATAAAATAAATAAAATAATAAAATATTTATAAAATAAAATAAAATAAAATAAAATAAAAACCATCCAAAAAAGCTGGTTCGTTCCCACGTCAGATTGTTTTTGGCCTCTACAAATGACTACCTTTCCATGTAGAGATCAATAAATCCTTCCGCTGGCTCGCAGAACAGAACAAAATCGGCCTCTGTAGTTAAACTGGAGACTTTAGAAACCTCCCGTCTATATGACTGCGCTGGAGTTAAACATACGGTATAGACGGCCTACAAAAACTATAATTCATCACAGACAGAGAAAGACGGAGAGATATAGCAAGAGCTGGAGACGTTTGACTCTATTTTCAGTCTCATGGTCAGACTTACAGGAGTGTGTGTGGATGTACAGACGAATTTCTCAGAGGATAAAATCTAACCGCATCCTCAAAGCTGGACACGGAGCAAAAAAAAAACACACAATTACACTCATGCCACAAGAGTAATGCACAAAATCTGCAATCAGCAACACAACATATAACATTAAATATATCATATGGGTAGTATATGGGATGTTTTCATCCACTCTGGGGTGATTTTGAGTCTTAATTTTCCCACAACTTCCTCTGTTTCAGCAAATGGGATGATTTTTGCTGACAAATCTTAATTTGACACATATTTTTCAGGGTTCTTACACCTTTTCCAACTTCAAATTCCAGCACTTTTCAAGCACTTTCAAGGTGCATTTTTATGCTTTTCCAGCACATATCAACCACGGTAGATTACGTTTATATATGCTGTATGTAGTTTTTCACATTTAAATCTATTGTGCTATTTTAAAAAACACAATATGACATTTCAACTTAAATTGTTGAATACTTTGGAGCATAGATTTATTGGGATAGTTCACCCAAAAATGTAAAAAAAAAAAAAAAAAAAGTTTAGTTATTGAAATATAGTTATATGAAATATCTTTTTAAGTTTGGTCTCTTTCTACCTAAAGTTGATATCTCGCAAAATGAGCTTACAGTCAGGTTTTGTTTGGGTGTAGTACCAAACTTTCATGACCAGTCATTCATGTTATTTCATGTGCATCGCTATTCAAAATTCATGTAACAAATTAAATCCTTATGAGTCCGAGAATATTCTTGCTGCAAATGAACTGTCAACTGTTTTGAAAATCAGTCACCAAATATGAAACCATAGTTTGTAAGCTTTCGTCAATATTACTTTTTATTATTATTGTCAATATTACTTTAGGTTAGGACTAAGGTACTGTTGTAACTGTATGCAAATGTCCTGCCTGTCAAATGGTGACAGTTAAGGGGTTAAAGGAAAACATGTTTAATGGTTCAAAATGTTTCACCTCTCTGTAAGTAGTCTTGGCATTCTATATAACCTATATATAAATGACAAATAATCACAGATAAATACAATTTCAATAAACACTTTAATTGTGTAAATTGGAACATTCTTTTCTGCCTTCTGCTTATCTTGAGCAGCCCTCACATGGCATGGCGGGAATTACACGATCAATAACTTAAATTGGCAAGGAAGTGCCCTTTAGACTGTTGAGTTTAGGAAAAAATCTGCAATGAAAACAGTGCAAAAATGAAACTGCACTTAACAAAATATAGTGCAAAAATAATAACTAGCTTATCCAGGAGTAGGTCAAACAGGGTAGGTAGATATTGACATATAACTAATTACTTTCATCCGTCATCTTAGTAGCAATAACGGCCTTTTCATGAGCTGCAATATTAGTTAAATCTCAGTGAACGCAAGCCCTTTTGCGATGGTGTACGCGCTGCAGTTGCACGACTGACAACATCGTGATGATTAAATGAAGGATTAAATAGAACATCTCGTGCTTAAAATGCGTGGCAAACGCTGTTACCTGCCAACTCCATCCCTCAGGATTTAGTAAATGGCTTTAGTCATTTTCTTAGCGGATTTTAACCCATCGGAAGTTATTTATCCACTCTTCGAAAAGTGTAAATGGTGGATTAACATTCACCACATGATCACTAATAAGATGTGCCATTATTTGTAACTTTAGGTGGTTTCTAAAACAAAATCTGTCAGTGTTATTTTCATTCTCTCGTACCCTAACCTTTACATTTTCGTGGCTGTAGCGCCCTGTCATTTGAGGGAAGGCATTGACTAAGTGATTGACAGCTGATATTAACCAATCCATTCACGTTCAGTTCAAGAGCAGTGGGCCAATCAGAAGAGCTTTAAGGCATTGCGGGCTTTGTTTACTGCAGCAAGTTGACATGACGACTGTTTTAAACCATCCCTGAGCGCTGCGTTTGGCGTTTTTAGGTCTCCTAAATCTGCGCATGCGGTGAACATTTTGCAGTAAAAACCGGTCGCACGGCAACAATTTTATGCACTCGCACAAATGCTCCCAAATATATTTTGAGCTCACATAGACAAAATTTTGGGCGCATATGCAACCAAAACGGTCACAATTTCGAGCCCTGCAATTTCAAATTCAAGCAGGTTCAAGAACTTTGTCCAAAATCCAAGCACTTTTCTAACCTTGAAAACACTATATTAAAAATCAAGCATTTTCCAGGATTTCCAGCACCAGTACGAACCCTGATTTTTGGCAAAATGCTAAATTTTTCAAAAACTCAACAATACGCTCAAATTGACTACCCTTTTGTTATGCTGGTGTCTGTTTTTGCCCCATTGACTTCCATTATAATGACCTTTTTTGATAGAAAATAGAAAAATTGTTGAAACTCTGATCATTTTTGAGTGGGATGCTAACGGTCTAATCCGATTCAATGATCTATGCTAAGCTAAGCGCTCCCTAAAAGTGGGTAATTTTTAGGGTTAATTTTTGGGATTATTCATATCCTTGAGACACGACTGTAGTACATTATATATTGCTGATATACTGACGTATTGTTACATTTTCGTTTTTATTTCTATATAAAAGGAAATATTAGTTCATTTTATATTACCATCATCATCATCATCATCATTCATTCATTCATCCATTTTCTTTCAGCTTAGTCCCTTTATTCATCAGGGGTCGCCACAGTGGAATGAACCACCAACTTATCCAGCATACACTGTAAAAAATGCAGGGTTCCACACAATTCCTTCATGTTGTCTCAACACAAATCGATTAAGTTGACTTAATTGCTTTTACAAATTTAAGTGGATTGAACAGGCGGTGCGGTGGCGCAGTGGGTAGTGCTGTCGCCTTACAGCAAGAAGGTCGCTGGTTCGAGCCTCGGCTGGGTCAGTTGGCATTTCTGTGTGGAGTTTGCATGTTCTCCCCGTGTTGGCGTGGGTTTCCTCTGGATGCTCCGGTTTCCCCCACAAGTCCAAACACATGCACTATAGAGGAATTGGGTAAGCTAAATTAACCATAGTGTATGTTTGTGAATGGGAGTGTATGGGTGTTTCCCGGTGATGGGTTGCAGCTGGAAGGGCATCCGCTGCGTAAAAGATATGCTGGATAAGTTGGCGGTTCATTCAGCTGTGTTGACCCCAGATTAATAAAGGGACTAAGCTGAAAAGAAAATGAATGAATGAATGAATGAATGAAGTGGATTGAACATAAAACAATTAAGTTGTCCCCCTAAAAACCTCAAGAATTGTGTTGATTCAGCTCATTATCAGTAATATCGCTTAAATTCTACAGGTGTCCGGGGACAGGCTCTACAATGGTTTAAGTCATACTTAACTGACCGTTACCAGTTTGTGAATATAAATGGACAGCTTTCTCAGGTCAGGCCAGTACAGTATGGGGTGCCTCAAGGATCAGTTTTAGGCCCTTTGCTGTTTACAATATACATGCTACCCCTGGGAGACATTATAAGACGACACGGGATCAGCTTTCACTGCTATGCAGATGATACTCAATTATATATTTCAACAAAACCTGATGAGACGTCTGAACTGTCTAAGCTAACTGAATGTATTAAAGATGTTAAAGACTGGATGACCAACAATTTCCTTCTCTTAAATTCAGACAAAACAGAATTATTACTTATTGGGCCTAAATCCTGTACGCAGCAGATCTCACAACTCGACCTGCAATTAGAGGGACACAAATTTAGCTTTAGCTCTACTGTAAAAGATCTGGGTGTTATACTAGACAGCAATTTAACCTTTGAAAATCATATCTCCCATGTCACAAAAACAGCCTTCTTTCATCTGAGAAATATCGCTAAGTTACGAAGTATGCTATCCATCTCAGATGCAGAAAAACTAGTTCATGCTTTCATGACTTCTAGGCTGGATTACTGTAATGCTCTGTTCGCTGGTTGCCCAGCATCCTCTATTAATAAACTTCAGCTAGTACAAAATGCAGCTGCCAGAGTTCTTACCAGGTCTAGAAAATATGATCACATCACCCCAATTTTATCTTCCTTACACTGGCTGCCTGTTAAGTTCCGTATTGATTATAAAATATTGCTTCTTACCTATAAAGCCTTAAATAATCTAGCACCTGTTTATCTAACCGACCTTCTGTCTCGCTACAATCCAACCCGCTCTTTAAGATCTCAAAACTCAGGGCTGCTGGTAGTACCTAGAATAGCAAAGTCGAGTAAAGGTGGTCGAGCCTTCTCATTTATGGCTCCTAAACTCTGGAATAGCCTTCCTGATAATGTCCGAGGCTCAGACACACTCTCTCAGTTCAAAACTAGATTAAAGACCTATCTTTTTAGCAAAGCATACACTCAATGCATCGCATAACGGTATGATGCATGAATGTGCTCCACGCAGGTTTTTGCATCTCGTTTATATACACTATGAACAGCAGCTACGCTAATTATTCTCTTTATTCTCTATTTCCACCTGGGGATACTCATCCCGAGGCCCCCAGAGACTATGCAGTGCCACTAATGCAATCCAAGACCTGTGAAGAGATGACCCCAAGGTTTCCATAATCCCAGACCGGGCCGTATCCTGAGGAGCTGCTGTGGTGGTCATGGAGGAGTGGAGAGCATGAGACTGATTCCTGTGAGACCCCAGTGACAGACGAGTCTTCGCTGACGTCCAGCGTTCACCAGCCTCCGGCGCCTAGACTGCAACTCTGCACAAGACGTTTGGCCATAGGAGAAATGGTCGTGCCCAACTGAGCCTGGTTTCTCTCGAGGTTTTTTTTCCTTCACTTTCGCAAATTGGTGAAGTTCGTTCCTCGCCGCTGTCGCCACTGGCTTGCATGGTTCAGGACTTGTAGAGCTGCGCATCGATGGATTTGCTCTTCAGTGTTTGGACTCTCAGCAGTGAAAATTAAACCACACTGAACTGAACTGACCTTAAACTCTAAAAACTGAACTGACACCATTTCAATTCACTATAATCTGAATTGAATTGAATAAGTAAGTAGTTTGAACAAGCAGCAAAAATATTTTTTTGAGTGTATGTTTTACACAGCGGATGCCCTTCCAGCTGCAACCTAGCACTGGGAAACACCCATACACTCCCACATTCACACACATACACTACGGCCAATTTAGTTTACCCAATTCAGCGCATGTGTTTGGACTTGTGGGGGAAACCGGAGCACCCGGAGGAAACCCACGCCAACACGAGGAGAACATGCAAACTCCACACAGAAACGCCAACTGACCCAACCAGGAGTCAAACCAGCAACTTTCTTGCTGTGAGGCGACAGTGCTAACCACTGAGCCACCGTGCTCCGGTTTCCCCCACAGTCCAAAGACATGTGGTACAAGTAAATTGGATAAACTAAATTGGCCGTAGTGTATGAGTGTGTGTATGGGTGTTTCCCAGTACTGGGTTGCAGCTGGAAGGGCATCCGCTGTGTAAAACATATGCTGGATAAGTTGGCGGTTCATTCCGCTGTGGCGGCCCCTGATTAATAAAGGGACTGAGCCAAAGGAAAATGAATGAATGAATGAATTTTATTGTTTACTTTATTTCCCATTTATTTAAATGTCATTTCTGTTCTCTTGTGTTGATGTGTGTATGTTCCCTGAGCTCCTGTAAACCACCAAATATTTTTTATCTTTGCCATGATGACAGCACATAATATTTTTCTAGTTATTTTGCAAGATACTAGTATTCAGCTTAAAGACTTTAAAATAATAATAAAATAAAACAAATCTAAAAATAAAAATAAAATAAAAATAAATAATAAAATAAACAAATACTAATATTAATAAAATAATAAATAAAATTAAATTAAAGTGACTAAATTAAAAATGTTAAAAATTAAAATAAAATAAAATAAATAATAATAATAAAATAAATCTAAAATAAAATTTAAAAAAAGACAAATAAAATAAAATAAAATAATAATTATAACAAAATAAAACAAATCTAAAAATAAAATATATAAAATAAAATAAATAATAAAATAAATAAATATTAATAAAATTAAATATAAAATATAAAATGAAATTAAAAATAATAATGATAATAATAATAATAATAATAATAATAAAACTAAATAAAAATGAATAAATAATAATAAAATAAGTATTAACCAAAAATGTATTAACCAAAATAAATAAAACAAATAAATAAAATAATAAATAAACAGCTTAAAGACTTTAAAGACTTCATTTGGGAAATACAAAAAAAAAGAAGAAAAAGTTCAGCGGAGGGTGAATAATTTTGACTTCAACTGTATATGAGTGGATGTGATGTGTTCTGTTGACAAGCTCATGTAAATACAGTAAGTGTAAATGTTTACATGTGTCTAAACAGTGTATTTTGAGTCATTATTACATGCACAATTTGCTCTCCTCAACTCCATATGGCCTCCGTTTTGCAAATGCACTTGGCCTGCAATGTCAAGAAGCAGAAACTGTGTGTGTGTGTTTATTCACATACGCTCGCATACATACACACACACTTCTGGAGTGAAATATTAACTGCCAGCATTCAAAACTTGTCAATGGAAGACCAGCTGTTCCCAACCCCCAACACACACACACACACACACACACACACACACACACACACACACACA
>CAIGQV010016645.1:30285385-30303009 GCA_903798115.1 Danio jaintianensis | reverse complement strand
CACACACACACACACACACACACACACACACACACACACACACACACGGTCCATTACAGCTTCCCAAATTCCTCTGCCATCTCCTCTTGTGACGGGCCAGAAACACACTTTACACAAGTATGCAAACACACACATGCATGCATGCACGCACGCACGCAAATACAACACCATTATATAGCGAACATGAGGGACGGTGTTATTAATATGAGTTCATATATGAAACTATTTGTACATATGAGCAAACAGGAAAGTCAAAAGTGCTGATCATCTATTATATTAATAATACAATCATTTAATGAGATAAAAAAAAATGAACAACTTTAAAATATCAGGGTGTCATTTGCATAAAAATTGCATGTGACAAATCGTGCGCTTCAATGATTACTTTATTAATAAATAAATCAATAACAAACGAATGCACAAATGAATGCATGCACGCTGCTAAAGTGTAAGATAAATGCAGACAGATAGATTCCCACATGAAAAAATACTATAGTAATTTATAGTAAATAATACTAATTTAAACTAGTGTTTTTAAACCATACTATAGTGAAGTGTATTATACTGTATATATTATAGTATCTACAACTCTTTGTTAATGAATGCTCCAGCATACTGTAGTATTAACTATAGTGAACTGATAGTTATAAAACTGAACGGAATAGTTGGCGGTTCATTCCATTGTGGCGACCCCTGATAAATCAGACTAAGCCGAAGGAAAATCAATGAATTACAAGCAGCATTTTCTAAACTGTTAATATTTAGAATTGTCTAAAAACACAACAGTTCAGAACATGTGATTTGTGGATTTATTGCAAAGTATAATTATCAAGTTCTCCATAATAGCTTGAAAGTTTATTATTTGCATGTGTTTTTAAGGCCTGTTTGAGTATTCCGTGCACAAGGAATTGTACTGTTTGTAGATTTAATAAAGGTCAATTTTATTGAATTATTTAAACGATGAAGACTATAGTGTTATTTCACATTTTATTATTCAAATTCTGTACCTGAATATTGTTTGGCTACCCTGAAAACAATAAATCGCTGTTTATTTTATTTGTATTTTTGCACTATTGTATTTAAATATGCATGTAATTTATTATATACGATATTGTAATTTATTACATATTATTATATTATGCTCTTCCCCACAAAATCATTCCAATCAAAACTGACAGAGATATTCAGATAGAGATATTCAAGTAGAAATAGATAGACATACTATTAATAGAGATATTCAAGTCATCTGGTGAAATTCTATTCTTGTTGCAATATATAATAAAAAACAACAACAACTAAATATCGCAATGTCAGTTTTTTTCCAATATCGTGCAGCCCTAATGTAAATAGAAAAATCCAATAGATATCGTCAGGAAACCTAATATAATGCATGTTTCATGATAAACAATGTCTGCTGAAGAAGAAACACTCATCAGTAAATACAATTATTGGTGTTAGCTTGACAACGCTCGAGAAACCCAAAGAGAAGAGTGAGAATGAGGAAAGATGACAGAGTAAAAATGCGGTAAAGGTAAAGGTAAAAGTAGCGCTTCAGATCAGTCTGAAGGTTCATGTGGGTTCAGATGCAGACAGCAGACAACAAGGACACTAACTAGGCTTTCGTAACAGAGTTTGTTTGTGTCTCACTCCCTAACTAGGGCAGAACTAGGCCACTTAGCAAAGGCTTCGGCATGTTGATTGTGAAGCTCTGAAACAAACACACACACAAACACACACGCAGTCACCGGGTCAAAGACTCGCCACTCAATTGCATGCAAACACCGTACAGTGCTTTCCCACAGTTCTGTGCAGAAATTCACCCACTTTACACACACACAAAACACGAGCAATTCCATGCAAATGTCAACCTTGCCATAAAAAAAATAAAATAAAGTCACAAAATCAGTCATTTTAGGCCACAAATATTTTAATAGAGTCAAGAGTCAAGAACACTTTGAAATAGCATGAAACACAACAGAAATATTTCAAGGGGACCCTACAAAACCCAAAACAAGACAAAACAAAACCCAAAACAAAACAAACCCAAACCAAACCCAAAACAAAAAAAACAAACCCAAACAAAACCCAAAACCAAACCAAACCAAAAGAAAAAACCCAAAACAAAACAAAACAAACCCAAACAAAACCCAAAACTCAAACCAAACCCAAAACAAAACAAATCAAACCCAAACAAAACCCAAAACTCAAACCAAACCCAAAACAAAACAAACCAAACCCAAACAAAACCCAAAACTCAAACCAAACCCAAAACAAAACAAATCAAACCCAAACAAAACCCAAAACAAACCAAAAGAAAAAACACAAACCAAACCCAAACAAAACCCAAAACAAAAACAGTTCAGTCATGCATAATGTGTGTTTTACAAGTATACCCTCATGTGAATCTGAATCCTTTCTGCACCTGCACGGCCTTTATTAACCCCGCAAACATCTGGTAAAACACCTCAACATACAGTCTGACAATCTATAGACTGACAGCCAATGAAAAACAGGCTTTAAAGCAGCATGTTTGTTTACACTGTGCAGCTCAGCCTCAAACGCACTTGTTTGTTTACGCCGATGTCAGATAACGGTGCTAAAAATAATCAGTGTTATGAGAGCTTTCATGTTTCGTTGACGGATACGGGAAAGACCTGTCTGCATTCCTGCAGCTAAACACACACACACACACACACACCCACGCACACACGCACACACACGCACACACACACACACACGGACACACGCAGACACACACACATGCACACACACACACACACACACACGCACACACACCTATCCAATAACAGATCCAGCATGTGTGTGTTGTAATGAAGCTGCTCCTGTGTTTATCCTGATACCATTCATTCCCTACACTGATCTTCCATGTGCATTTTTCCTCTGTCACATGTGTCTGCGCTGCACGGAACAAAAGCAAAGAGGAAACTCAAACATGACTTCATTATTTGGATATTTCGACTGATGTACGGCAATCACTTTTGATTTTTATTTGCATTGAGTTTTGCATTCGGTCTGACAAAAAGCACAGACTGCAAGACCGCAACTGTTTTTTCAACATAAGTAAAAATAGCTAAAAAAAAGTGAGAATATGAACTAATAGACTGCAAAAGGCGTTTAGTTACTTTTTAACTAAATTTGGAACTATTAAATTGAATTAATTTTTAGAATTATGCATAGTTCATTTATTTAATTATTTTAAGTAAAGTCAACTAATGGCTTTAAAAGCAACAGGTTTACTAACTTTATTAAGTAAAGTCAACTAATCGCTTTAAAAGCAACAGGTTTACTCACGTTATTAAGTAAAGTCAACTAATCGCTTTAAAAGCAACAAGTTTACTCACTTTATTAAGTAAAGTCAACTAATCGCTTTAAAAACAACAGGTTTACTCACGTTATTAAGTAAAGTCAACTAATCGCTTTAAAAGCAACAAGTTTACTCACTTTATTAAGTAAAGTCAACTAATCGCTTTAAAAACAACAGGTTTACTCACTTTATTAAGTAAAGTCAACTAATCGCTTTAAAAGCAACAGGTTTACTCACGTTATTAAGTAAAGTCAACTAATGGCTTTAAAAGCAACAGGTTTACTCACTTTATTAAGTAAAGTCAACTAATGGCTTTAAAAACAACAGGTTTACTCACTTTATTAAGTAAAGTCAACTAATCGCTTTAAAAGCAACAGGTTTACTCACTTTATTAAGTAAAGTCAACTAATCGCTTTAAAAGCAACAGGTTTACTCACTTTATTAAGTAAAGTCAACTAATCGCTTTAAAAGCAACAGGTTTACTCACTTTATTAAGTAAAGTCAACTAATCGCTTTAAAAGCAACAGGTTTACTCACTTTAAGTAAGTCAACTAACACGTTTTTGCATAGTAGATATTAGCATACCTTTCTCAGTTATTTAATACACAGCAAACACAGACTCTTTTGTATTACAGATTTTCTGAAATGCAGTTAAATTGAGCTGTTATTCTTTTAAATTTGTGCCATTTAGAGGCATATATAAAACTTGAAACTAATGTTTTAGAAAAGCCAGGTTGTAAATTCTTCTTTAATTTTGCTGCCATATTTAAAGTTAAACATTTTTATAGATGAGATTTTAGAAAGAAAAATAATAAAATAATACTATTCTCTAAAGATGCAGGATTTCTGTCTCTCAGATTCATGCATATGAATTATCATCATTGATATCGTTATTGCAATAAACACCAGAGAATATTGTGATTTCAGATTTAAGTTTATATCTCCAATCCCTGCTCAACAGAGAAATAAATATAATTTTTCAGCTTTTAGAAATACTGCGGAAGGCACTGAGCTGAAATGTTTGTGGTTTTGTTTCATGATGAATGTAAAATAATAAACATTCATTCATTCATTCATTTTCCTTTGGTTTAGTCCCTGATTAATCAGAGGTCGCCACAGCGGAATGAACCACCAACTTATCCAGCATATGTTTTACGCAGCGGATGCCCTTCCAGCTGCAACCCAGTACTGGGAAACACTCATACACACTCATTCACACACACACTCATACACTACGACCAATTTAGTTCATCAATTCACCTATAGCGCATGTGTTTGGACTGTGGGGGAAATCGGAGCAACCTTAGGAAACCCACGCCAACACGGGGAGAACACGCAAACTCCACACAGAAACGCCAACTGACCTATCCGGGCTTCAAACCAGCGACCTTCTTGCTGTGAGGTGACAGTGCTAACCACTGATCCACCGTGCCGCCCCAATAATAAACATTAAAAAAAGAAAATATTTAAATGAGTGCAGATCACCAATTCTTGAAATCAGATTTTAGAAATAAAATGATAAATACATATAAAGAGAATAATAAATTAATAAACCCTTTGGTAAAAACTTTCAGAAAAAAATATGAATAAAACTATTAAGGTTAATAGATGTAAAAGCCTCTGAAACAATTAAATATGCACAAACTTGAAAAAAATTGAAGCTAAAAAATTGAGCCAGTGTATAAAATAATATGATTTTACAAGACAAAAACATACAATTATTATTAATAACTATTATTATTACTATATTAATAAGATTAATAAGATATTAAATTATTATTTTTGAATTATTATTATAAACATTTATTACTACTAATATTCGTATTATTATTATTGTTATTATTATAATATTATTATAATAATTATTAATATTATTTAATTATTATCATTTTTTACTTAATTTGTATTTAACGAAATGTAGATGTACTCTCTAAATTTATTCTGTGGAAGATACCATTATTATCTTACATGGATATATCCATAATGCATCCATACAGTATGCTATTATTGATTTTTTACCTCAGTGCATTAAAGTCATTCTCAATCCACAAACATGCAGGCAGCGGCTATGGTATCTTGTTCAAAGGCAGAGTTTCCATTGGCACACAGGCTTAAAATAGCCCCATAAATGAAACGAAGGGCTTGCTCCATTTCTATTTACATTAGATTAACATTTCAGATGCCAATTCAACAATGAACAATGCAGGTTCAAAGTTTTCCTATATGATACCGCAGATAAAAGCGCGAGGGGGAAGGTTATGAAAATAAGGCCAGAGCGGAAGGTTCAGTGGATCCGAATACAGGTCAAACGCTAAAGGACGACGCTGGTGATAAAACACACGCTGGCAGAACATCAAACCAGCTGCTGTGGAGCAATCACAGCCATAAAACACACTAACTGCTGCCATAAACACACACAACGTCAAGTCAAACCCTGGAAGAAAGATCAAAAACATCAACGCTGTTGGGTTTCAACTTGAGGGCACTAATATTGCATTGGTATAAAAAACAAACAAACAAACAAATAAAAAAAAACACAACAGAAAGGAAAACTGCCAACTTTGGTCTCTGGAACTGGTTTTGTATATTTCGACTTTTTAAAAGACGTCTCTCTTCTGCTCACCAAGGATACATTTATAAGAAGTTAATTTAAAAAAATCAATGAACTCAATGACATTTGAATGAATAACATTAGAAATTTTATAATATAAATTATTATATTTACAATATTTAAAATATTACATTTATAATATTTCAGGCGGCACGGTGGCTCAATGGTTAGCACTGTGGCCTCACAGCAAAAAGGTCGCTGCTTCGAGTGTCGGCTGGGTCAGTTGGCGTTTCAATTTTGGTATCTGGAATTGGTGCATACACTTGATGTCTCTTCTGCTCACCAAAGATGCATTTATAATAAGTTTTTAATATAATAACAAAAATCTTTGAAATCAATGACATGAAATTTTATAAATTATTATATTTACAATATTTATAATAGCGCAGCACGATGGCTCAGTGGTTAGCACTGTGGCCTCACAGCAAGAAGTTCGCTGGTTCGAATCCCGGCTGGGCCAGTTGGCATTTCTGTGTGGAGTTTGCATGTTCTCCTCGTGTTGGTGTGGGTTTCCTCCAGGTGCTCCGGTTTCCCCCACAAGTCCAAACACATGCGCTATAGGTGAATTGGGTAAGCTAAAATTGTCCGTAGTGTATGTGTGTGAATGAGTGTGTGTGGGTGTTTCCCGGTGATGGGTTGCAGCTGGAAGGGCATCCGCTGCGTAAAACATATGCTGGATAAGTTGGCGGTTCATTGCACTGTGGCGACCCCTGATTAATAAAGGGACTAAGCCGACAAGAAAATGAATGAATGAATGAATATATACTATATATAATATATAAAATAAATAATAATAATAATGATCACAATAATAAAAAAATAATAATTATAATAATAATAAAATAATAATAATATTTTTATCATATATATTTCATATTTTCTGTATAATATTTATATTACATTATTACATCATATAAGTCTTCTGTCTTATTGCAAACGTTTTATCTCCACTAAGAAATAAAATGCTTAACTACAAAGATGAACAAGGATAAAGTGTGTTTTGTGTCATTACGGCTGTTTACCTGCTGCAAACAGGGGTCTGTGTAGAGCTCTACTGATGCTCTAAATGAACACAAATAATGCTTGGTGCATTGCTTTATGGTAAACACTTGTTCAGAGTAACCTTTTTTAAAGCTATTATCAATATCGTTATAATACGGCATATTAGGTGTATATGTGAGCAATTCCAGTGTTAAGAATGTGGTATTTGCAGTAAAAACTCAAAACATAAATACACAGAGAGAGTATATGTGAACTAGGGTTGGGCGATGTCGACCAATTTGGCATTGTACGATGTCTAACATGAAACATCGCGATGTCGTAGGCGGCTTATGAATAATTAATTCATTTATAATGAATTAATTATTTGTAGTCTACCGTTTCAACTACCTGACCCGCATGGTCTTTGTTTTACCCATAACCAAATCATAAATAAATAAAGATATGTTACACACAAATTACCACCTGTCAATCACTTTTTCCGCGGGACTCTGGCATGAATAGGCAGAGTGATCTGTCGTTATAATGGTGTCGACAAACTTGGTTGGTAAAAAAGGTGCACAACCAACAGGAACCAACCAACAGTATCTGAGGTTTTCACTAAAATTACTAAGTACAAGCGTGAAAGCGAAAGATTGAAGCAGTGTACTGATGCCGTGACACGTTACCTGATAGATTCAAAAGACTGAAGAGTCATTAGATGGAGACAAGATTAATTAAATATCACGTTTAACAACTATAGTGAGACGCGATCCAGCGGTACATCCTTGATAAACTGTCCGACGTGCACTGCTCTCTGGGGTTTTGTGCTCAGCGGGCCCGCTGACTGCTGGAGCTCAGACGCCGTGTACGCTGCAGCGCATGACAGTGTGTGTGTGTGTGTTTGTGTGTGTGTGTGTGTGTGTGTGTGTGTGTGTGTGTGTGTGTGTGTGTGTGGTCACGTGATGTGTGTTTTCAGCGGTATAAGTGTGGAAGGAGGGCTTTTCAGAAATGCTAGGTGAAACTACAGTGTGGACGTGGATCGTTCTCGTTCTAAAATGCCATTTTAAAACAAAGATGTATTAGTGTAAACGGGGCTTGAGTGTGTGTTTTTCACGAGGGGGTTGCTGCTGCGACGGGGGCGAGGCGGAGGATAAAGATGCCGGCTCAGCATCATGATGTCTATCGGCCATCGCCAATGAACGATGGCATCGTCTATCGACCCAGCCCTACTGTGAACATTATACTGAAACATCTGTTTATATTTTCCAAAACTACTAACCACAGAGTTATGGGATCAGAAAAATATTAACCTGTAAACATGTTTTAGATTTTAAATGAGGGAAATAAACATGCGTTATGGATGTGACCAAAAAAGTCTGCGAGTTTACAGTGTACAACATACTTTGTGGAAATTCAGTGAATTAAACTGCACAACCCAAAAGAAATAATGCTAATCAAAAGGAGAAGAGTTGCTCTCTATAGAACAAACATGATTTATTTTATTTTATTTTGCATTTATGAGGGAAAAGCTTGGTTATGGATGTGACAGATGTAGAATTGGCACTTGTGTGACTTTGGTAAATCAAATATAATTGTTTGAAAACATCGACAGAGACATTTGTACAGTACTACACTAAAGCCTACACTAAAAACCTAGAAAGGGTTTCGCTATTTTGGTGAAAGCTTACTTTTTTCCATGGCAAGGTGGACATTTGCATGCAATTGCTCATGTATTCGTTCTGAACCACCAAACCATGACTTTACAATCCTACCAAATATCATAATAAAAGCTTCAGCACTTAATCTCAAAAAGAACATTTGATACCGTCAAATAGCCTAATCTCAATACTCAGCAATAATATCACATATTTTGCATACATTCCTGCAGCTTGATCATGTTTTTCTGCAGTCACACAGATCTTCAGATCCAGCATTCATTCAGCAGCTCTGGTGTAAATATTTGGCATGACAGCATGGAAAAAGCAGCCCGTGTGACACACAAAACCACGCAGCGCATTTGCACACAAAGCCCCGTGATATTCACACTGATATCAATGCAATTCAGACAAAGAGCCAAACACTCGGTGCATCTTATCCACAAACACAACAGAGCTCAATCACCATACAACTCATACACAGAGAACGTTAAATACAGTTGAAGTCTTTCTCAAATATTTCCCAAATGATGTTGAACAGTTTCAGGAATTTTTCACAGTATTTCCTATAATATTTTTTCTTCTGGAGAAAGTCTTATTTGTTTTATTTCGGCTAGAATAAAAGCAGTTCTTAATTGTTTTAAAGCCATTTTAAGGTCAATATTATTCGCCCCCTTAAGCAATATTAGTTTTGGATTGTCTCCAGAACAAACCACTGTTATACAATGACTTGCCTAATTACCCTAACTTTACCCTAATTAACCTAGTTAAGCCTTTAAATGTCACTTTAAGCTGAATACTAGTATCTTGAAGAATATCTAGTCAAGTATTATGTGTTGTCATCATGTCATCTCTTCTTGCAGTTAAACAGAAATAAGTAAAAATATACAGTAGGGCTAATAATTCTGACTTTAACTGTATATCACAATATAGTACCTTTTATGTACAGTAAATTCAATTTATTAACAGTTCACATACAGTTAAAGACAAAATTATTTGTCCTCCTGTGAATTTGTATTCTTTTTAAAATATTTTCCTGACACTGTTTAACTTAAAGGACACATTTTTAACATAATAGTTTTAATAACTGTTCATTCATTCATTTTCCTTTGGCCTAGTCTCTATTTCAGAGGTCGCCACAGCGGAATGAACCGCCAACGATTCCAGCTTATATTTTTTACGCAGTGGATGCCCTTTTAGCTGCAACCCAGTACTGGGAAACACCCATACACACTCATTCTCTCACACACACACACACACACACACACACACATACACTACGGCCAATTTAGTTCATTCAATTCCCCTATAGCGCATGTGTTTGGACTGTGGGGGAAACCGGAGCACCCGGAGGAAACCCACGCCAACACGGGGAGAACATGCAAACTCCACACAAAACAGCTCAGCCGGGACTCGAACCAGCGACCTTCTTGCTGTGAGGCCACAGTGCTAACCACTGAGCCACCGTGCCTAGTAACATAGAGCTTTATGAACTAAACAACAGAGCATAATATGAAACAATAGACTTTTGATTTCATGCATCTTATATAAATGTTCATATTCCACACAGGTCTAAAACACAATAGCGAGGCGTTCACCATGAAAAGTGTCCAGTTACCCGCCGTCTGTAACTCAACACTGGACGTTTGGGCGTTTCGGCTTTGCTCTCGCTGCATGACTATAGTTATTCTAACACAACCATCATTTGCTCCAAAACAGGAATATATTATAATGGCCTTTGATTTTGGTTTTGCTTCTGACACTGACCTCTGGATTATTGGCTAGTAATGTTGACTAGTTTACAATTGGCCTTTATAAAGTGCCCTAGAGGAGGTTGAATAAGTGTTAAAGGGATACAGCTGAAGTCAAAATTATTCGCCCTCTTGTGAATTTTTTATTCTTTTTCAAATATTACTTAAATGATGTTTAAAGGGCATCTATGATGAAAATCATCTTTTGTGAGCTGTTTGGACAGAACTGTGTGTAGGTATAGTGTGTCTACAGCCATATTGGGGTGATAGAAACACAATAGTCAAGTCTCTTGTTTTCAAATTTCCTGACGTTAAAATA
Organism: Danio jaintianensis; assembly: GCA_903798115.1. NCBI lineage: Eukaryota > Metazoa > Chordata > Actinopteri > Cypriniformes > Danionidae > Danio > Danio jaintianensis. The sequence continues at coordinate 30,292,367 of CAIGQV010016645.1, read as the reverse complement.
GGATCCAAATCCCTCCCATTTTGAGGCCCACCACAACGTGACGTAGGAGTGCGGTTTCCCCGCCCACCGAATTGATTGACAGCCGCGTATTAACATGTCTCCTTAGTAACGCGTATAATCATATCAACAAGACAGGACGTGCGCAAAGCAACTGCGATTAAAAGATCTGTTCAGCTCTCTGTGATCATCAATCATCATCAAATGTGATCAAGAGTGAGTTTCACAAGTTTAACATGTTTTTAAAACAGTGCATGTTTGTAATCAATTACAGCGATTTACTTCAGCTTTACTTTATCACCACAGCCGCGTGTCAGTACAATTATAAAAGAAGACACTTCAATCCCGGGTTGTGGACGTTAAATCAGGTGTATTTTGTACATTAACATAACGAATATCCATACAGCAGTGGATATTAACGTGTATCCTGTCACATTTGCGTGCAAAAACAGTGCAAAGTTAAACGCGTGCGCTGTGTGTGTGTGTGTGTGTGCATGAACTTTGTAACGACATTGTGTGTGACTCGTCGAAATGCTTGAATTAACTCCACAATAAATACATCATATAGTCATTGGGAAAGTTCTTACTGTAGTATTTGTCACAAACGTTACGTGAGATCTGCTTCCTTCATGTCTGTCACTGTGCTGTTTATCTGACGCAGCTGGAGATTAAGACACTCTGACAGGCACGTGGGAACGGTGGGCGGGGAGAACCAGCATTAAAGGCACAGGCCACAAAAACAGCTACATGGTTGTTCAGAGCAGAAAATCCAATATTCTGAAAGGTATAATAAATAATCTGATGGGTGTTTTGAGCTGAAACTTTACAGACACATTCTGGAGACACAAAACACTTATCTTAAATCTGGAAAAAGGGGTAAAATTGGTGCCCTTTAACAGAGCTGCTGAATTTATGTTCTTAAATGCAAATTGTTTATTATGTTTTATGCAGGTGTATGAATTTGTAATAATCTTCGATGGCCGCCTGGGAGACGACAGCAGGCAAACTCTTTCCTCTCCAACCCCTGGCCGCCCCGGCGCTCTCGGCAGACGGACGGGTTTCTCCCCCACTCGGGTTACCTCCCGAACACTCACCCCTCATAGCGGCGAGGGCGTCTGGACAACGTGTCCCTCCTTCTCCCGGGTTTCGGCATCACTGTAATAATCTTTGATGGCCGCCTGGCCAGAAGGAGGCGGAGAACCGACGAAACTTTAAAAGTATTTATTAATAAAAGGGATGTTTAAACCAAAACAAACAAAACGTAACTGTCCAGGCCTGGACCTCTCTCAGCTTCCTCTGCCATCGTTCCTCCTCTTATAGTCCAGAGCTCCTTCCGGTGTGCGCCACAGGTGTATCCACTTACGCACTGGCCTCATTCCGTTCCCACGGCTCTCGGCCCCGCCCCCTCGCCACAGAGTTATTTACAGAGTTATTTCAACGCTATCTCACAGCAGTTTGTAACTTTTTGATTTAGTGGATAATTTGTATGACATCGTACGATCTCATTTATACAATTTAGTACGATTTGCTTATCCACCAATGATGATTTGGTTTAGGGGCGGGGTTTGGAGCCTCGCCTCTTTTTAAAAATTATATTATACTTATATTTCTGTACAACTCAACTGAATTAGCCACTAAACTGCCAAAACATAAAATAGTAACGTTTCCTCGTGAGATCAGGCTGGATATTTAGGTCATCTTTTGTAAAATTATAATCATATCGCAATGTATATATTGCAGAAAAACAAGATATCGCAATGTCTGTTTTTTCCAGTATCATGCAGCCCTACATAAAACGCTATCTGTCTGATTTATGCAGATTATCCATCTTATGAAATCATCAATATAAAATTATGAATTCTTTCCAAATTGAGGGGGCAGCACGGTGGCTCAGTGGTCGCCTCAAAGCAAGAAGGTCGCTGGTTCGAGTCCCGGCTGGGTCAATTGCCATTTCTGTGTGGAATTTGCATGTTCTCCCTGGGTGTTTCCTTCGGGTCATGTTCCTCCGGGTGCTCCGGTTTCCCCCACAGTCCAAACACATGCGCTATAGGGGAATTGATGAACTAAATTGACCATAGTGTATGAGTGTGTGTGTGTGAATGAGTGTGTATGGGTGTTTCCCAGTACTGGGTTGCGGCTGGAAGAGCATACGCTGCATAAAAAATGTGCTAAATAGGTTGGCGGTTCATTCTGCTGTGGTGACCCCTGATAAATAAGGGACTAAGTCGAAAATGAACGAATGAATGAATGTCAGTTTTTTTCCACTATCGTGCAGCTCTACTTTAAATGCTTTCAGACATCTGCACTGGACAGCATGAGAAAAGTGGACTGAAGTCATGGGATTCACACACTGTTGTGGTTTTTGGGTGGTCTTGTGTTAAAACGGCGAGTGTTTTCAGCCGTTTGACTGAACACAAGCGTTCTCAAACACAGGCGAGCGCTGGAGTGTGTCTGTCTTTCTGTCTGTCTGTGATTCTCCATTGTGTTCAATCACACACTAATCCACTTTACTGAGACTCAAACACTCATGATTTACCACAAATCAGGTCACACACACGAACAGCACTGAAAAATGGCAAGAATAAAAGCAGAACTATACTAAATTTTCATTATTAAGAATACACAGTAAAAATTATTCCCCCTTTCTGTGATTTTTTTTCTTTCTCAAATATTTCCCAAATGATGTTGAACAGATTCAGGAATTTTTCACAGTATTTACTATAATATTTTTTCTTCTGGAGAAAGTCTTATTTGTTTTATTTCGGCTAGAATAAAAGCAGTTCTTAATTGTTTTAAACCCATTTTAAGGTCAATATTATTCGCCCCCTTAAGCAATATTAGTTTTGGATTGTCTCCAGAACAAACCACTGTTATACAATGACTTGCCTAATTACCCTAACTTTACCCTAATTAACCTAGTTAAGCCTTTAAATGTCACTTTAAGCTGAATACTAGTGTCTGGAAGAATATCTAGTCAAATATTATGCACTGTCATCTTCACACTTCAACTGTATATTGAAATAAAACTGATTGTCAAGGTTACTAATTAAAGCATACATGAATAAATTTAATTGAAATAAACTTGAAAATACTAGTATTGTAGTTTTTACTATTAAATGAAAGGATTTAGATTAATTGTAATTAATATTTAATATGCAATTAGTATTACAATACTATTAATGGTACATAATTGTTATACAGTAATTGTTATAAACTTAAATATACAATTTTGTATATTACAGCACAATATTGCAACACAGTTATTATATATAAACCATCTGTAATAATAATCATATATTTGTCCCATTTCGTTATATTTTTAATAATTATATTAGTCTTTTTTCATATTTGTGTATGCATTTATCAAAATTCTAATTGTGTTTTTTTGTGTGTGCATGTATATATGCATTACATAATTACTATCTATTAATTCATTCATTTTCCTTCGGCTTAGTCCCTTATTTATCAGGGGTCGCCACAGCGAAATGAACCGCCAACTATTACAGCCTATGTTTTACGCAGCGTATGCCCTTCCAGCTACAACGCAGTACTGGGAAACACCCATACACATTCATTCACACACACACACACACACACACACACACACACACACACACACACACATTCATACACTACGGCCAATTTAGTTCATCAATTCCCCTATAGTGCATGTGTTTGGACTGTGGGGGAAACCGGAGCACCCGGAGGAAACCCATGCCAACATGGGGAGAACATGCAAACTCCACACAGAAACACCAACTGGCCCAGCCGGGACTCGAACCAGCAACCTTCTTGCTGTGAGGCCACAGTGCTAACCACTGAGCCACCGTGCCACCCCTAATTACTATATATGCATCATATAATAGATTCACTTAACAATATTCATTGATTATTAAATGTAATGTGCAATACTTTGATAATATTTGACACATCATGCCAATAAAGCTCTTCTGAATTGAATTGAGAGAGAAAGAGAGAGAAAGTGTGTGTGTGAGTGTGTGTTCTGGTGTCCGTTTACAGTGTGAAAGAAAGACACTGCAGCAGCTGCTCCTCCACAAACACACATTCACAACATGAGGAGCATTACAAACATCCAGAGACCCAACGCAAGGTCAAACACACACACACACACACACACACACACACACACACACACACACACATTACAGCTGTACAATGCAAGACCACAAAAATGCTCATAAGTGTGTCGGAAGTTAGGATTTCTGCATTATCTGAAAGCTGAATGAATAAGTTTTGCATTGGTGTACTGCAGGGGTTTTCAATGTCTACATTAAAAGGTCCAAATCTGAATTTTTATTAAGGTCAAAGGTCCGGAACAATTAATATTACAATTGATTTTAACTAGTTTTTAATAAACATAAAATGCATCACAAGTCAACATTACTTATTTTTCTTTAAATAAAGTGTCATTTGTATTGAAAACACATAAAATACAATGCAAATGTGGCAAAACCACTAATATAAGTGCATTTTTTGAGATTGCATATCTCAGAGATGCAATGTGTCAGACACAATGCACTCAATGGAGCTAGTGACGTCACTGTGAGGGGTAGGGTTAGGTGTGGGCATTGCAGCTCAGATTGCAACTGCACCAGGTCTGCATCCAGACCCCTCTCCAAAAAAATATGAAAAATACAAAAGGTGTGTAATGAAAATGTGTATTGTTTCATAGTGGCGTTTCACATTTACACTCTTTACAACTCCAATCGTCTCATTACAAATCAAGCAGAATGGCTTTGTGCTGGCTTGTGGCAAAATAAACGTAACTTATCTGTCCATTCAACTTTGAACTGTTGATTCTCTTCATCATCGTTTTCTTTTCCGTAAGGCCGACATCTTCATCCATTCAAATAATAATAATAATAATTCCTTACATTTATAAAGCGCTTTTCTATACACTCAAAGCGCTTTACACAATGGGGGGAATCTCCTCATCCAACACCAGTGTGCAGCATCCACCTGGATGACGCGACGGCAGCCATATTGCGCCAGACCGCACACCACACACCAGCTGATTGGTGGAGAGGAGACAGAGTGATGAAGCCAATTATGATATGGGGATGGTTAGGAGGCCATGATGGACAGAGGCCACAGACCACAGGTTGAGCGCCCCCTGCTGGTCTCACTAACACCACTTGAATGATCGCTTTGCTGTGGTGCGGTAAAACAGGTGCGCATGTGTGATTAGCCCGCTCTATCACGTGAAGCCTCATATGATCACTGGATGTCTTGACAAAAGTGTCATGCAGGAATACTTAGAATATTTTGCCTTCAATTTTATTTCGGCCCGTATTATTATTATTTTTTTAACATTTGTTTTTATAAAACTGCAAGCAACTAAACTGTTGATTTACAAGGCTTATGCATTTATCAATGAAGGAAATCCACAATTTGAATCCTTTACGCACGGTCTTGCAATACGAAATGGAGTCGGCTCTGGATTGAATACCCTTGCGGTCCGGATCTGAGTCTGGACTTTGAGAATTCCTTGTGTATTGTTTGCATGATATTCTGAAAATCTGAAAGCTGAGGGTGCATAAAAAAAATATAAATATTGAGAAATTCACTTTTCATTTGTACAAATTAATTTCTTAGCAATGCATATGACTAGGGCGGCACAATATATGGTTCCAGCATCGACATTGCAGGATCTGCAATGCTGAGTAGAGATTATTGTTAATTATATAGTTAATTAAGGCAGCATGGTGGCTCAGTGGTTAGCACTGAGGCCTCACAGCAAGAAGGTTGCTGGTTCGAGTCCTGGCTGGGTCAGTTGGCATTTCTGTGTGGAGTTTGCATGTTCTCCCTGTGTTGGTGTGGGTTTCCTCCGGGTGCTCCCGTTTCCCCCACAATCCAAACACATGCGCTATAGGGGAATTGATGAACTAAATTGGCCGTAGTGTGTATGGGTGTTTCCCAGTACTGGGTAGCAGCTGGAAGGGCATCCACTGTGTAAAACATATGCTGGAATAGTTGGTGGTTCATTCTGCTGTGGCGACCCCTGATAAATAAGGGACTAAGCCGAAGGAAAATGAAACTCTTTCACACACACAAACACAAACATTCACTCATACAGACTCTCACACACGCACACACACGCACACACTCTCTCATACACACAAACTCTCTCACACAGACACAGACAAACTCTCTTGCACGCACGCACACGCACACTCTCTCTCATACACACAAACTCTTTCTCTCTCTCTCTCGCACACACACTCTCTCTCTTTCTCATACACAGACTCTCTCTCTCACACACACACAGTTTCTCTCATACACACAAACTCTCTTTTTCTCATACACATGCACACTCTCTCTCATGTTCAAGTTGCTTTATTGGCATGACATTTAGTACAGTATAGTCAAAGCATTTTAAATATGTATAGGACATGTAATATATCAACATCACCAAATTAATAAAGTATACAGTAAATAAGAAATAAATGACAAAAAAAGAAGGAAAAAAAAATACATTTGATAATTATAACAATTACAATAATAATAAAGTCTATAGAGTTTATAAAGTCTATAAAGTCTAATAGAGTTTATATTAACCGTTTCTCATAGTGTGTAGGGTGTATACTTATTTTGCAGCTAGTTTCGATGTCAATTCGAGTACATGGTAAAGTTTTTCTGAGTTTTTTTAATTAAAAAATGAATCAATTAATGTTTCAAATTGGGGGAAAAATATTTCTCTAGTTGTGGTGTATTTTCTCTCTCTCATAAACACACACACACACACAAACTCTCTCCTCTCTCTCATAAACTCTGAGTGAATGAGTGAGTGTGAGTGTGTGTGAGTGAGTAAGTGTGTGTGTGAAAGAAAGAGAGAGAGTCTGGGATTTAGCCAAAACACACATGGCTTGGTAATAGTTAACAGTCAGCAAACACAGAGAAAGAAACTCATTCCACAAACACACACACACACACACACACACACACACACACACACACACACACA
>CAIGQV010016645.1:30240846-30260280 GCA_903798115.1 Danio jaintianensis | reverse complement strand
TAATAATAAAAAATAAACAAAATAAATATTTTAAAAGTTTTATATAAATAAAAATGTATATAAATTAAAATAAATAATAATAATAATAATAATAACAATAATAAAAATATATAAAATAATAATAATAATAAAAAATAAACAAAATAAATTATTATTTGTGTTGAAAGTTTTCTGTTGCTAAAATCTTATTTGCGCCACTTAAAAACACCAAAGGAACTTTCCAAAACCCTCTGCAACTACATACCATTCTAAGAACTACTTAGTGACACCCTAGCAACCATAAACACCACTGTTGTCATGTAAACCTGTCATATTTTATAAGAACAATTAGAGATGCATGATATATTGATGGTCGTATGGATATCGGCCGATGTATGCTATTTTTAATATTATCGAAATCAAAATTAGATCGATATCCTTAAACTTATAATTATGTATTATTTCTGCTGCTTAAACCAATTGTAGTAGTTAATTTTGAGCCCTGTCATAAAAAAAAGTAGATTTTACTGATATAAAAGGAAGTTTGCCTTATCAATAAATAGTAAATGAATACATTTTAGAGTTCAAAGATCAGGTAAAGGTATATTTATCGGCATATATATATCGGCTCCAAATATAGAGTTATCGGTTATCGTTACTAGCCAAAATGTCCATATCCCTGAGAAACATGCATGACTTAGCCATTTAATACATATCTACACAATATACTAAGCAAACTGTCCTGCTGTATGAGCCAAAACATACATCACAAAAGAAAAATCTGAAAAAAAAGGTATATGTATCTATCTATACACTCACCGGCCACTTTATTAGGTACACCTGTCCAACTGCTGTCTAATCAGCCAATCACATGGCAGCAACTCAATGCATTTAGGCATGTAGACATGGTCAAGACGATCTGCTGCAGTTCAAAGCGAGCATCAGAATGGGGAAGAAAGGGGATTTAAGTGACTTTGAACGTGACATGGTTGTTGGTGCCAGACGGGCTGGCCTGAGTATTTCAGAAACTGCTGATCCACTGGGATTTTCACGCACAACCATCTCTAGGGTTTACAGAGAATGGTTCGAAAAAGAGGAAATATCCAGTGAGCGGCAGTTCTGTGGGTGCAAACGCCTTGTTGATGCCAGAGGTCAGAGGAGAATGGCCAGACTGGTTCCAGCTGATAGAAAGGCAACAGTAACTTAAATAAGCACTCGTTACAACCGAGGTCTGCAGAAGAGCATCTCTGAACGCACAACACGTCCAACCTTGAGGCGGATGGGCTACAGCAGCAGAAGACCACACCGGGTGCCACTCCTGTCAGCTAAGAACAGGAAACTGAGGCTACAATTCACACAGGCTCACCAAAATTGGACTATAGAAGATTGGAGAAACGTTGCCTGGTCTGATGAGTCTCGATTTCTGCTGCCACATTCGGATGGTCAGGTCAGAATTTGGCATCAACAACATGAAAGCATGAATCCATCCTGCCTTGTATCAACGGTTCAGGCTGGTGGTGGTGTTGTAATGGTGTGGGGGATATTTTCTTGCCACACTTTGGGCCATTAGAACCAATTGAGTATCGCCACAGCCTACCTGAGTATTGTTGCTGACCATGTCCATCCTGTACCTAATAAAGTGGCCGGTAAGTGTATATCGGCTCCAAATATAAAGAGTTATCGGTTATTGTTGCCATTCATTCATTTTCTTTCGGCTTAGTCCCTTTATTAATCTGGGGTCGCCACAGCGGAATGAACCGCTAACTTATCCAGCATATGTTTTACGCAGCGGATGCTTTTCCAGCTGCAACCCATCACTGGGAAACATCCATGCACACTCATTCACACACATACACTACGGACAATTTAGCTTACCCAATTCCCCTATAGCGCATGTCTTTGGACTTGTGGGGGAAACCGGAGCACCCGGATGAAACCCACGCCAACGCGGGGAGAACATGCAAACTCTGCACAGAAATGCCAACTGACCCAGCCGAGGCTCAAACCAGCGACCTTCTTGCTGTGAGGCGATTGTGCTACCCACTGCGCCACCGTGATGCCCTGAGCAAAAACATATAAATGAGAATTAATAGCCTGTCTTCAGAAAGCCCTTCATAATTGTCCACCAGATGCGATCAGACATGTTTCCCAGCACTAAACGCTTGCTGAACGCAACTCTTCAACACTTTCAATAAATAAATGTGTTGAAGAACTATAATCTTCCATTGCACGAAACTATCCATCTTCACAAACAATCTGCAGGCTGAGTATAATAACAGAGACGTCGCTCACAGCAAAACGCCTGACGACTGACAGTAATTGAGCTGAAATTTACAGTTGAAGGTGGTGAATGTGTTACCGAAGAGCTGCTTTAATGACTGGAACAGCGGCGCTTTGAAGGACCTGAACTTCGACACAGAAATCCTCATTGCAGCATTTAGTGTTACTGTTCAACTGGGAGCGAAAACACTCTCAGAGAAACATGCATCTTAAATGAATCTTCTTTAAAGAGCACGTCACATGGTATTTTAAAGTGTCCAAATGATATGTTGGAGTCTCCTACAACAGGTTTAAAAGCATCATATAACATTGTTATTTTTTTAGAATGTGCATTTAATATTTGAATCCTTTTGCAAAGATTTCAATATGGTTAATTTGAATCAATTCAAGGTGGCACAGTGGCTCAGTGGTTAGCAAGAAGGTCGCTGTTTCGAGTCCCGGCTGGGTCAGTTGGCATTTCTGTGTGGAGTTTGCATGTTCTCCCCGTGTTGGTGTGGGTTTCCTCCGGGTGCTCCGGTTTCCCCCACAGTCCAAACACATGCGCTACAGGTGAATTGGATGAACTAAATTGGCCGTAGTGTATGTGTGTGTGAATGTGAGAGTGTATGGGTGTTTCCCAGTACTGGGTTATGGCTGGAAGGGCATCCGCTGCATAAAACATATGCTGGAATAGTTGGCGGTTCATTCCGCTGTGGCGACCCCTGATAAATAAGGGAGTAAGCTGAAGGAAAACGAGTGAATGAATGAATCAATTCAGTGTTTAAGATCTGTAAACCCTCCTCTTTTTATAAGCCAGCTCTGCTCTGATTGGTCAGCTATTTCAGAGTGTTTGTATGTCATGGGTAGGTGGGATTATGCAAATGTGTTACTTTGAACTTGATGATGTAGATCAGGAGCAGGCAAAAGATTTGTTTAAATCAATTCAAGCTTAAAAGGATAGTTCACCCGACAATGTTAGGGTTCACTAAAAGATGACAGATTTCAAGTCGGCTTTGATTGGTCTTTCTGAATCTACTCTGTTTCTGAAACTGAACGCCCGTTTCAGAGTGTTTGTGTGTAACGGGTTGGCGGGATTATGCAAATGTGTTACTTTTGAATCAGCAGCAGGCAAAAGATTCATTTGAATCAATTCAGGCTTAAAGAGATAGTTCACCCAAAAATAAAAATAAAAATCTAATACGTTTTGAACAAGTGAATGTTGAGTAAATGATGACAGATTTTATTTCTATTTGAACTTTCCCTTTAAGGTCTGTAAGCCCCTCCCCCTTCCATAAGCCAACTCAGCTCTGATTGGTCAGCTGGACAAGTCTGTTTTGATTGGTCTTTCTAAAACTATTCTGTGTCTGAAACGAAACCCCCATTTCACAGTGTTTATATGTCACAGGTAGGCGGTATTATGCAAATATGCTACTTTGATAAAGCTGACATAAATCAGTAGCAAGCAAAAGATTCGTTTTCATTGAATCAATTCTGGCTCTAATGCATAGTTCAAAAGATTCAAAAATATAACAACTCATTTAAGCAATTTAGATCAGACTCATTCATTTGACAGACAATATTTTTATTTATAATATAACTTTTTACCAATTTAAATATTTTAATTGCACTTCTTTGATGATCAACTTGGCGGCGCGGTGGCACAGTGGTTAGAACTGTCGCCCCACAGCAAGAAGGTCGCTGGTTCGAGCCTCGGCTGGGTCAGTTGGCGTTTCTGTGTGGAGTTTGCATGTTCCCCCCATGTTGGCGTGGGTTTCCTCCGGGTGCTGCGGTTTCTCCCACAGTCCAAAGACATGCGCTACAAGTGAATTGGGTAATCTAAATTGTCCGTAGTGCATGTGTGTGAATTAGAGTGTATGGGTGTTTCCCAGTGATGGGTTGCAGCTGGAAGGGCATCCGCTGCGTAAACATGTGCTGGATAGGTTGGTGGTTCATTCCGCTGTGGCAACCCCTGATTAATAAAGGGACTAAGCGAATATAAAATGAATGAATGAATGAATGATGATCAACTTCGCAGAGTGTTTACACTGAAGGACAGCTACATTTCAAACTGCAAATAAGATATTTTTCAAAAACCCACTTCACCTGCTCTTTAAAAGTACAAATAACTGAAATATTAAAGACAGACCTCACACTAAAACCTCAACTATACGCTGTGCTGTCATGAAGATGACATAAAACAGGCCTTCGGAAACTGTAGGTAAGAAAAAAAGGATCAGAGTCAAACAGATCTGAGTGTTTGTGGGAGGAAATCCCCCTGTAAAGGATTCAAAGACTCCCTGCGTGTGATAAATATGTAAAAGAAATATCAAGACGCACCTGCTCTGATGGAAACACTGAGCTCTTTTCTACTGTGGAATGCACTTCATTGCTTGTTAAATTGCAGCAAAAGTGTTTCAAGGCAACAAATGGGTGAATCAGATTAATAAATATGTGTACATATGAAAGGTACTGATTTAGATTTAGATAAATGTTATGCCAATTATGATTTTCAAAGTTGAAATTGTTAACCCAGAGTGTTATTTTTTATTGTGGCTGATTAACATCGGGCGACACAGTGACTCAGTGGTTAGCAATGTCACCTCACAGCAAGAAGGTCACTGGTTTGAGCTGGAAGGACATCCATGTAAAACGAGTGGCGACCCCTGATGAATAAAGGGACTAAGCTGAAGGAGAATGAATGAATGATTAACATGAATGATTTGTTAACTCATGACTACAATATATTAGCAGAGTGATCAGTGCCAAAATAAAGCTTTAATATTATTTAAGAAAAGTAAATAAAACATGCAGAATTGTAAAATAAATAAAATGCTTCAATACATAGAAATGTAATGCAATAACACCACATTATGTTGTAATAAAAAATATTTTCTACTCAGACAAGACAAGACAAAAAATAAATAATAATTCTTTTTTTTTTTTCAATTCAATTCATCTTTATTTCTATAGCGCTTTTACAATGTAGATTGTGTCAAAGCAGCTTAACATAGAAGAGTACAGTGAATTGAAACAGTGTCAGTCCAGTTTTCAGAGTTTAAGTTCAGTTTAGTTCAGTTCAGTGTGGTTTAATTTTCACTGCTTAAAGTCCAAACACTGAAGAACAAATCCATCGTTGCGCAGCTCTACAGGTCCCGAACCAAGCAAGCCAGCGGCGACAGCGGCGAGGAACGAACTTCACCAATTTGCGAAAGTGAAGGAAAAAAAACCTCGAGAGAAACCAGGCTCAGTTGGGCACGACCATTTCTCCTATGGCCAAACGTCTTGTGCAGAGCTGCAGTCTAGGCGCCGGAGGCTGGAGAACGCTGGACGTCCATCTTGGAGAAACTGCAGATGGGAGAGGTCCCCGGCTGGTGTACAGGCTGGCCCTTCAGGATAATGTGACAACTCATCTGTCACTGGGGTCTTACAGGAATCAGACTCATGCTCTCCACTCCTCCATGACCACCACAGCAGCTGCTCAGAATATGGCCTGGTCCAGGATTATGGAAACCTCGGGAATAAAAAAAAAGACTAACATAAGCGCAGATGCTGTTCAAATTATAATGTCTTTTGGGAAGTGTTCCCGGCTCCGGTTGCCCTAAATAATGCAGACTAACAATCCTTTTAAGGATTTGTATTTCAAAAGCATTTGTGTTTTATGTGTATGCTAATGCAAAGAGATGTGTCTTTAACCTAGTTTTAAACTGACAGAGTGTGTCTGCTTCCCGAACTGTGCTAGGAAGGCTGTTCCAGAGTTTAGGTGCCTGACATGAGAAAGATCTACCGCCTACAGTTGATTTTGATATTCTGGGAATAATCAGTTGTCCAGAATTAATTGAGCGTAGTGGACGTGAGGGGCTATAATACACCAGGAGCTCCCTCAAATACTGGGGAGCTAAGCCGTTCAGGGCTTTATAGATAGTCAATAAAATTTAAAAATTTATACGATATTTAATAGGGAGCCAATGCAATGATGAAAGAACTGGAGTAATATGATCATATTTCTTTGTTCTAGAAAGCACTCTAGCAGCTGCATTTTGAACTAGCTGTAGTTTGTTAATGAGACCAATAGGGCAACCACCTAATAACGCATTACAATAGTCTAACCGAGATGTCATGAAAGCATGAATAAGCTTTTCCGCATCAGACACTGATAGCATATGTCGAAGTTTGGCAACATTTTTAAGATGAAAAAATGCAGTTTTACAGATGCTTGAAATCTGGCCTTCAAACGACAGGTTGCTGTCAAAAATCACCCCCAGATTTTTCACTGAAGATGATGACTGAACTAAGAATCCATCAAGGGTTAGACAGTGTTCTAGGTTTTTGCGTGTGAGGTTTTTGGGTCCAATAAGCAAGACCTCAGTTTTATCTGAATTTAGTAATAAAAAGTTATTAGTCATCCAATTTTTAATATCAGCTGTACAATCTGTTAATTTAGTAAATTCATACATATTATCAGGTTGAGAGGAGATATAAAATTGTGTATCATCAGCATAACAGTGGAAGCTAACTCCATGCTTTTTAATGATATCGCCTAGCGGTAGCATATATAGTGTGAAAAGTAAGGGACCAAGGACTGAGCCTTGTGGTACCCCACATTGTACTTTTGATCTATATGATGCTTCTTCATTGACTGATACAAATTGATAACGTTCAGATAGAGAAGACCTGAACCAGGCCAATGCAGTTCCTGTAATACCAACATGATTTTCAAGCCTATGAAGGAGAATATTATGATCGATTGTATCAAATGCAGCACTGAGGTCCAATAACACTAAGAGAGAAATACAACCACGATCGGACGACAGAAGGAGGTCATTTGTAACTCTTAGGAGTGCTGTTTCTGTGCTATGCAATGCTCTAAATCCAGATTGAAATTTTTCATAAATATTGTTTCTATGCAGGAAGGAACATAGTTGAGCAGATACGACTTTTTCTAGTATCTTAGATAGAAAAGGCAGGTTTGAGATGGGTCTATAATTTACTAGTTCTTTGGGATCAAGCTGTGGTTTTTTAATAAGAGGCGTAATGACAGCTAGTTTAAAAGTTTTAGGAACATATCCTAAAAGTAGGGATGAATTCAAAACATTAAGAACAGGTTCAGAAACGTCTGAAAACAACTGTTTTAATAATTTGGTCGGTATAGGATCTAGCATAGACGTTGTTGATTTAGACGAATTTATCAGTTTATACAGTTCTTCCTTACTTACTGCTGAAAAAGTTTGTCCATTAACAATCTACAGTGCTCTAATTGGGACGAAGCTGTAGGAGGCAGATTGATGGTGCTTATTTGATCTCTGATATCATCAATCTTGCATGTGAAAAAAATTCATAAAGTCATTACTGCTGTGTTGAGAAATGCATGTTGATGCTTTGTTTTTAGTTAGATTGGCTACTGTGTTAAACAGGACCCTAGGGTTGTGTTTATTTTCTTCTATTAAAGTTGAAAAATAAGCAGATCTGGCAGACTTTAAAGCTTTTCTAAAGTTAAGTATACTTTCTTTCCAGGCCAGACGAAAAACCTCTAGTTTTGATTTCTTCCATCTACGTTCCATTTTCTGGGCTGCTTTCTTTAAGGCACGTGTGTGCTCATTGTGCCATGGCGTCAGATTTTTTTCCCTAATCTTTTTTAAGTGTAACGGAGCAACTATGTCTAACATGCTAGAAAGGACGTAATCAATAGTTTCAGTTGCAGTGTCAAGCTCTTCTAGGCTGCCTGGAATGCTATGGAAATTAGAAAGATCAGGTAGGTTACTAACAAAGTGGTCTTTAGTGCTAGCGGTGATCGTTCTACCATATTTATAAATAGAAGCTGGTTTTGTAGACCTATCAATGCACAATAAACAAGAGATTAAACAGTGATCTGAAATGTCATCACTCTGCTGCACAACTTCAACATTATCAATATCGATACCATGTGATAATATTAGGTCTAAGGTATGATTATGCCGATGAGTAGGCCCTGAGACATGCGGTTTCACTCCAACAGAGGCTAGTATGTCTAAGAAGGCCAGACTTAAAGCATCTTTTTCATTATCTATATGAATATTAAAATCACCAACAATTAAAATTTTATCTGTGGCCAGAACTATTTCGGATAAGAAATCAGCAAATTCTTTTGGGAAGTCGGTATGGTGCCCTGGAGGTCTATATACAGTTGCCAATATAAATTTAGATTTAAATGTATTGTTTAAATTGCACACTGAGATATACAACACTATTACTTCAAATGAATTATATTTGAAGTCAGATCGCTGGGTAACACAAAATATTACTATATATAATGCCAACGCCTCCACCTTTGCCTTTAAGACACGGCTCGTGTTTATAATGATATCCTTCAGGTGAAGACTCATTTAGGGTCATGTAATCATCTGCTTTTAGCCACGTTTCTGTTAGACAAAGTGCATCTAGCTCTAGATCAGTTATCAAATCATTAACAAAAAGTTTTAGAGGAGAGTGATCTAATGTTCAATAATCCGAGTTTTATCTTTTGATTACCTTTATTTTTTATTTGATGAACATCAATTAGATTGTTACCTTTGAATGGGTTTGGGAGTTTTTTATATTTAGAGGTTCGGGGAACAGACACAGTCTCTATGTTCTTATATCTAGGTGGCTCTATGTGCTGCAAATGATCTGAGTTAGGTAAACTGTGGAGGCTAGCAGACGGTTGGTTAAGCCAATCTGTCTGCTCCCTGACCTGGGCCCGAGTTAGTCATCGGGCATTATCTTTGTGATATTTTATTTAAACACTAGCTAACATGCCAAATGAGTTAAACTAATCATTTTGGGGATTCTGAGTACTTCTCAAAATTAAAGTCCCACATTTAACATTAATTGGCCAAACTGAACTAAAAAAAGTCCAATATTTGCCCTGAATATACATTGATTAAGCACTAGTCAACAAGCAAAAATAGTTAACCTAATAGCAGTTTGGTTCTCAGTGTTGTCAAAATAAAAGTCCTGCAGTTGACAGCCACTAGTTAGCCAAACCAAAAAATACATATTAAACAATGTAACAGTGTGTGTGTGTGTGTGTGTGTGTGTGTGTGTGTGTGTGTGTGTGTGTGTGTGTGTGTGTGTGTGTGTGTGTGTGTGTGTGTGTGTGTGTGTGTGTGTGTGTGTGTGTGTGTGTGTGTGTGTGTGTGTGTGTGTGCATGCGTGTATGTGTGCGTGTGTGTGTGTGTGCATGCGTGTATGTGTGCGTGTGTGTGCGTGTGTGTGTGTGTGTGTTTTATGATCACTTTAATTTTTGAGGTGAGATCTACATAAATCCTTGGTTAAGTGAAATTTAAAGGGGATCCTATATATTACGGCCCTTTTTATAATTGGGTAACACTTTAAAATAATAGTCCATTAGTTAATGTATTTACTAACATTAACTATGTATCAATAATCCAATTGTTACTTACAAAATCCAAAGTTGAGCTTGTTAACATTAGTTAACGCATTGTGAATTAACATGAACTAACGTTATTTAACATAAATAACATTAACAAAAATGAATAAATACCATAATAAATAGGGCTTGACATTAACACCCGACAACCCGCCAAATGCGGGTAGATTTCAGCTGTGGCGGGTAAGACAGTCGCTCCCACTAGCCACTTTGGCTGGTTGGAAATAATTTTTAAATAGTAGTTTTCTTAAAAGCAGGGTTCGACAATAAGGATTGCCCGATATTCGTGCAAATGTGATCTTAGAATTGACAAGCAGCAGGACTAACAATAATAACTGTGTTCGCGTGAGCAAAAGAAAGCAGGTGAATACCGAATGAGAGGATGATAACTCGCGCGCACAGGTGACGTAATGCGCGTGACTGTTTAAAAAGCGTGCGCGCCGGTTACCTTCTGCGAAGCAACCGTGCCTGGAAACTCAACTGGTGCGATCGGTTCTCTTTGAAATAGACTTGACAAAAGGTGATGCTCGTGCACCCACAGTCCTCCTGCTTTCAAGAGCTCCAGATTTGAAAAAAAAAATGTCTTTTTCCATTTCACCATTAACGCGACCATCTGTTCGTTATCACACACAGTATGTTTTTCACCTGCTTTCTTTTGCTTATAGTTATTTTTGTTAATATGGTTTAATTATATTTTTTACAATAACATTGCTTTAATAGGAGATTAACTCTCCATTTAGTTAACTGGTGATCTGAGACCTTGACACAGACTGGGCATTGTTTTAGATACATGACAATAATTATCTTTAAAATGTCAATTTTTTTTTTTTTTAAGAAAAGTTTTGTTGAATAAAGTGTATGTATACTGCTATATTTTGCTTGTTTTGACACATTAATTAAAAATGTATAGCTAGGAAATAATTATTTATTTTTGGTGGGGTCAGAGATAAATTTGGTAAATCCTTAATTTTGAGCCCTGAAAGTCGTGTGAAATAAAAACTAATTGCAATGTGACACTATGGAACCACAGCCCATTTGCTCATGCTCATTGAGCAAGATCATACACAACACACAAAAGAGTGAAATGCATGTGGACATAACATAAAATCTAAATCAGGTCATTTTAGCATGTCAAAGTCAAATTTATGCATTCATTCATTCATTCATTCATTCATTCATTCATTCATTCACTCATTCACTCATTCATTTTCTTTTCGGCTTAGTCCCTTTATTAACCTGGGGTCGCCACAGTGGAATGAACCGCCAACTTATCCAGCATATGTTTTTACGTAGCGGATGCCCTTCCAGCTGCAACCCATCACTGGGAAACATCCATACACACTCACTCACACACATACACTACGGACAATTTAGCTTATCTAATTCCCCTATAGTGCATGTGTTTGGACTGTGGGGGAAACCGGAGCACCTGGAGGAAACCCACGCAAGCACGGGGAGAACATGCAAACTCCACACAGAAACGCCAACTGACCAAGCCGAGGCTCGAACCAGTGACCTTCTTGCTGTGAGGCGATTGTGCTACCCACTGCGCCACCGTGCTGCCCCAAATTTATGCATATAAAATATATTTTCCCAACAACAAAACAGTGGCTAGTGAAAAAGGCGAGTGGCTAGTAATGTTGGAAAACTACAAGCCAAAGCGGCTGGTGATCAAAAAAGTTAACGTCAAGCCCTGGTAATAAATGTATTACTAATAGTTTGTTCATGTTAGTAAATATAATAACTAATGGACCATTATTTTCAGGTGTTACCTATAATGGTTTAATGGTTAAAATGTTGCTGGTATATGAAACAGTCAAATTAATTACTTTTAAAATCTTAGTAAAGTCTTAAAACTTATTAGTTCTGCTGTTGTTTATAAACTCCAGTTTTGATGTACAATGAGGACGTTCTCATGTCACGTTCAGTGTCCTCCAATGTGTAGTGAACCAAGCTCATCAGTGCCATTACTAGTGCCCGAATTAGTGTACATGACCTAATGATAAATGAGTTTGGGAGCTAGGGTGCTGATTAGTGCTGCACAATATATAATTTCAGCATTAATATTGCAATTAACAGTTTTAATAACTCATTTTTAATAACTGATTTCTTTTCTCTTTGCCATGATGACATCACATAATATTTGACTAGATATTTTTCAAGATACTAGTATTCAGCTTAAAGTGACATTTAAAGGCTTAACTAGGTTAATTAGGGTAAAGTTAGGGTAATTAGGCAAGTCATTGTATAACAGTGGTTTGTTCTGGAGACAATCCAAAGCAAATATTGCTTAAGGGGGCGAATAACATTGACCTTAAAATGGGTTTAAAAAATTAAAAACTGCTTTTATTCTAGCCGATATAAAACAAATAAGACTTTCTTCAGAAGAAAAAATATTATAGGAAATACTGTGAAAAATTCCAGAATCTGTGAAACATCATTTGGGAAATATTTGAAAAAGAAAAGGGTGAGGAATTTTGACTTCAACTGTATATTGCATAAAAACTAAATATTGCAATGTCAATGTTTTGCAATAGTGCTGATTGAGACGCAGCCCTGGAGTCAATTACACACACAGGACGAGCTCCAATACACAGGCTTTAATCAGCTTCATAATGACAAACGCAGAGTCTTTCCGCTGCTCCAGAAAAGCTTCCTGTTCCTTCATGAATTCCACAACAACAGGCTATTAGTGGGACATAAAAGCGTGTGATCAGATTGGCTGTGTGTAATTCCAGCATCAGCCGCAGGCCTGTGAGTCTCATCATGTAGAGAAACAGCCTGTAACGTCTGCTACACATCTGATAAACAGCGTTCAACAGCTAATGTTCTGGCACTCGCTGGGATTATTTTAGGCTCGGTGATGCTGCAGAAATACATGCGAGTCTGCGTTTTCAGGTGCATTCAATGGGGTATACGCATGGGGACTTTTAATTTAGAATAAGCCCAGTCAAGCACTTTGTGAATGGTTATGTCATTATAAACTCACCATGTTTAAGACTGAGATTTAGTTTAAGTTAAGATTTAGTTTTGAACTTTGTTACAATTGGTAATATTATCCATCGCTAAAGTCAAAGTCAGCTTTATTGTCAACAACTTAATCTGGACAACTTTATACACAGTTTTCTTTTTCAATATTTCGATTTTAGATGCAGATGAAGGGAAAGTGCTGGGTTTCCAGACTGTAAGACAAACATGAGCCGGTCTGGAGGGCGGATGAGCGGCTGGACGGCCTGTTATCAGTTTCCAGGAGGGATATATAGACAGGAAACCCTTCTGAAGGAGGGGAGGGATGGCCTATCGGAAGCGCAGAGTAAACAAGCAGCTTTTTAATCATCTGGAGTGGCGTTTTCAACCTAACACGCTTTGATCTGCTCCTCCATTAACGCATCTTTCCCCATCAGCCGTCCTCCTCCGAGATTAGACAGAAAAGTGGAGAGTTACACGACAGATAGAGCTCTGCCAAAAGCAGGAGAAGGGCATTTTTTTTCCTAATTTCTAGCATGCACGTCTGCTGTCATGCTCTTCCTAATCCAATAAAGCCTTTCTGCTGCAGAGGTCGCGCAGAAAATATCTGATCAGCTGGATCACTGATGCTGAAGGTTCGGTGTGAAATAAAATAAAATAAAATAAAAACAAAACATACACATATATGATTTTTAAAAAATGCTTTTGAAAGTGTTTTTGCTCACCAGGGCTGTATTTATTTAATTAAAATTACAGTTAAAAAAATACACAAAAAATACACATTATTAAAATTTTATATAGTAAAAAAATACACAGGGCTGCACGGTGGCGCAGTGGGTAGCACTGACGCATCACAGCAAGAAGGTCGCTGGTTCGAGCCTCGGCTGGGTCAGTTGGCGTTTCTGTGTGGAGTTTGCATGTTCTCCTCGTGTTGGCGTGGGTTTCCTCTGGGTGCTCCGGTTTCCCCCACAAGTCCAAACACATGCGCTATAGGTGAATTGGGTAGGATAAATTGTCCGTAGTGTATGAGTGTGAATGAGTGTGTATGGATGTTTCTCAGTGATGGGTTGCAGCTGGAAGGGCATCCGCTGTGTAAAACATTTGCTGGATAAGTTGGCGGTTCATTCCGCTGTGGCGACCCCTGATTAATAAAGGGACTAAGCCAAAATGAATGAATGAATGATTTAAAAAAAAAATCATTTGAAATATTATTATAATTATTACAATTTTAAAAAATGACTGACTGCTTTCTTTAAGTATATATATTTAAAATGTCATTTAAAATGTCATTTATCATATTTTTTGTGATACAAGTTGAATTTTATATGTGGTAAACTGTACATCCCTAGACGTTAGTGAATAAAATATGCTAGGTAACACTTTATTTTGATGGTCCATTTGAGTATTAGTAGACTATCTGCTGATACTGCTCCTTCAACACATTTAACTGACTATAAGAAACTTTGCAAGTACATGTCAACTAACCCCAACCCCAACCTAACAGTCTACTTATAATCTAATGAGAATTAGTTGGCATGTAGATGCAATGTAACTTAAATTCAACAAACGGACCATCAAAATAAAGTGTGACCATATGCTAATAGAAAAATTGATCCATTACAAAAAAATAAACAAATAAAAATGGGGCAGTATGATGCTTAAAAAATGCTTTTGCTTTCAAAAAGAAAACATACTTACTGGTTTCCAACACTCGCATTTCTTTAGTGTCCAACAGAAGAAAGAAACTCAGGGTTGGAAGAAGTGAAGGGAAAATAAACAATGCCAGATTTGAATTTTTGAGTGAACTGTCCCTTTAATTGCATTCTGAAACTGAGAAAAAAACTCATGCAGACTCATTTCTACCACCCAGCGCCAGGTAAGAGGATCTGATCTCAGATCAGTGGCTTCAATCAGAGCCTCAGTAAACCTGACACCAGTCTTTGTGAGCGTTTACAAAGGTTAATCTGACCTCTCCGCCACAAAGCGCCAAACAAACCAGGAGTGGAGAAGGGGAAATAAAATCATCTAATGAGACTTGGAAGGAAAGCATGCTTTTTACCGCAGTTTAGCATCATTAAATTGAGCAAAAACGGTCCAATGGATAGTCAACTTGGACATGATTTAAAGTCACATTTGGCAATAACTTCTTCCTCCAACAATGACCTCCATACGGCAGATCTGGATACTTACGTCATTGCATTAGTTTTGTTTAACTTGTAAAGTGTGCCTGTGCGTGTTTTTTTCTATGCAATAAATACTAGCCTTGATTTTTTTTTATGTAATGCAATTAAATTTACAAGTGTGATTGAAGTATTTTGTGTGCAAGAACTTTACTGAACAGTAGAAAGTACAAACTTAACTGGCCTGGTATAATATTTATTCAACAGACAGCAGACAAGCTTATATAAGTGTTAAAAAAATATATATGGAAAGAAGATTGGAAAATATGGAAAAATGAATAAATAGATACAAAGACAATTGAATAAAAATAACTAATTAAAAAAATATTAACTACAAAATAAATGCATAAGTCGGCGCGATAGCCCAGTGGTTAATGTGCTGACATATGGCACAGCAGCGCTCCGGGGGTCCCAAGTTCGAATCCTGGCTCGTGGACCTTTCCCGATCCTTTTCGTTACGAAAAAAAGCATAAACGCATAGAATAATCAAATTAATAAATATAAATTAATAAATTGATAAATACAAACAAAAAGTAACTAAATAAAATAAACGGAAGCTGGAAGGGCATCCGCTGCGTAAAACATATGCTGGATAAGTTGGCGGTTCATTCCGCTGTGACGACCCCAGATTAATAAAGGGACTGAGCTGAAAAGAAAATGAATGAATGAATGAATAAAATAAATAAAAAATAAAATAAATAAAAATAAATAAATGAATACAAAAAAAGAAAGAAAGAAATAGTTAATTAAATAAATAAAAACAAAAATAAATAAATAAATAAAATGAAAAATTATTTTTAAAAAATACAGATTTTTTCAAATTCATTCATTCATTCATTTTCTTTTCGGCTTAGTCCCTTTATTCATCAGGGGTCGCCACAGCGGAATGAACCGCCAACTTATCCAGCATATGTTTTACGCAGCGGATGTCCTTCCAGCTGCAACCCAGTACTGGGAAACACCCATACACACACGCACTCATACACTACGGCCAATTTAGTTCATCCAATTCCCCTATAGCGCATGTGTTTGGACTGTGGGGGAAACCGGAGCACCCGGAGGAAACCCACGCCAACACGGGGAGAACATGCAAACTCCACACAGAAATGCCAAATGACACAGCCGGGACTCGAACCAGCGACCTTCTTGCTGTGAGGCCATAGTGCTAAGCACTGAGCCACTGTGTCACCATTTTTTCAAATTATTTTATATTATTAAAATCAAAATAAAAAAAAATAATTTAAAATAAAATAATAAATAAGGCATTTTCTGCTATTTTAATTATCAACTTAATTACAGAAACTCTTAAGTCTTTCTTTATTAACTAATAAAAACATGACAGTTCCTTGTGAAAGATGTAGAAAGTTTTCAGGAATCCCTTGTTATGTAAAAAAAAAAATAATAATACTACTAATAATAATCCAAAGTATGTTAACAATTAGTGTTAATTACTGTAAGTGTTAAAAAAAACCATTTTAATTGCCTTGGAGTAAACGGCATTCATGACACGTGATTTTATAACAAGTGTTTATGCAACAGCAAAGTTATGAAAGAAAATCCGTGTGGTAAAAAAAGCGTCTTCATGCCATACATCTTACTGACGTACAAATACCACGTTTGTACAGTAATATTAGAACGGAGCACATATAAAAAGAAATATAGCGCTCGTGTCAAATTAAATTCCACATTTGCAATGCAAAGTAAACAGGAGCGTGGTTGAACGTCCTCCATTAAAGACCGGTGGCTGCGCCGAGAGGCCTTTTTTCTTCTTAAATAAAACATTTCCACCATCATCATCATGTCTGATCTTGTTTTTTTTCTCTGCCTGTGATCCACCGACCGGCCCAGAAAAGCCAGTCGAATTTTGGGTAGCGCCACTCGCCAACCTGTGGCCTGGAGAAACAACATGCTTAGGAAGATCAAATGGGACGGGAGATGTGTAATTACTGGTGGTTATGAAAACTGGCTGTCATCCTCAACGCGGCCAATTCAGAGCCGCCCCGGGACAGCAGAGCAGACACGCCTGGAAAAGCTGAAATCCAGCACACATCGGGAGAGTTTCATTCAATTTTACTGTTCAATAAAGAAACCAAATCAATCCACTCAAGACCTCATAGCAACCATCAAAAATATGTCACTGAATAATTCTTCAAAAATGATACATCCAAGTAATGGATCAAAGTTTTATGAGTGAAATCCTTAATTGTAAATGAAACTAAACATGAAATATGAAGTGTTGTACAAGATTATAATGTTAGATTTATTCATGTAGCATTATCAGGAACAGAAGCGAAGATCATTTTTCACAGTATTGAATATTTGACTTTTTTTTTTATTCAGCTGGTTCATTCATTCATTCATTCATTCATTCATTTTCCTTCAGCTTAGTCCCTTTATTTATCTGGGGTCGCCACAGCGGAATGAACCGCCAACTATTCCAGCATATGTTTTACACAGCTGATGCCCTTCCAGCTGCGACCCAGTACTGGGAAACACCCATACACACTCATTCACACACACACTCATACACTACGGCCAATTTAGTTTGTTCATTTCACCTATAGCGCATGTGTTTGGACCAAGCGGCAACCTCCCGCTCTCCCTCGTGAAGCCAATAAGGAAGTAACTAAAACTGCAATTCATCGACTCTCCTTTGGGGGCTGGCTCCGGGAACTCCAGATGTTCACTGACTGCAATGCTAAAATGGCCAATTTTACAGCTGATAAAAACATGTTTACAGCCTGGTAGAAAAGATGGTTTTGGTGCATATAGCTTATATTCCCCTCCATGACAACTGTGAGGGGGGTGAATTTCATCCGTTTCGTTTTTATTAAGTTATGTCTGCATAATTAAGGGCGTGGCCACTTGAGTAACAGCTAGGTCTCGTATTTTTGTTTTGTTTTATGTGGCTTTACACAGTCAATTGCCTTTTGGGATTATTTCCTACAATTATCAGATGATATGGCATGCTGTGTGCACTTAATTGTGCTCAAAAACCATTCAAGTTGCCTTCATTTCCCAGGTGAGTGAAATTCTTATATACTTGCATATCATATCTATAAACGTATTTGTTTTACTTAAGATAATTTATCATTTATAATGTTCTTCAGACCTGTAGAGCACTCCAGAATCTGACAGATTGATTAGCTGCAGACTATAGAACAGTCATCTGAAACGTTGTCATACAGTGTTATGCCTGGATTTCATCAATAGCCTTGCATTTACTAACACAGACTATATTTAAAGTATTTGGAAGTAATTTGCATTTTCCTCCTGTAGAAAAACGTCATAAGAACAATGCTCAGTGGCTCAATGTATTACAACAGTGTTTTTAAAAAACTAAACACTATGATAAATTATACAACCAAGCACATGTGGTCAGAACACAAACGAGTCGCAGGTAATGAAGTATTAAGCATTTCTCCCAAAGAAAAGCCAGTCTAAGCAAAATGCTAGCAGGCATCTGTAGCTCCGCTCACGCTCCGCCTCTTTTCCCTTGTTTGGTCACCCCCGGTCGGTGCGATGACGCGCAAACAAAATGGCGACGGTTGGCCACGCCTACTAGTAGCTTTATTTGCGCTCTTCAGAAACCTGTGGATGATGTCACGGATACTACGTCCATATCTTTTACAGTCTATAGTTTGGACTGTGGGGGAAACCGGAGCACCTGGAGGAAACCCACGCCAACACGGGGAGAACATGCAAACTCCACACAGAAATGCCAACTGACCCAGCCGGGACTCGAACCAGCAACCTTCTTGCTGTGAGGTCACAGTGCTAACCACTGAGCCACCGTGCCACCTCAGGGTAAAAGGTCATTTTTCAACCAGTTCAAACTGGAATCAGTTCAAAACTCATCACTATGTGTAGAATTTTAGTTCCATGAATGAACTCAAAGGATTTTTCTCAAAGGAACTTTCGTTAAGTCATCATTATATCTATATAAATGAGTCAAAAGTCAAAAGATTCAAACCCATTTACTGTTAGTTAAATTACTTTGAAATGTAACTTAGTTACTCGGTAAGTAATTTAATTACTTGACTTAATACTAATCCACATAAATCTCAACGCATAAATCTAAACGACAATAGAAATAAAACGTTTAATTCTTTACGTTTTAATCAAACAGTACCTTTTAGTTTAGTTAAAAAATAACACTTATTTAAACAATATATGCATCAAAACATAAAATGTGGAAAAATTAATGACACTATAATTCATACATACCATAAACATTTCATTGCTTCTTAAGCATTTTCAATTGTCAGACAAAACAATTTTGCTAGTTGAAGTTATTTTGCTAAATATCTGAACAACAAATATTTCCATGAATCAGTTCAAACTTGGATTCAAAACTCAACTTTTTGTGCCACTACAAAGAGAATAATAGTTTGATTTATTTCCATGAATTCATTTCCATTTCAAACTCAAATGGATTCAATTCTCAACTTCTTGCACCACTAGAAGGAGAATAATATTTGATTCATTTCCATGAATCATTTCAAACTTAAATGGATTCAAATCTCAATATTTTGTACCACTACAAGGAGAGTTATATTTTGATTCATTCCAATAAATCACTTCATATTCAAATCCTTTCAAATCTCAACTTTTTGTGCCACTATAAAGATAATAATAGTTTGA
>CAIGQV010016645.1:30222059-30238151 GCA_903798115.1 Danio jaintianensis | reverse complement strand
ACTTCGATACAATACCTTGAAAAATATCGATATTCGATACCGTTTTCAATACCACAAGAAATAAATTCCACAACATTAAGAGTATTAGTGTTGTCACGATACTGGAACTTTCAACTTAGATACGATACCTTGAAAAATATCGATATATGATACAATTTTCGATATCACAAGAAATAAATTCCACAACATTGAGAGTATGTTGTTACGATACTGGAATTTCCAACTTTGATACAACACCTTGAAAAACATCAATACTAGATACAATTTTCAATATCACAAGAAATAAATTACACAACATTGAGAGTATTAGTGTTGTCACAATACTGGAATTTTCAACTTCGATACGATACCTTGAAAAATATAGATATTCGATACCATTTCTAATACCACAAGAAATAAATTACACAACATTAAGAGCATTAGTGTTGTCACAATACTGGAATTTTCAACTTCGATACAATACCTTGAAAGATATCGATATTCGATAACGTTTTTCGATACCACAAGAAATAAATTACACAACATTAAGAGTATTAGTGTTGCCACGATACTGGAATTTCCAACTTCGATACCTAGAAAAATATCAATATTTGATATAATTTTCAATACCTTGGGGAACAAATTCCACAACATTAAAAGTACGCAAATGAAGTAAAAAGGGAAAAAAATATAACTATATTATACTATATGCTATATACTATATACTTATATACTATAACATGTAATGCTTATACCAGGTACATCAGCAGTCCTTAAGTCCAAAAAAGGCAATAAATTGAAAGAAAGAAAGAAAGAAAGAAAGAAAGAAAGAAAGAAAGAAAGAAAGGTGATCGTGCGCTATATTTCAGGCCGACTTATTATTAATTAAACAACAATAGACAAAATCACTCACTGCTCTTGATTGAAGGACTTTAGTAGCTTTAATATGAAACAAATCAACTTTAATTCTTACAGTGGAGATTATGCTTAAAGCACAGTTTGTTTCATTTGTACTTTTTTTCTATTGTTATTTTAATTATTTTTGTAACATAATTAAGGACTTTTTGTTAGTTGTTGTTTTTTTTTCTTTGTCCCATTCTGCTTTGTTATTGACAATTGTGAAATTTCATGGTCTTTGTAATGTATAGCAGTTGTAATGGCAAGCTTATTTACAGAAAAAAATAATAAATGACACTCTCACAGATCTCTCTTTTAAATTAAAATTTTTATAGGATGCTTTACAATAATATATTTGTGCATATATATTACATTAGTCAGTAGCAAAGCAAAAACTGGAATAAAAAACACGTAATACAGTCCACAAATTAGTACAGCCCTATTAATATGCTGGGGGAACAAATAAATAAAAACTTTATAAACTGTCAAATTTAGTTTAGTTTTTTGCAATAACTCCTTTGAATTTAAATGTATTTGCTTTCTATTGTATTATATTACTATTCTATATATAGTTTTGGTCATATGGCCCACTGATAATCATTTTAAATAGCCATAATTACAATTTTGACTCAACTAAATAATCGTGATTATGATTTTCCCCCCATAATCGTGCAGCCCTAGAATATATGACACAATATTTCATACAAACAAAAACAAGTTCAAAGTAAGCGGAGCGCAATTGCATTTATTTTGCCAAATGTTGTGCAAACCAATAGATTACAGTTGCTTTGATCTGACATCTAAAGCAATAACTTTCAGACAGTTGCTTAAGTGTCTAAATACTTCTTAGGGCTGCTGTCTGCCAGTGAAATCCTCCGAGACTGAAGATGCATGAGATACACATCAGTATTCCCTCACATCAGGCCAGACTTTGATCTTGGGTCATTTACATTTCATTAATTCAATTCCCCATACATACGGTTTCAAAGCAGCTTCACAGAAAAACGCCTGTTTGAATGCTGAAATGACCAGCCAGACAAGAGTCTATCAAAGTATAATGTACAGCGATACCAATACAGTACACACTGCAAAAAAATGCTTTCTTGCTTAGATTTTCTGTCTTGTTCTAGTCTAAATATCTAAAAACTCTTAAATAAAGAAGCATTTTCTAGACAAGCCAAAAATATTGCGTAATAATGAGTCAAAATAAAGTGAGTTTTTACTTAAAACAAGCAAAATAATCTTCCAATGGGGTAAGCAAAATAATCTTGTTTTTCCTTTTGACAAAAGATTATATTGCTTACCCCATTGGGCGATTATTTTGCTTGTTTTAAGGAAAAGCTCACCTTATTTCTTAAAACAAGACAATATTTTGCTTGCCTAGAACTAGGGATCCCAAACTTTTCAGTCCGTGACCCCCAAAATAACAATGCCAGTGATTCACGACCCCCAATATCCTCTGAGGTGGTTATAAATATAGAAACCTTGCACACAACAGAGCACACATACCAATAGGCTCAAGTCTATTCATCATTTAACTTTAAAGAACACCACTCGGTGACAATCCTCCATGTTCAGTTGTGGCCTGTATTTATTTGTAATGTATGTGGGTGCCATAAAGGGGTCAGAAGGTTTAACCTGGTGCCATAAAATCAATGTGCTGTGTCTTTAATATAACATAATCACCCCAGGGGTCGCAAAAAAAAAAAAAAAAAATCGAAAGGCTAATGGCTTTTTTATTGCATGCTGTTTTTTTAATGTTACTATTAACTACTATTTTTTTCTTCTGTAGGTTATGGATAAAATATGGTAATTATAATGGTTTAATAAAATGAATTTGATTTTTGGAAATCACCAAGCGACCCCCCTCATTGTCCCACGACCCCCCGGGGGGTGCTGACCCCCACTTTGGGAACCACTGGTCTAGAAAATGCTTCCTTATTTAAGTGTTTTAGATATTTGGACTACAAACAAGATTAAAAAAGCATTTTTTGCAGTGCATCAAGTACTATGAAACCGAGTAGTATGTTCAAATATATAGTATTCATAAAAAGTGCATAAACAATACCAAGATCACTTTTATTCCACAAAATTCTGGAGTATGCATTCAGTGGATGCTTTACTATCCCATAAGGTGAAGTGAGACCATAGCAGATTCATTGTAAAAAGCAATTAGTTACTTTAATTTTAAAAAGTGAGTAAACTCATTGTAACTTGAAAGCTTGAAATCAGTTAAGCTGATTAAAAGTCGGCTTGAAATCTAAATTTACAATGTTTATTTTGCTAACTCACATTGTTATTCTTAAAATGAATAATTAATCCAAGCAAGTTAATCCAATTGAAAAATTTGTATGTTTTGGTAATCTTCAATCAAAGTCTGAGCATTTGGTTCCGCATTTAGAGTGGCGGCCCTTCTGTTGACGTCAACCTGAGGGTTTCCATACACTGAAAAAAATAACTCTTAAGATTTACTTTAAAAAATCCTCATAACAATTTGCACAAACAAATTTCTAGTAAATTTTACTATCTTATATCAGGTACAATTAACTTGTCAATATCATGTAAATTAAAATGTACTTAATGTTTAAACCTAAAACTCCTAAATGAATGAAGTAAAAGTTAATTGAACATGTTTATTTTTGAGTCTATATATTTATTTAAATGAACCAAGTAATGTCGAGTTCTTGTTTTAGCATTAGGAACATTGCTTTTATCAATTTAAATAAATCTTATTAGTTACAAATTAGTACATTTGGTGTAACTAGGTTTAATTAAGACACGCATTTCTACATGAAATGTGTTATTCAGAACAAAGAGCAAATTTACTTTAAATATGCTTCCTGATCTCAGAGCTAGTGTTAGCATGAGTGCTACTCCTCTGCAAGGTGGTAACCTTAAAACTTAAAAAAAAAAAAAAAAAAACGTACTCAAAGCTCTTCTTAATCTTCAAACTAATAAAGATTAAACTTTAACAACTCTTTCTCTCAAATTTAAACACCTAAGATTGCTTTTATTTTCAAAATATTCTCCTCTTAATTCAAACCCTTGCACAGCATGCTGGAAACTACACATCCACTGCGACATATTAAAAATGTACTTAATATTACTAGGTTTGCGACAATTAGAAAAAAAAATAATATTACAAGTAAATGAATATTAATATTTAACTCTTTCCACTAGGGCTGGGCGATATGGCAAAAATGCAAACTCGATAATTATTTTCCATATTGAACGATAACGATATATATTTCGATATAAGTTGTTAATGCTTCCAGATTTAAAAGAGTACCCCAACAATGACTGAAGCCACAAAAATTAGAGGGTCCATTAAATGGCATAACATATTTTCGGACGATTAATTTTCGGTGGTCGAAAATTCGGTACATCTCTAATATCAACACACTTTTAGATTCCCATTGTTGCACATTTCTGCTGTGTGATTGGCTCTAAAGTAAAAAAGCCCAGAGCTTATCATTGTTATTGACATAATTTTTTATCGCGATTCAATATAATATCGTTTATTGGCCCAGCCCTACTTTCCACTCATTTCATTTATTACATGAAGTAAATGTGTAAATATTAAATATTTACTTAGAAAATCCTAGTTATCCTTGACACTTAATATTACAATAAAAAAATTATGAAAGTAAACGTATCAGATTTTACTACATCAAAAAGCAATTTCTTTCAGTGTAGTAACTGCATATTAATACCCTCTCTAATCGTTAGTTTGCAAAAAGGAAATTATGTGCAAAAAGAAAGCACCGCCCCCTACTCAATATTCCATTTTAATTGAAAGTACATCAATATACTGAAATAAAAGTCTCCAGGTTAAAGCTAAGTAAATAATTATAAAAATAAAATGATTATTTTTAAAGCAACAGGTTTACTCACGTTTTTTTAAGTTAACAAAATCGCTTTTCAATTTCATTCATCCTACTCATATTAATATTGCACATACTTTTTTTACTGTTGCATAGGAAGTTCAACCTTTTATACTGCATGCTTTTATCTGTTTCGCCAAATGCTTTGCTAGAAAACTGCACCTATGTTGTTCTTTATAATAAATGACATATTTCTTGATCTAATACAACGACTTACAGACAGTTTAAGATGCTGCTTAAAGTGTTCAAATACTTTTTAGGCTCATGAAATTATCATCTGCATAAATAAAACCAAATCCTTTTATATTAAGTCTTGACTTAAGAGTTAGAAGAGTTTAATTTCCTCAGTGAAATTACTATGGTTATTAAACAGAATACAATTCAGAGTCTGTAATAGAGACCAAGTATTGTGTCATTTGCATGTATGCCTTTAGCAGACGCTTTTCAAAAGAGGAACAAAAGCAACTCAGTGCAAAAACAATGAGACGCCAGGATTATTGGATGACTACGATTTTAGACTTACAAAAAAGAAACCAAAATCATCAAAAAGACCAAACATATTTTTAAGTTAACTGAACGGATGAATGCAATACAAATATGTGAATCCAATAATAATATTCAGACAGTTTTATGTATTTCTTAAGTGTCTAAATGCTTCTCAGGGCTGCTATCTGCCAGCAAAAGCCTCCAAATCTGAAGATGCATGAGACGCACATCAGTATAGTATTCCCTTAGAGATACCGCATTCACATATACACATTCAGCAGATGCTTCAATCCAAAAGATAGTGAGGTAAAGTTGGTTTTATATTCGCACGTTCTGACTTTTGCGTTCAGTAAAATAGTAAAGCAGCATTTAAAAAGGCTAATACAGATAAATTATAATGACATAGGCTACTGTTATGAGCACAACATGACAGCACGGTCCATATACTGTTTACCATGAATATTCCCTCTGAAATTGCATGCAAGCGTGACTTCAATACAACCTTAGCACTATTTAATTGACTGAACAATGTTGTAGTTTAATGATCATTGACTACTAATATGATTTAAAATTTGTGAACAATTATTTTCTTAAATTACATTAAGAAGGTGACAGTCTGAAAGTCAGAATATAAAACCAACTTTACCTCAATCCAAAAGATGACCAACAGCAATATGTATAACATACAAAGCCAAAGCACAATGCCAGAAATAAAAATTGAAGAATAACAAAATAAACAGAATGCAAATGCATTTATTTAGCCAAAATGTTGTGCAAACCAGTAAATGATAACCGCTTTGGTAACCGGTAACATTAACTGCAAGTGCCCAAACACTTTTCAGGGCCTCTATCTGCCAGATAAAGCCTCCAAACACTGAAAATGCATAAGATACACACCAGAATATATCTTACAGATGTCTTTTCGTTTTTATGCACATAGCAAATACTGTCAACCTAAAGAGAATCAAAAGCAATTCACCACCAGTATTCATAATATGCACAAGCAGATTTATTTGACAAGCTGAACACACTGGCAGAAATAAGATTTTAAGAATAATGTTTAAAGTAGTAGTTCATCCAAAAACAAAAATGTACAACAGTATTTACTCTCCCTCAAGTGCTTCAAACCTTTTATCGGTTTCTTTATTCTGTTCAACACAAAAGAAGATATTTTGAAGAATGCTGAGTAACCATTGACCTCCATAAAAGGAAAAACAAATAGTACAGATATCAACGGTTTCCAGCTTTCTTCAAAATATATTTTGTGTTCAACAGAAAAAAAACAAGTCTGGAACAAGTGAAGGGAGAGTAAATGATGACAGAATTTTCAGTTTTGGGTGAACTATCTCTTTTAGAGTTGTGAATGAACTTTTAAGGCCGATTAAAGCCTCCAATAAACCATCCATGAGACACAAATCAGTATTCCCGCACATATCTGATGCCATTTTTCTTATTCATCCAAAACAGAAACAAAAGCAATTCGTCAAAATGCGCACAAGTATTCCTGATATACAATATACCAGTGCGTAATTTAAAAATTGAAGTAAAGTTGGTTTTATATTAGCACACTCATTCATATTTGAACAGTGACACGGTCCTTATATTGTTTACCACGCTACTTTGAATATTCTGAAATAACATGTAAATATGACTTCAAAACAACATTAGTATTATTTAATTGACTGTAAACAATGCTGTACTTTGATAGTCATTGACTGCCATGATTTCACCATTCAGAATTTGCAAAGAATACTTTTCTGGAAGTCAAATATTATTAAGGGGAAAGTCCGAATGTGCGAATATAAAACCAATAATACTACAACAACAATAATAAAACATCAATAGACAAAAACATCAGCCAGCTCTTACCTGCATGAGTTTCCCCTGAGCTTTTCCCTCACTGCCGCGCGCGAATAGCCCTTCCAGAGTGATGGGCCTGCCGGTGGACTCCTGCTTCAGCAGCTTCACCGTGATAGTGGCTCGGGGAGCGGACCGTTCGGACTCCACGGCTGCGGCCAGTTCCAGGCCCGTGTGGCCCAGCGCCACCTGCAAGGCAGCCATGAGCAGCCACGGCCAGAGCCCGGCCAAACGCCGCACAGGAACCCTCATTGTCCCGGCAGCGGCTGCGGGCTCCGGCCATACATTATGCACTGTTCACAAAACAACCAAAACACTCCAAGAACCCTGACGGAAACTGCCCAAACTAAATCAGTCAGAGCGCTTTTGATTTAGGTCATTCGAAATTTGGAATGAATTCTAAATGGAACGTTCATTGGCCTGTATCACTAACAGCGCATGATTGACAGGTGATGGAATATGACAGATAGCCAGTGATTGACAGCGGACAAACTCCTCGCGGGAGCATTGATTTAAATGAGAAAAAAAGAGAGTTCGAATATGAGGTGAAGTATTATTCGATATTATTACAGATTCCCCCGTCGTTTCCCGCGCGTCGTGATTGATAACGTGACGTCATAATGACTCCATTATTGTGCGGTGCGCCGCGTCCACTTCAAAGGATTCCAAACATTCCAGAATGTAACAGGTTGTAGCAGAATCGCCGTATCCATCAATGCCACAACGTATCGGTTATTCCACGCTGAAGGAAAAAAGAAAACGTTCAGAAGAGTTCATAATCCCACTGTGAAATCTTTCCCATGAGGTCCGACGTAAAGAAAAAATATGCGACTGGGGAACAAATATTATCCAGATAAAACACGCGTTTTGGAAGAGCGATCGAAAACATCGAGCTGTTTCTGAACACTCGTTTCCATGTTCCTAAATGAATTAAGCTCAATCTTCTCGTACTTCACAAACCTGTTCAACTCGAGTCGAATTAAATCTCCACAGATCCTTTTTGTCGAGAAATCCAGTCACTTGATGTGTAGAATCCGCACGCGCTGGCCAGAAGTACAGTCTCGGTGTTGCTGATCCGAACAGCAGGAACACTGGCAAAGTTTGAAGTTGAGAGTGTGTGTGTGTGTGTGTGTACCTGCTGACTGTCAGTGAGGGTGGAGCAGAACTGATCCGACCCATTAAACTCAGACACACACGCACACACACAGACGCACACGCACACAGTCACTGCGCCATCTAGCTGACATCACTACAGTCCCATGCTGGATTCCAAACTCCAAAAAAGTGACCGCAGTCATCACTATTACAATAGTAAGCTTCGCAATAACCTTGTAAAATGTAATAGACTACATAACGTCCCTCTACTGTATGCAATACATACGACAGGCATGTTAAAATATAAATCAAATGTTGAAAACAAGTATTTGCTTTAACTGGATGCAAGCAGAAATAAATAAATGCTAAATGTATTAATATTTAGTATAGGATTAGCAATAAATCAATTTGTTGATGTAAAAAATTGCGAACAAATTTCTTGATATTGTACATCAATGTTATTTTGATGTTTGAATCATATGTAAATGTGATTTTAAAAAGAAAAAAACTGTACTTTTTAATGAATCATTGACTTAACCCAGCTTATGAGCATAAAAGCATAAAAAAAAAACCAGTAATGACACACGGCTTTATCAGATTTGTCACTTGCTTTGCGTTTATTCAAATTCCAAAAGGCTGAAAACAAATCAGTTCATTTCAATGCTGCTAAAATCTGACTTTTACTCTTGTGCTATGTTAAGAATAGCACTGCATTTAGTGTTAACATTTAAAATCCTCTGAGAAAATACATTTGGAAAATATTAACAAAATATAAACAACAGTACTTCAAATCACAAAAACAAAACTTTCATAAATATTTCATACAGCGGTTTATGTAATATTTTGATTATATGTCTTGCACATGCTGATCAATCTTCAATGGAGCTCTACAATCATAAAAAGTAAAACAAAATCTGAATGACTGAACAAATTTGACATAGAGATGTGATAAAATCAGAATCTGTCCTACCTAAATGAGCTGCAGTGAATGTTGATCTGAGGTCAGTTTCTTATGTTTTCCTCCTTCACTTTCTGATTTGTCACCTCCTGACAGAATACAGAATATAAAGTTAGTTAGTTTAGCTTCAATTTAATTTAATGCATCACACTTAAGAAGAAACAGCTGTGGCCGGAAGTGAATGGAAATTAGTTATTAAATTACCCATTAAATTGTGTTTTATTAACGTTTACCCCTACCCCAAACCCTAAACCCAATCCTCACAGTAATGTAAAAACAGTAATTATAATTAAAATTATTTATATTATTGATTACATTACCCATTAATTGTATTTTATTAATGTCTACCCCTACCCCAACCCTAAACCCCACCCCTACAGTAATGTAAAAACAGTATACAGAGTATTATTCATTAAATTACCTATTTAATTGCATTTTATTAACCCCTAAGCCTACCACAAACCTAAACCCTACCCTCACAGTAATGTAAAAACAGTTATTATAACTAAAATTATTTATATTATTTATTAAATTACCCATTAATTGTATTTTATTAATGTCTACTCTAAACACAACCCTCATAGTAATGTAAAAACAGTATACCGAGTATTAAATTACCCATTAAATGGCATTTTATTAACCCCTAAGCCTACCACAACCCTAAACCCAACCTTTAAAGTAATGTAAAACCAGTAATTACAACGAGAATTATTTATACTATTTATTAAATTACCCATTAAATTGTGCTTTACTAACATCTACCCCAACCCCAACCCTAAACCTGCTCCTCACAGTAATGTAAAAATATGAATTATTGTTGTACAGTGTCACAAAAATTAAGCTATATTGATGTGAGTATCTGCATTGTATCCCTTCTAGACTTTACCTTAAAAGACAGGCCGGCATATTTTAACTGCTCTGAAGACTCCAGATCTGCTTTACTTTGGCTGTGATCTTCACATGCGTCTGTGTCTCTCGGAGGACTGAAGGCCACGGTCTCGATGCTCTGCAGACTCTCAGACTGAGCTTTAGGAGCAGCAGGTATAGTGTATAGAGGAGGGCTGGAGGTGAGCTGGGGTTTTACTGAGGGCCCCACCTGGACTATTTGAACATTAGACACACCCTGGAACTCATCCACCATCTGAAACACTCTGTCCAGGTTCATGTCGGCCCTCTGCTCATACATACGGTGCGCTGGCCAGTTTGTGGCCTGGAAGCTGCTGTGTTGGTGGCTCACTGAATAATTCTGCTAATGATAATGAGATAATGAACATCTTTAAATTGTGTCAAACCAGGAGTCAATGTGTACGTTTACATGAACACCAATAGTCTGATTTTAATACGATTAAGACAATACTCTGATAAAGAGTCTACCATGTAAACAGTGATTTTTGATTACCTTAATCCTAAAGTCATAATCGAACTAAACAGAAATCGAATTAAGATGTGGAGCAATCCTACTTTTGGTTGCATTATTAAAGCGCAGTACAGACATGTAAACAAGGCAATCAAACTATTACCATTTTGTAGTACTTTTCGCTACATTTGTGTAGTGGTCGGGCGTTTGATGACAAATAAATGGGAATGGCTTCAAGCAAGAGAAGACATATTTGGTGCGAGCAGGAAATGATGACTATGTTGAGAATTCTGAAAGAAATGGACATTATGAAACGCTTTGACTTTGAAGTGACTTTGTCGTGGGGGCAAGAATGAAAAATTTGGGATTGAAATGGCAGAGATGGCCTGTTGCTTAAGAATTTGTATCCGGCGTTATCTGTTTGCACGCATAGTGTGAGAAATCATCTGCAGTTTAACTGTTTTTATTTAAAAATTAAAAACAAAATGCCCAAAATCATATATGGGGCCATGACAAACATGAACTGTTGTTGCATGAAATGCCGGAGGAAACTAGCGTCACATAGTGACGTAATGACATCCATTGAACTATGTACTATAACATGTAAAACGGAAACATAAAAGGAACATTCAAAAAGCAACTCATGTAAACACCTTAATCATATTATTGTTTTATTCAGATTAATGCAAATAATTTGATTACTGATGTCCATGTAAACGTAGTCAGTGTCACATTTATATGTAACTATATCCTAACTTGCCTAGTTAGCCTAATTAAGCCTTTAAATGACACTTTAAGCTGAATACTAGTATCTTCCGAAATAACTAGTAAGTACTATGAGTTGTCATCATGCAGACAAAATAAGTGAGTTATTAGAAATTAGTCATTAAAAATAGTATGTTTAAAAATGTGTTGAGAAAAATATTCTCTCCATTAAACAGCAATTGTAAAATATTTGACTAATAATTTGGCTAACAATTTCAACTACAGTATACACTGACCGGGCACTTTATTAGGTACACATTACTAGTACCGGGTTGGACCACCTTTTGCATTCAGAATGGACTTAATCCTTCGTGGCATAGATTCAACAAGTTACTGGAAATATTCCTCAGAAATTTTGGTCCATATTGACATGATAGCATCACGCAGCTGCTGCAGATTTGTCGGCTGCACATCCATGATGCCAATCTCCCGTTCCACCACATCCCAAAGGTGCTCTATTGGATTGAGTTCTGGTGACTGTGGAGGCCATTTGAGTACAGTGAACTCATTGTCATGTTCAAGAAAGCAGTCTGAGATGATTGGCGCTTTATGACACGGCGCGTTATCCTGCTGGAAGTAGCCATCAGAAGATGGGTACACTGTGGTCATAAAGGGATGGACATGGTCAGCAACAATACTCAGGTAGGCTGTGGCATTGACACGATGCTCAATTGATACTAATGGGCCCAAAGTGTGCCAAGAAAATATCCCCCACCCCATTACACCACCACCACCAGCCTGAATCGTTGATACGAGGCAGGATGGATCCATGCTTTCATGTTGTTGACGCCAAATTCTGACCCGACCATCCGAATGTGGCAGCAGAAATCGAGACTCATCAGACCAGGCAACGTTTCTCCAAACTTCTATTGTCCAATTTTGGTGAGCCTGTGTGAATTGTAGCCTCAGTTTCCTGTTCTTAGCTGACAGGAGTGGCACTCGGTGTGCTCTTCTGCTGCTGTAGCCCATCCGCCTCAAGGTTGGACGTGTTGTGTGTTCAGAGATGCTCTTCTGTAGACCTCAGTTGTAATGAGTGCTTATTTGAGTTACTGTTGCCTTTCTATCAGCTGGAACCAGTCTGGCCATTCTCCTCTGACCTCTGGCATCAACAAGGCATTTGTGCCCACAGAACTGCCGCTCACTGGATATTTTCTCTTTTTCGGACCATTCTCTGTAAACCCTAGAGATGGTTGTGCGTGAAAATCCCAGTGGATCAGCAGTTTCTGAAATACTCAGACCAGCCCGTCTGGCACCAACAACCATGCCACGTTCAAAGTCACTTAAATCACCTTTCTTCCCCATTCTGATGCTCGCTTTGAACTGCAGCAGATCGTCTTGACCATGTCTACATGCCTAAATGCATTGAGTTGCTGCCATGTGATTGGCTGATTAGACATTTGCGTTAACGAGCAGCTGGACAGGTGTACCTAATAAAGTGGCCGGTTAGTGTATATTAAAGTAAATGATGTAATTCTGAATATGGAGTGAAGTATTAGTCTTTACAGTTTTGTAACATTAACTGAATATGGATGATCAGATATACTGTATGTGCAGTAATGTTTGACTTTAATGAATCTCACCGGGTAATACGCATAATGTGAATATGACAGAGATGTTTGGTTGCCTCCTGGTTGATCGGCTTGCGTAAAAGTGCAGCACTGGCAAACTAAAGTGAGCAAAACAAACAGACACCGATTGAACAAAACAATACAGTAAATTCAAAAACTAAAAGAAAAACAACCTCACGTGGATTAAACTGGGGGGAAAAATCAGGCCACATTTCATTAATTAACACTTTCCTTAAATAGCTGAGACTAATAGAATTTAAAGAAAGTATAATATTGCCAGTTTGTGTATTTTAACTGAACTGACCTCTAATCCATGACCTGTCCTAAAATATTTTACAAAGAATGCTAGAAAATAAATTAAGAAAAGTTCATGGCGGTTCATTCCGCTGTGGTGACCCCTAATTAAATCAGGGACTAAGGCGAAGGAAAATTAATGAATAAATGAATGAAGTTTGAGTTCTTATTGAGATATTGGCACGTTGTTGATGTGTTGGTATATTTGAAAATCAAAAAAAGAAAAAAAAAAAGATGTCAAAGCTTCAAACGTATCAAAATGTTTTATGAAAAGGCTATCAGGTTTTTTTTAAATAAATTTTGGTACTTTTAAAGCTTTGGTGTAGCTGCCATTATATTAGCTTTTTTGTTTGAGCACCCATTTTAAACTGATGTGGATGCTTTGGTGCATTTTTTTTCTTTTTATATCAGACATTGTTGTGATCCCTTTAGAAACCAATAATTACAATTAAATGACTAAAATCGCCTCACAGCAAGAAGGTCGCTGGTTCGAGCCTCGGCTGGGTCAGTTGGCATTTCTGTGTGGAGTTTGCATGTTCTCCCTGTGTTGGCGTGGGTTTCCTCCAGGTGCTCCGGTTTCCCCCACAAGTCCAAAGACATGCGCTATAGGTGAATTGGGTAAGCTAAATTGGCCGTAGTGTGTGTGAATGATGTGTATGGGTGTTTCCCAGTGATGGGTTGCAGCTGGAAGGGCATCCGCTGCGTAAAACATATGTTGGATAAGTTGGCAGTTCATTCCGCTGTGGCGACCCCTGATTAATAAAGGGACTAAGCCGAAAAGAAAATGAATGAATGAATAAATAACTAAAATACTCTGTAAACTAAGGCTGCGTAACATATATCACAAAATTATCGTTATCGCAATAATAGTATATGCAATATACCATATCGCAGACATGTGTGATAAATGATATTTATTTTATGCATTGATTGTTGATCTAATTTTGACCAATCAGATGGGGCCTTTTTATCCTTAGCCCCGCCTTCCCAGTAGTTGCTGTTCTGCTATTGGCTAGAAGGTGGACCCAGAGCTGAAAATAAACACTAATGGGTGGATTCCAGACGAAAGAGGAAAATGAGAGTCAGAATATTTGCTGAGGTTTTCGCTCATTCATAGTGTTTTAACCAGACTCAACTTTTCCACCTCAACACATTTTTAGTCTAAATTAGAGTAAATTAGATCTGAAAAGTATATTTTAACTTTTCATTTTAATATTGTTAAATAAATAAATGATAGCATTTTTCTAGAGAAATGTTGTATCGTAGGAAATATCATTATTGCAGTACTCAACAATAAATCGCATAAGAAAGTCCCATCCGATTGGTCAAATTTAGATAAAAATACACTGCATAAAACAACAATAACGAAAAGCGCTATATAAATAAACTTGATTTGAATATTGCATATTTTTCCAGTATCGTGCAGCCCTACTGTAAGCATGAATTCAACAATTCAAATTAAGCCTAGATTATAATTGATGCAAATACAGAAATTCTATTTAAAGAATCAGAAACTTTAGTATGAAGTCAGTGTGTACCTGGAGAGTAGAGTCCAGCAGGATAGGACAGGTGATGGGGAATGTCCTGTGGAAACAAAAAGGCAGGACCGGAATGAGCTCTGCCAGAGGCGTATGGATAAACAGACAGCGGGAGGCCTGTGTTAGAGTAGAAGGAGGAGGTATCAGCGCAAGGAAAGATCCAGGAGTGGCCAGGCATCGAGCTTCGCTCATACTCTTTCTGCTGATGGGCTACACCGCCAGAGAGATGCCCAGAACCTGAAAAAACAAGAACCAAGGAACTTTTGAGAAGGTATGAGATGATTTAAAGGTCCTGTGAAATTAAAAATATATATTTTTTTAGATCTTAGTTTCAGTCTGATAGTTTTAAGGACGTCTATAAGCTAGTGTACTCCAAAACAGTAATAATTCACGTTTAGAAAATCAAAAACTGATATAAAAATCTAAAGCTTGTAGTTTGTCACTTCTGCCTAAATGGATCATTGATTTTTTTCATGTCACCTCATACTTCAGTCTCTGATCAAACCCTCTGACCAATCAAATGCTCTCTAGTTTCTGACATGCCCCGCCCCCTTCTTTTTATTTGCTTTTCATTTGATGTGCTTGAGCTCAACCACTCTCACTGGCAGAGCTGTGATAAAAACAATATGCTATTGGCTGGTTTTTTAAAGGGGAGGAGCTACACTATGTCCCACCCACTTACATGGGTTTGGGTTCAAATTATAAAGTAATATCAACCCTTTTAATGCACCAAGCTAAAGTGCAACTGAATTTGAAAACATTTTGATTTTGAACCGCTCTGAACTGAACCATTTCTAATGAACCAAAAAGCAGTCATGTGACAACATCCACATCAGTCATGGGCTAGACGAAATTCCTGAACTGCATTTTGATTGGTCAGAGTTAGCACTGTTTATTTCACTTTAATCTTTGCTAAATTGTGTTTATTTATGACTATAGTTATATGTTTATATAACTATAGTCTAGTTTTTAAATAAAACTAGTTTATGATATATAACAAATTATATTAAAATATATTTACATAAAATAATTTATAGGCCTAATACATGATTAATTCCCCTACAAAATAATTCCAATCAACATAAATTAATGACTTTTCAAATAGAGCTATTTAACCCTTGTGTATTGTACAACTTGACTACCCTTTCGTTATGTTTGTTGCTGTTTTTGCCCCATTGACTTCCATTATAACCACATTTTTTTATTGCAAAGGCATGACACCACATTATCATGCATTCTTGATTGTTGGTGGCTTTCCCTATTGGGAAGAGTTTAATCAGTTGGCACCATTAACCCTTTAGATAGGCCTGTACAAAAAAAGTTTCTGGCTTTTTCACAAAGGTCTCTCTCTCTCTCTCTCTCTCTCTCTCACACACACGCACGCACACATACACACACACACACACACACACAC
>CAIGQV010016645.1:30157974-30173834 GCA_903798115.1 Danio jaintianensis | reverse complement strand
TAGCATTTCAAGATGATTCAGTAGTCATATTTCAAGATGATTCAGTATAGTCAAGATTCATAACTCAGTGATAAACGGCATTTCAAGATAAACCTCGAGCTGCATTTTGAGATGAATTGCATTTCAAAATGAATCACATTTTAAGATGATTCACTACTTGCATTTTAAGATGATTCACTACTTGCATTTTATGATGATTTACTGATGCATTTTAAAACTAATCACTTGCTTAAATCCTCAGTGGTAAGTTGTCTTTGGTGAAATGTGTGCAAGTGCAATATAAATACATTACATAAATAAATGAGAATAAAGCATATTGGTGCAACGGAGATCCCTGACTGACAATAAAATCATCTAAACTAAACATCTTCCCTCTGTTCAATCAAACAAATGGCTTGAATCAAGGCTTTTGAGTGAGTTTTTAACACCCAACCACACTTAAAAAATATAGTTCATTTGGATTTACTACATTTATTTAATGTAAAGTGGTTGCAAACAATTCATATGGGCTGAATTTAAACAAGCACGTTACCAAATTTAATGTGTGTGTAAATTCAGCCCATATGAAATAGTTTGCAACCACTTTACATTAAAAGAAATGTAGTAAAATCCAACGAATCATTATTTTCAGTGCAAAGTCTCAACGGCGCATTCATCTTTAAATAAAAAAAAAATAAAAATCGGTCACAGCAGAGGAAATGTGTACACGTGAATATCTACGGACACTAGCAATGTGCTTAAATGAGTGGGGCGCAAAATGCGGCAGCCAATCAGAGCGCAGCGTGCGATTCTGACTGTTATTGCCTCTTCCTGTGTGGTCGAGCACACGTGGTTGGCAGTGAGATTAAATAGCAGCGCTTCTTCTGTTTTAGGCCCACTTCTGAAGAGGAAGACGACTAACACACACTGCTAAAACCACTGGAGAAGAAGAAGATGATGAAGATGTGCCAGCGCTGGGCTTGATCTACAGGTATGGACGGCACTGAGAAACAATATTAAGAGCGTGTAATTATGGTTATAGCTGGATGTTAAGCAGGAAGACATTTTTTTGTGTGAGCATTTGAAGTATTTTAAGTTCATTCATCTTTAAAGTGTCACAAAATGCATAACGTTGTGTATCTTTTTTGTTCTGTGTAAGTTTGAGTTTTAAAATTTGGTGTTCGTATATATTCGTATTAGATTACTACTGATGCATGAACAAAGTTACGCTTTTTTTTAGAGCGGAAATGAGTGTAAAGAGTATTTCAGCACATTTATTAACTGAGAACACGCAGTTTTAAGTCAGTTCCTGTTCAACAAGCGCTTCAAAATTGAGATAAATGTTCATTTTTATGATTTCATTGCCGTCTCTTCTGAAGTTCTGCAAAGAAAACTACATTTCTAAACAAATATCTTAATAAAGATTGAAAGTATATACAATCAGTAACCAAAACTTGGCTTTTTTTGAAAGAAAGAGCTTACTCATTGCCGATCAAAATGGCTGCCATCTGATATACAGGAAGACGTTTGCGTTGTGCGTGGAATGACGTATTGCATATACTAATGCTTTTCATTTTACTCAATGCTGATTTAATTTAAGTTGATGCAATTTGTATGAACTTTAATGCAATTCAATTAAATTGTGTGTTGCAATGCACTTGCTGTAAGTTTCTACATAACACACATCACCGATTATTAATCATAAAGATGATTCATTTATCCGTGCATGTCTTAT
This sequence comes from Danio jaintianensis, assembly GCA_903798115.1. Lineage (NCBI taxonomy): Eukaryota > Metazoa > Chordata > Actinopteri > Cypriniformes > Danionidae > Danio > Danio jaintianensis. The sequence continues at coordinate 30,172,120 of CAIGQV010016645.1, read as the reverse complement.
TATAAAAAACAAAACTTAATTTCCATTACAAGCTGTGAGTTTGAAGTGTGTGTGTGTGTGTAGTTTGGGTGGGGTTCAGAAGTGGAAGCGTGTGTGTGTGTTTATGTGAAGGAGGAGTCCGAGATGTCCGCTTTTATCAGGACGTCCAGAAAACACGTGGACATCAGGACAAAGGGATGTACAGTGCAGTCATCCATAAAGTAGAAAGCACTACTAAACCCCTCGCCACAGTGTAGTGTTTCCTACTTTATGGATGAGTGTACTGTTGGCTGCTGGGAACACTTGGACAGCGACTGAAACCAGAGAAAAGAGGAACTGGCTTTGTTTCGTAAAGTGGTGCACGTCTCATAGTGTCACAAAGCACATCCACGTGAGACGCGCACGCTTGGGGAAAATAAAGCGATGTTTCTTTAAACTCACAGTTCAATCAATGCATGCATGCTGTTCAAACTTTAATAAAGCATTCAAAAATATCTAATGCATTTTTTTGTGTCTCATTTTTATGTGAAAATGTACTTTATTTCTGTCCATATTGCACTTCAAGATGATTCATTAATCGCATTTTAAGAGGATTCAGTAGTCTCAAGATGATTTGCTAGTCACATTTTAAGAAACTCTAGTTTAATGTAAAGATCATTCTCAAGCATTTTAAGAATGCCTAGTTGCATGAAAAAAAAAATCAAAAATTGTTTAGTGTCTCGTTTATGTGAAAATGTACTTTAGTTCTGTCCATATTGCAACAAGCTGCATGTCAAGATGATTCATAAATTGCATTTTAAATTTAATAAAAATTTTATTTAAAGTCTCAAGCATTTTAAGAATCTCTAGTTACACGAAAAAAGAGTCTCATTTTATGTGAAAGTATAATTTAGTTTTGTAAAAAGTCCATATTTTTCAACAAGTCGCATTTCAAGAGGATTCATAAATCACATTTTAAGTGATTCGCAATTCGCATTTTAAGATGATTTGGTAATTGCATTATAAAATGATTTGGTAGTCACATTTTAAGAACCTCTAGTTTAATTTAAAGATCTCAACATTTAATTTAAAGGTCTCAAGCATTTTAATAATCTAGTTGCATGAAAAAAGCATAAAAAAAACCCTTTTTTTGTCTTGTTTTATGTGCAATAGATGATTTAGTAGTCATGTTTCAAAATGATTTGGTAATTGCACTATAAGATGATTTAGTGGTCACATTTTAAGAAACTCTAGTTTATTTAAAAATAATTCTAAGGCATTTTAATAATTTTAGTTGCATATAAAAAAAGCATTAAAATAAAAATCAAAAAATTTTAGTGTCTCATTTTATGTGAAAATATACTGTATTTCTGTAAAAAGTCCATATTGCAACAAGTCGCATTTCTAGATTCAATTCAAGTGTATTTGTAAAGCACTTTTCACAATAATGATTGTTTCAAAGCAGCTTTACAAAAGGTGCACATTACTACATTACAATCAAAATCAGAAAAGTCAAGGTTATTAGTTAATATAATTTTATTGGTTACTAATAACTTTAACTAATTAACTAGTAACTAATAGCATTTAACAGTTATTATATATAAACATAGTTAAGCTGCAGCTATACAGTATATGAGATGATTCATAAATAGCATTTTAAGAAGATTCAATAGTTGCACTATAAGATGATTTGGCAGTCATGTTTCAAGATGATTTGGTAATTGCGTCATAACATGATTTAGTGGTCACATTTTAAGAAATTCTAGTTTAATTTAAAGATAAATCTGAAGCATTTTAAGAATCTCTAGTAGCATGAAATAAAGCATTAAAAAATCAAACATATTTTTAGTGTCGTTTTATGTGAAAATATACAGAAATATACTATTTCTGTAAAAAGTCAATGACAACAAGTTGCATTTCAAGATGATTCATAAATTAAATTTTAAGAGGATTCAACAGTTCATAAATTGCATTTTAAATTTAATTAAAATTGTATTTAAAGATAAGTCTCAAACATTTAAATTTCTAGCTGCATGACAAAAAGCATGAAAAAATCAATTTTTTTGTGTCTTGTTTTATGTGCAATATATGATTTGGTAGTCATGATTTAAAATTATTTGGTAATTGCATTTAAAGAAACTCTAGTTTATTTAAAGATGAGTTTCAGGCAGTTTAATAATTTCCAGTTGCATATAAAAAAAGCATTAAAATAAAAATCAAACTGTTTTGGTGTCTCGTTTTATGTGAAAATAAACTTTATTTCTGTAAAAAGTCAATATTGCAACAAGATGCATTTCAAGATGATTCATGAATCGCTTTTAAATCAACTAATTCAATAGTTGCATTTCAAGACGATTTGGAAGTCGCATTATAAGATGATTCAGCAGTCACATTTTAAGAAGTTTAAGAACCTCTAGTTTAATATAAAGGTAAATCTCAAGCATTTTAAGAATCTCTAGTTCAGGGGTGTCCAAACTTGGTCCCGGTGTCTTGCAGATTTTAGCTCCAACTTGCCTCAACAAACCTGCACTGATGTTTCTAGAAAGCCTAGTAAGAGCTTGATTAGCTAGTCCAGGTGTGTCTGATTGGGGTTAGAACTAAACTTTGCAGGACACCGGCCCTCCAGGACCGTGTTTGGGCACCCCTGCTCTAGTTGCATGAAAACAAACAAACAAACACATTTCTAGTGTCTCGTTTTATGTGAAAATATACTTTATTTCTGTAAAAAGTCCATATTGCAACAAGTCTGGTCATTCACTTCAAGTAAATCACTATGACTTTCTTCACAAAGCAAGACGCCTGTGGTGCTTTCCCAAAAAACATGCACAAAAGAAGCGCTATTTACAGGTGGGCTTCCCAAAGAAATGCATTACAAAAATGTACAAAAGATGAAGAGTCTCTTTCTCATTGTATGAAAATATCATACGGTAAATCACAAAATACAGCAATCTCACAGGCCAAACACGGCCTCCTGCAAAACAAACAAACACACACACACACACACACACACACAACGTAAATACATGCAACTACTACGACACACACACAGTGCTCAGCATAAATACAGATCTCTCTTGTACATGAATATCATCTTCACAATAATATATTTGTGAATATACATTAGATTAGTCGCTACCAAAGCCAGAAATGGAGCTAATATAATAAATAAAATTAAGATAAGAGTCCAAAAATGAGCACTTAAATTAATAAATTGGGGGAAAATATTCAATTAAATCTTAATACACAAGAAAAAAGCAATAAAAAAATATCAAATTTAGCTGAAATATCACTTTTTTCATTTGATTTTAAACGCATCTTTCTATTCCTAAAGATGCTCATATTTGAATGAATATGAACTGTTTCATTTAAATGCACCAGAAATGATAGTCTACATTGAGTGAGGAATGAATAGAAATATGGGAAACAAAAGGACTGTGGATTTATGCTGAGCGCTGTAGCTAGAATAAATAAGGCTGAGTATAGATGGAAAACCATCATGCATGCAGTCAGCTGTAGTAAACTCAGAGTTAAGACTAAACCAGGTCTTATAAGGCTAGCGTTAGTTATTATGGCCTAGTTTACGCCTATATTTGCGGTATAGCGATGGTTACGGTGAATCTGAGCGCAGGAATCACAGGATTATTCTGAGGAATATACCAGATAAATGCTCATTTCACAGGGACTCCATTAATCTTATTAGATGACTGATTATTTAGAGAATAGCATAAAGTAATGCTAAAAACAATGCTTGATTTGCGTGCTCTGTTTTGTTTTCTGATTAAAAAAAATATCAAAACATGTCGGCGCCAATAGCCTAGTGGTACTGTGCGCCGACATACAGCACAGAAGAGCTCACGGCGACCCGAGTTCGATTTCCGGCTCGAGGTCCTTTTGCCGATCTTTCCCCTCTCTCTGCTCCCAATGCTTTCCTGTCCTACATCATAATAAAGGTGAACACCCCTAAATAAAAATAAATAAAATGATATCAAAACATTTTTATATTAAGATGCAGTGAGAAGCAAGTTTTATGAAAAATACATCAGAATTAAAAAACCTTTAAAGCCTAAAACAAGAAAAATAAATATGAAAATGGGAGAGGATAAACAAAATTAAAACATTAAATAAAATTAAAAATGATTTAATAATAATAATAATATATATTTATAAATAAAAATATTATAGTGTATACACGCACGCACGCACGCACGCAAACACACACACACACTACTGGTCAAAAGTTTGGGGTCAGTAGGATTGTTAAATGTTTTAAAATAAGCTTCTTCTGCTCACCAAAGCTGCATTTATTTCATCAAAAATACACATTGTAAAATTGTGAAATGTTTTTGCACTATAAAATAACTGTTCAAAAGTAGTTTCTCATTTAATTTAATCATTTATTCCAGTGATTTTAATGACTCATTACTCTGGCTTCAGAGTCACATGATCCTTCAGAAATCACTCTAATATTAATTATGATTGTTATTATTAATAGTAATAAAAGCAATAATGACTGGAGTAATAATTTCATTTGAAACTACATACAATAAGAAAGCAGTTATTTAAAATTGTAAGAAATATTTAACTTAAATGCCGCCTTCATTAAAAGAATCATTTTCTTAAAAAAAAAATTAAAAAAAAGAAACATGAAAAAAAAACTGACCCCAAACTTTTGACCGGTAAAATATATATATATATCTATATAATCTAAAAATCATTCATGGATATTTATTAATGGTTTAATTTTAATTTTATGATTTTCAATCATTTTTAACATATATATAAATATGCGAAAGAATGTTTAGATATTAAAATGAAATTGAATTGTTTTGCTTAAATATAATTTTTGTTATGAGTAATTTTGTTATGAGTTCTGTATTAATATCATAGTATTTCTATCATTCTTCAACTCAAGATAAATTTACTGAAGAATCAAAATTAAATGCTTAAAGTGAGTGAAACATTAAATCGAGACATGAAATCAATTATATTAAGATACACTGAGATGTACGTTTTCTGAAAAGACATCAGAATTCATTTTTTTAAGACTAAATCAAACAATATATATGCAAATGGACGATCGGATAAAATTAATTTGGAAAAAATCTGATAAAAAAAATTATTAAAATAAATAAATAAAGCAGGAAAAAATGAGGTTTTCATTAAGAGGATCTCTAAAATCTTTTTAAAAACATGGAAACCTTTGTTGAATTATATTGACACTATTGAAGCAGAAGAGGAATAAAGCTCTTTATTAATATTATTATTTATTTATTACCTTTATTGTTAGTTTTTTGTTATTTATATATTTAACTAATTAATTAATTATTATTTTACATTTACTGTGTTACTTAATAACTCTATTATTTTTTTATGGTCATTGGTTCTTAGTTGTGAAATATGCAGAACAGTGTATTACTTATTTTGTATGTATATGATATTGTATCTGCACAAAATGTTAATAAATATATTTGGCAAAAAAACTAATATTAAATAATATATTAAATATTAAAAATATGAATTTCTTAAGTAAATGAATCTTGATTTGTTTAAAAAAATGTGTAGATATTGAAATGAAATTGAATTGTTTTTTTAAATTGAATTTTTGACATGTTTGTTGAGTTCTGTATTAATATCACAGTATTTCTGCCTGGTTTATTAGTACAAATATCTAAACATTCTTCAACTTAAGAATAATTCATATTAAAAATGCTTAAAAATGTGAAAGAAGTGCATTTCCTGCTCCCACCAACACATTAGTTTCTCTCTGGTTTTAAGCACTCGCTGACCTAAAAGCTTCTCATGTAAATGCTGCTGATGCTGAGATATCTGTGCTGAAAAGGACAAAACTACTGAGCAAGCAAATCATTTTCGCAGAGTTTCAGAGAAGCGGAGAGCAGTTGAAACGTTCATCTGCTTCCTGTCTGAGAGTGTGTTTCAGCAGTAGCTCCACCTCTCTGACTGCCTGGCGCTCTGTGATTGGCTGTTTATGGCAGCAGATGAATGGTGTGTCTGTTTTTTAACTGAATTAAGAGATGCAAAAGTTCAACCTGAGAGACGAGCCCCGTAAAACACACTAAATCTAATGCTAGCACGCTAACATTGCGATATCCAGAGTTCACATGCCTTTACAACACTCCTAAAACGGAGGAAAAGGAAAGAGGAAGTAAATAATTACATCATGAGAACATTAAAACAGAGCTCATGCAGAAAAAAAGCCTACTGTTTGAGCTTTTCAATATATTACTGTCGAGTTCCACGAGAAAAGGCGACACTGAGCTCAAATAAAGTTCATTACGCATAAATAAAACATGTATAGCATGCTAATGAATGATAGTAAGTGTCTTGTTTTTTTTTTTTACAGATTAAGCAGACTGGTAACACTTTAGATAAGGTTTCCTTTGTTAACAGAAGTAACTATGCTATACTGTATGCTGATTTCAACATTTATCAATGCATTATTAAAATCAAGAGCTGTATGCTAGCATTAATGCACTGACAAAACTATATACATGAATAAAGATGAACGCCTGTCAAATAACATATATTGCACATATATTGGTGAATACATTAACAAACACAGACCTTTAGTGTAAAGTGTTACCGTATGCATGTATATTGACATTTTGTATTGATAACAGTTAATACTGTAGCAAAAATGCTTTTCTTACTAGAGTTTTTGTCTTGTTTCTAATCCAAATATCTACACTACCTGACAAAAGTTTTGTCATTGATCCCAGATAATAACTTGACTTCTAGTTGATCACTTGGAAAAGTGTCAGAAGGTGGATTTTTCCCATGAATCATCTGTTGAACTGCATCCCAATCATCACAAATACTGCAGAAGACCTACTGGAACCCGCATGGAGCCAAGGTTCTCACAGAAATCAGTCAAGTTTGGTGAAGGAAAAATCATGGTTTAGGGTTACATTCAGTATGGGGGCATGCAAGAGATCTGCAGAGTGAATGGCAACATCGACAGCCTGAGGTATCAAGACATTTGTGCTGCCCATTACATTACAAAGCACAGGAGAGGGCAAATTCTTCAGCAGGATAGCGCTCCTTCTCATACTTCAGCCTCCACATCAAAGTTCCTGAAAACAAAGAAGGTCAAGGTGCTCCAGGATTGGCCAGCCCAGTCACCAGACATGAACATTATTGAGCATGTCTGGGGTAAGATGAAGGAGGAGGCATTAAAGATGAATCCAAAGAATCTTGATGAACTCTGGGAGTCCTGCAAGAACGCTTTCTTTGCTATTCCAAATGACTTTATTAATCAGTGATTTGAGTCATTGCAGAGATGTATGGATGCAGTCCTCCAAGCTCATGGGAGTCATACACAATATTCATTCTTCTTCCACTGCAGCATGACTTTAAATTCTATACTGGACATTATTTCTGTTCAGTGACGAGACTTTTGTCTAAGCAAAGTCAGACCTTACTGTCCTAATTAAATCATTCAAAATCAAGGCATGATCATATTTTATTTTGGTAAATAAGTGTAATCTAGAGTCCTTTGCCTTTCATATAAGCCACTTCTGATACCAAATGATCAACTAGAAGTCAAGTTATTATTTACTGTTCCTAAAACTTGGATAGGCCACAAGACTTTTGTCAGGTAGTGTACAAATTCTTAAATCAAGAAGTATTTTCTAGACAAGCAGAAAATATGGTTTTGTTTTCAGAAATAATGAGTCAAAATTAGATGAGTTTTTACTTAAAACAAGCTAAATAATCTGCCAGTGGGGTAAGATAAATAATCTTGTTTTTCCTTTTGACATAAGATTATTTTACTTACCAGATTGGCAGTTTATTTTGCTTGTTTTAAGTAAAAACTCACTTAATTTTGACTCATTTCTGAAAACAAGACAATATTTTCTGCTTTTCTAGAAAATGCTTCTTAAGTATTTTTAGATATTTGGACAAGAAACAAGAAAAAAACCAAGTAAGGAAACAGAAATGAAATCTGAATAGAAAATATTAATATAATATCATCAGTAGAACATGAGTGTATCACTGACAAAATATGCATTCAGCTGCATGTCCTATTTCAGCTTATTGATTCACTTTCAATGGAGAATTAAAGATTTATTCAGCCTTTTATAGTAACAAAAGCAACATAAAACAGCTAAACGGACACAGTTCTGCAGTCTTGGACCCTACTAGTAGTGCAAAAATCTTTGTAGTATTTTGTCCCTCTCCTTCATTTTATTTTCCTTAAAAAGTCTTGGGATAAACAACTCCACGTTAGCATTTTTCCTCTAAGTGTGCTTTGCCCTGTAGCTTGTGATGAAGCGCAAAAACATGCTTTTCTTACTTGTTTTTAGTGCAATTCTTAAATCAAGAAGCGTTTTTAAACAAAAACAATCATAATAATGTCAAAATTAAGTGAGTTTTCTCCCTTAAAACAAGCTAAATAATCTGCCACTGGGGTACGGAGTTTCTGCAGGTTTCACCAAGTCAAATTTAAGACATTTTGAAGACCATTATGAATAAGATTTCAGACTTATATCTCATATAAGTTCAAGTTAATTACTAAGCATTTTTTTCCCCTCCAAAAAAATCGACTTTTGTGTTCAAACAAGCAAACTCTGGTTGCATACAGACTATAATTTTAATAAATTTATCATTTTTCTTAAAGGTTTTATTGAGGTGTATTGTTGGTGATTGGATGAGTGTTGGCCTGATTGGAAAATTAAGACCTGTTTAAAATGATTTAAGACAATATTTCTGTGAATTAAATACTTTTTAAGGCCTAACATTTAATTTTTGAAACTTTTTAAGAGCCCGCGGACACCCTGGTGTAAGAAAAATGTCAAGTTTGTTTTAGTTTACCCCATTATTATATTACATTATTATATTATTACATGGGCGACTCGGTGACTCAGTGGTTAGCACTGTGGCCTCACAGCAAGAAGGTCGCTGGTTCGAGACCCGGCTGGGCCAGTTGGCATTTCTGTGTGGAGTTTGCATGTTCTCCCCGTGTTGGCGTGGGTTTCCTCCGGGTGCTCCGGTTTCCCCCACAGTCCAAACACATGTGCTATAGGTGAATTGAATTAACTAAATTGGCCATAGTGTATGACTGTGTGTGTGTCTGTGCGTGTGCATGTGTGTGTGAAGGTGTGTATGGGTGTTTCCCAGTACTGGGTTGCAGCTGGAAGGGCATCCGCTGTGTAAAACATATGCTGGATAAGTTGGAGGTTCATTCCGCTGTAACGACCCCTGATGAATAAAGGGACTAAGCTGAAGGGAAATTAATGAATGATGAATATTATTACATTATTAAATATACCCCATTAACAAGCAGATTATTTAGCTTGTTTTAAACTCACTATTATTTCTGGAAACAAGACTGTCTAGAAAATGCTTCTTGATTTAAGAATTATTATATATCTGAACTAAAAACAAGACAAAAGCTCTTAAGTAAGAAAAGCATTTTGTGATTGTGAATTTTAGCGAAAGCTGTTTCTAAAGTGGTATTGACTTATTGAGAATATTGAGCTATATTTTGGTAGCATTTGTATAATAACATGAAGCTTTTCAGCAGGCATGAGCTTTAGTCACAGCTTGAAGGGTTCATACGAAACCCATTTTTTTTAATTCACAAGAGTATTGCGATTATTATTTGTGAAGAAACAGTCGAACACACCAAAGCGCTGGTAAATCTGCATCATTATCAGACTCTCCTATCATTACACGAACAACACACACTCAAACAGACAACTTAAAGATATAGTTCACCCAAAAATGACAATTCTGTTATCATTTACCCTCCTTTCACTTGTTTCAAACCTTATTAGTTTTTTTTCTTCTGTCGAACACAATAGAAGATATTTTGAAAAATGTTGGAAACCTGTAACCATTGACTTACATAGTGTTTATTTTTCCTGCTACACTATTTCTAGTCCAAATATCTAAAGATTCTTAAATCAAGAAGCATTTTCTAGACAAGCAAAAAAATATATTGTCTTGTTTTCAGAAATAATAAGTCAAAATTAAGATAATTTCTCCTTAAAACAAGCTAAATAATCTGCCAATGTGGTAAGCAAAATAATCTTAATTAAAAGTGAAAACACAATTATTTTGCTTACCCCATTGGCAGATTATTTTGATTGTTTCATGAAAAATCCCACTTATTTTTGATTTATTATTTCTGAAATCAACACATTATTTTTTGCTGGTCCAGAAAATGCTTCTTGATATCAGAATCATTATATATTTGTACTAAAAACAAGATGAAAACTCTAAGAAATACTTTTTTTTTTCCATTGTATGGAAGTCAATGGTTACAGCCTTTCAGCATTCTTCAAAGTATCTTCTTTTGTGTTCAACAGAAGAAATAAACTTTGTAACCACAGAGTAAATAGTGAGTAAATCTTCATTTTTGGGTGAACTGTCCCTTTAAAAGTGCAATCTGCAGCTGATTGGATCTCACAGCTCTCCTACTCTTTCTTGCTGGAGCCCAGTTTTCTGAACAGTCTCCTGCCTTTGGAGAAAAAACTCTTCTTCTTTTTCTCCGGCTGAGCGGTGTCGGGTAATGGAGGACTTTCGGGTGGAGACTGAAACCTTTGATTACTGTCCGGCTCTGGGTTCGATCCGGGACTGGATTCAGAATGAGCTTCTGGATGAGAAATGCTCACTGCATCCGGATGTTCAGAGGATTCAGATTGGCTCGTCTGGAGGACAAACAGACAAAAGTCAAATTTGAGCACTTTCCAGGTGCATTTTTCAACACTTTACTAATGTGGCACATTATATATTTACATATAATACAGTTGAAGTCAAAATTATTCGCCCTCCTGTGAATTTTTTCTTCTTCAAATTTTTCCCAAATAATGTTTAACAGATTCAGGAATTTTTCACAGTATTTCCTATAATATTTTGTCTTCTGGAGAAAGCCTTTTTTGTTTTATTTCGGCTAGAATAAAAGCAGTTTTTTTTTTATAAACAATTTTAAGGTCAATATTATTAGCCCCCTTATGCAATATTTGTTTTACTGAATGTCTACAGAACAAACCACTGTTATACAATGACTTGCCTAATTACCATAACTTGCCTAATTAACTTAATTAAGCTTTTAAAAGTCACTTTAAGCTTAGTATTTTTTAGATACTAAGATATTTTAGTATTTTGAAAAAATATCTAGTCAGATATACTGTCATCATGTAGCCACAGCCATATCACAGCGGTTACTCACTGAAGCTAAGCAGGGCTGAGCCTGGTCAGTACCTGGATGGGAGACCACATGGGACAACTACGTTGCTGTTGGCAGTGGTGTTAGTAAGGTCTGTGGTCTGTGTGAGTCCTAATGCCCCAGTATAGTGAAGGGGACACTATACTGTCAGTGAGTGCCGTCTTTCGGATGAGACGTTAAACCGAGGTCCTGACCCTCTGTGGTCATTAAAAATCCCATGGCACTTCTGGTAAAGAGTATGGGTGTAACCCTGGTGTCCTGGCCAAATTCCCTCCATCGGCCATTACTGATCATTACTAATCATCCCCATCCACTGAATTGGCTCTATCACTGTCTCTTCACTCCACCAATAGCTGGTGTGTGGTGAAACACTGGCACCGTTGTCCTATGGCTGCCGTCGCATCATCCAAGTGGAGCTGCACACTGGTGGTGGTGTGGAGAGACCCCCCTCATGATTGTGAAGTGCTTTGGGTGTATGGCCATACACAATATATGCGCTATATATATATACACACACACACATACACATTACATCATGGCAAAGATGAAAAAAATCAGTTCTTAGAAATGAGTTATTAAAACTATTATGTTTATAAATGTGTTGAAAAAATCTTCTCTCTGTTAAACAGAAATTGGGGAAAAAATATATACAGGGGGATAATAATTCAGGAGGGCTAATAATTCAGACTTGAGTACACCCCTTTTTAAAAATGTATATTTTTATTAAATATTTTTAGTTTTATTAAACAGTTATATTCATTAAAATAAGATTTTGGTCACTGAAGATGTTTAGGAATAGAAAGATAATGCATTTAAATTGTAATTATGAGGTGATGCAAACAAATAAAATAAAATCTGCAAAATTTCAACTAAATGTATTATTTTCAGTGCTGGGCACAGATTAATCACACCCAGAATAAACGTTTGTTTTGACATAATATATGTGCATGTATTACAAATAATGTATTACCTTTTGTATTTTGTTTTCTATTTTAAACAATAATCTTCCTTTTAAACACGCATGATGTGTTTACTTGTGCTATCTTTGACTAATATTTAAATTAGTTTGATGATCGGAAATATTAAAGTGTGACAAACATGCAAAAAAAACCAAACAAGAAATCAGTAAGGGGCAAACACTTTTTCACAACATATATAGGACAGTGTTTAAGAGGAGACGCTAGAGAGGGTTTACAGCAGCTCAGATCTCTGAAAGACTTACGGTCACTGTTTAAAATGAACACCTCTCCTGTGCTTCTGAAAACCATGCAGAAATAAAAAACACACACACACACACATAAGAGCACATGCAGAACAACGGATGCTGTTAATCAATGATGGACACAACACAATGGAAAACAGCATGCAATGATTAACGTGAATACATGCATTACACACTAGGGCTGCACGATATTGGAAAAATATAGAGTAATTATAATTAAATACAATTCTGTGGCTCATGGTCAACTATAATTCAGACTCAACATTTTGCATATCTTGTGATGTGACTATTGCGGATGCACACATTGCGATATGGATGCTGAAACCATATATTGTGCAGCCCTAATACACACACACACACAAACACCTGTGAGTCTCTGCGGCTCTCAGTCACTGCTTGCTCTGTCCGCGGTGTCTCTTCTTCAGTTTCTGGATAGGCTTGGAGGAAGTTTGAGGGCACGAGGCCTTTGTGTCCATTGAGATCACCCTGAAAACACCAACAAAATAAACCCATCACGCACTGCAGCTCTGCTTCAGTCATTCATTTGTACATGATCATCATATAATACATTCATACTATTTACCAAGCCTAATATAATGTACTCTGATGATGCAGAGATCAACATATCTATAATAAGTGTCCAGCACAATTGTTTTTGGTGAACTGCAGTGAAGAGCGGTAAACTGATGACCTTTATGGCCAATCACAGTCATATCTGTTGAGAAGGTGAACACAACGGCCAATCAGCTGCCCTTAAAGGTCCCGAGAAGTGCTTTGAAATGTGCAATTTTTTATTCAATGTTTGACGAAATCTAAACTGAAACACAAAGAGAGGGCGGGACATGTAGTAGCTCCTCCTCTTTTATAAAAAAAAAAAAAAGCCAATAGCGTTTTGATTTATCACAGCTCTGCCAGTGAGAGTGGTTAAGCTCAAACACATCAAATTACATGCAAATGAGAGAGCATTTGATTGGTCAGAAGATCTGATGAGAAACGGAAGTATGTATTGATGTGAAAAAAAATGTTGATGGATTTATGCGGAAGTGACAAACCCCAAGCTTTGGATGTTTATATCAGGTTAATAGTTTCTAAATGCAAATTGTGTCACTATTTTGGAGCACACTAGCTTATAGACATCCTTAAAACGAACAGACTGAAACTTACATCTACATACTTGTATTTTAATTTCACGAGACATTTTGACAACCCTAATGTAAAATCTATGAAGGCCATCAGAATAGGGCTGCTTGTAAAAAAACTGGCATTGCGATATTTTATTTTTCTGCGATTATATATTGAGTATAATTTCATCAGGTGAAATAAATAGATGTATTTGTAATGAATTCGTCATTTTAGATTGATTGGGATGAATTTGTATTGTATTTCGGCATAAAATATAATAAACCAATGGAAAAATCTAAGACAGATAAATACAGCAGAGCAAAGATATAAGTGAAATAAACAGTGCTTTATGGCAGTCCAGCAATACACAAGTAAACAAACTGAATAATTGAAAATAACATTGTGTTGTTTATTGTCTTGTCCTCATTGTGTATATGTACATTCATTCATTCCTTCCTTCCTTTTCCTTCGGCTTAGTCCCTTTATTCATCGGGGGTCGCCACTGCGGAATGAACCACCAACTTATCCAGCATATGTTTTACACAGCGGATGTCCTTCCAGCTGCAACCCAGTACTGGGAAACACCCATACACACCCATACACACACACACACACACACACACACACACACACACACACACACACACACACAC
>CAIGQV010016645.1:30132403-30156286 GCA_903798115.1 Danio jaintianensis | reverse complement strand
TATTGCTGAAATAAAATAAAAATAATAAAACTAAAATAAATAATAAAATAAAATAAAAACTCAAAAGAATTAAATTTAATTGAATTGTTTGTTTATGCAGTTTAATTATATCTGAAGAACTGCCCTCTTGATCTGAAAATCAATTCTAGGAGGCAAATACTGCTGAAAAACAATAAAACTAAATAAAATAAAATAATAAAAATAAATAATAAAATAAAACAAAAACTCCAAATAATTAAATTTAATGGAATTATTTGTTAAGCAGAACTTATTTGAGGAACTGCCCTTTTTTTCTTAAAAAATAATTTCTAGGAAGCAAACATTGCAAAAATAAAATAAAATAAAAATAATAATACAAAATAAAATAAAATGATAATAAAAAAGATTCTAAATACTTAACTTGAATTGAATTGTTTGTTATGCAGTTTAATTATATCTGAAGAACTGCCCTCTTCATCTGAAAATCAATTCTAAATCGCAAATATTGCTGAAATAAAATAAAATAAAAATAATGATAAAAAATAAAAATAAATAATAAAATAAAATAAAAACACCAAAAATTACATTCAATTGAATTGTTTGTTATGCAGTTTAATTATATCTGAAGAATTGCCCTCTTCATCTGAAAATCAATTCTAGGAAGCAAATATTGCTGAAATAAAATAAAAATTATAATAAAAATAAATAATAAAATAAAATTTATAAATAATTACATTTAATTGAATTATCTGTCATGAAGAACTGCCCTCTTTATCTGAAATATCAATTCTAGAAAGCAAATATTGCTGAAATAAAATAAAAATGAACAAATAAATAAAAAATAGAATGACGAAAAAAAAAATCTGATACTTCAGTATACACAAAAACTCAAGCTATTTTACCTGGATTTTGTGCATTAAAAATACAAAACTACAATTGAGAGTGCTATAATGAAATCAGTTTTCTGTGTTTGGTCAAGAAAAATGAGCAATAACAAAAAATGACAATCCAGTTAGTCTGCATGCAGTTCCTGAATGATCACACGTCTGATTTAATGACACACATTCAAAACCACCGCTATAACTATCCACAATGCATGCAAAGTCTTCATTTGTGCATTTGAAAACAAAACATCCGATAAACAGACTGAAAGGAAGAAAAAAGCACTTAAAAGACACTCTTACAAATCACCAGTGAATGCACATGCAGACTGAACTGAGATGAAGTCTACTGTGAAAGAAGAGCATTAGTGCTTGTTTAGAGCAGAGATGAAGGTTAGAGGATCTCCACTTCTCCAACATGCTGATAAACTCCCAAACACATGCACAAAAACATGAGAGAAATACAGGACGGCAGCCGGACTCAAACCTTGACTGGACGAGTCTATAGCGGATGTATCGTCCCACACTGCAGCCGACTCCACTGGAAAAGGGGAGGGGCAAAGAGTTACACACAATCTGATTGGCTGGCTGAACTTGACTGACAGGTTCATGGGGAGGGAAAAAGGCAAGGATCAAACCAAACAGAGCGAGTGTTATGAGGTTATGAGTGTGCAGCAATCATGAGACACACACAGACGCGTGCACTCACGCACACATACACATGATGAGTTGACCAAAGGGGGCTGTGAGTCCAAACATTAGAAACAATGTTCAATAACTTTTATGTTACAATAAATTTAAAGTTTAAGTTATTCTACATAAAAACATGGCATTTAGCATAATGTGAACTACCACAACAATATCTGTAATATTTATTTTTTTATGCATACTTAAATATATATATAACTTTAAAAAAAAAAGGTTAGCTCAGCTTTGTTAAAAAAATGACAGTGGCATTAAATTAGTTGCCGTAAAAATGTTTCTTCTTCGTCTTATTGTTATTATTACTATATGATAAGAACTTATGCTGCTTATTTTTATTTTTTACAAAAGTGTGGCATACTGGGCAGCACGGTGGCACAGTGGGTAGCACAATCGCCTCACAGCAAGAAGGTTGCTGGTTCGAGCCCCGGCTGGGTCAGTTGGCATTTTTGTGTGGAGTTTGCATGTTCTCTCTGTGTTGGCGTGGGTTTCCTCCGGGTGCTCCGGTTTCCCCCACAAGTCCAAACACATGCGGTACAGGTGAATTGGGTAAGCTAAATTGTCCGTAGTGTACGTGTGTGAATGAGTGTGTATGAATGTTTCCCAGTGATGGGCTGCAGCTGGAAGGGCATCCGCTGCATAAAACATATGCTGGATAAGTTGGCGGTTCATTCCACTCTGGCGACCCCGGATTAATAAAGGGACTAAGCCGAAAAGAAAATGAATGAATGAATGTGGCATACTGACAATTACTAAAACATATATTTTTTACATTTAGTATTATGAATGAACTTTTTATTTTTATTTATATTATTTATTTATATATATTTTCATACAGTGAAAAAAATAATATTTGGCATTTTCAGCTTAATGTGAACTACCACATAAAATATTTGTAATATTTATTTTAAATATAGTTTGCTTAAGTAATAATAATACTATAAATTACCACATTTTTTAGATTTCATATTTTTCAAAGAAATGGAAAAAGAATGAAAAAAAAAAGTTAAAACGTGAAAGAAATAATCAGACTTGCAGCTGTATTCCTTCAACAAACGTCAAAGATTTCAGAATATATTAAAGTTCCTGCAGACTTTTATGTCAGTATGATGATGCATTTCCAACTGAAACAAAATATTGAGAAGGAGGGCAGGGCTAATTTTTTTTAGCTCCTCCTCTCATATTTGGCTAAACATATTTCACCCAATCAATAAAACCGACATCAGAGAAGAACTGCCATTCCAGAGCAGAAGCAGAGGGGCAGATTTTGATTCAAAAATTATAAAAATTTCAGTGCATGTATTAATTGTTCACCTTAAGACTAACAATGTGCGCTATCGAAATAAACAGTTGATTTTGATTTCATGTGGACTTCAAGTATTACAGTGGTCATAAATATCTGATGTCATAGTATAGTCAACTGTGCTAGTATTGGTTAATAATGTGTCTGCATGGTCTTGTGTACCGGAATATGTATTGATGCATTATTTATTATTACAATAACATGCACTCAATCATGCACAACACACTGCAAAAAAATGCTTTTCTTACTTAGCATTGTTGCCTGGTTTTCAGTCCAAATACCTAAAAATTCTTAAATCAAGAAGCATTTTCTTGAATTTTGGTTTCCAAACTTTTCAGCCTGCGAAGCCCAAAATAACAATGCCAGTGACTCGCGACCACCAATATCCTCTGAGGTGGTTATAAATATAGAAACCTTGCATGCAACGGTGCACACACACACCAATAGGCCCAAGTCTATTCTTCGTTTTTTTTTTTTTTTGATATATGTGAGTGCTGTAAAGATGCCAGAAAGTTTAACCTGGTGCCATAAAATCAATGTGCTGCATCCGACGCTATTGCTGTGTCTTTGATATAATGTAATCACCCCCAAAAAAAAGTCGAAAGTCTGTAACTATTAACTGCTATTTTTATCTTCAGTAGGTTATGGATAAATATGGTAATTCTAATGATTTCATAAAATTAATTAGACCAAGCGACCCCCTTTCATTGTGCCGCGACCCGCCGGTGGTCCCGACCCCCACTTTGGGAACCACTGGTCTAACCAAAATACATTTTTAAAATTTATTTTCAGAAGTAATAAGTAAAATTTATGAGTTTTTCCTTAAAACAAGCAAAATAACCTGCCAATGGGGTCAGCAAAGTAATCTTGTTTTAGGTTTGAACTGATTATTAATATTAATAATATGATTATTAGAAAATGCTTCTTGATTTAAGAGTTTTTATGTATCTGGACTAGAAAACAAGACCAAAAAAAAACAAAAACTAAAAAATTCATTATTTTATTGCATTGCAAAGACTAAGATTAGTTTTATTTCATGCTACACTGTAAAAAAACCCCCCGTAAATTAGCAGTTTTCTGTATTTTGTGATTCATGTTTTTATTTTTGTCCGTTTATTTATGATTTTGAGTTGCATTATGGGATCTTGATCTTTAGTCCAACAAATTTGAACCTTGAAAAGTGTGAAAAAGTGACTTTTATGAACATTTTTAATAGTTTAAAGTGATATACCGCCCGTGTTGGTGTTGTATATTACGCTACAAAAACCTTGTGATGAACTTCCAGTGCATTTTCTGCTATTTTACAGACTTATTTCTCTAGATATTCATTCATTTATTCATTTTTCTACGGCTTAGTCCCTTAGTTATCAGGGGTCGCCACAGCGGAATGAACCACCAACTATTCCAGCATATGTTTTACGCAGTGGATGCCCTTCCAGCCACAACCCAGTACTGGGAAACACCCATACACACACATTCACACACACTCTCATACACTACAGCCAATTTAGTTATTTCAATTCCCCTATAGCGCATGTGTTTGGACTGTGGGGGAAACCCACGCCAACACGGGGAGAACATGCAAACTCCACACAGAAACGCCAACTGACCCAGCTGGGACTCGAACCAGCTACCTTCTTGCTGTGAGGCGACAGTGCTAACCACTGAGCCACCATGTTGCGCCTTCTCTAGATATTACAATATATTATTTCAAATGACTAAAATGTCACTACAAGTCACTTTATTAAACTGTAGAGTTAAATTTTCAACATCAAAAGTCGACAGAGCAGAGATCAACATCCCATAATGCATTTCACAACCGCAAATAAACGCAAAACACACAAAATACGTAAACTGTTCATTAACAGATATGTGTTACAGAGAGATTTGACAAGCAAACTAGCAAACATCTAAAGTCTGCATCCCCATTTGCTCAGAGCAGATGAAGCAGAAGCAGAGGCTCATGGGGAAAAAAAGCAAACGCAGATGAATTTGGACGCAGGAAGACAGCAAACGCTCACACACATCTTTATCACACACACCTTTCTTGGAGCGTCTAGGTTTGGGCGGTGCAGCGGAGCGGCGTGGAAGCTGTGCATGTAAGTGGGCGTCTTTATGAAATTTACACAGGATACGAGGAAAAACACAAACAAAAGACAAGTAGCAGACAAGAATGAATGAGAAGCCAAACCAAAAACGATTGAACAACAGAATAAGCATCAGCAATGAGGAAGAAAAGCTGAACCACCGCCACCGCAGCAAAGCATTCTGGGAGACAAGATCCACGTTACTGGGTAAAGTCTAGAAGGGATACAGCTGCAGATATGCACATCAATATAGCTTAATTTTTGTGACACTGTTCAACAATAATTCATATTTTTACATTACTGTGATGGTTGGGTTGGGGTTGATGTTAACAAAATACAATTTAATGGGTAATTTAATAAATAATATATATAATACTTTGCATAATTACTGCTTTTACATTACTGTGAGAGTTGGGTTTAAGGTAGATGTTAATAAAATACAATTAATAGGTAATTAAATAAATAATAATAGGTAATTCTGGTTATAATCACTGTTTTTACATTACTGTGAGGGTTGTGTTTTGGGTTTAGGGTTGATGTTAATAAAATACAATTAAATGGGTAATTTAATAAATAATATAAATAGTTCTCGTTAACTTCCGGCCACAGCTGTATCCCTTGTATCACATTACTGTTCACTGTGATCTGAAATGAAACTCAAACTGTGAAACAGAACAAACAGATTTAGCAAATACAGTTAAAAACAATTGAATCTGGCTGGAATTTAACTTTTCCAAGCAAAATTGAGTTCACAGATATCCCCATAAATGCACAATCGATTAATCACAAAACATTAAGCAAACAGTTTTGTTTTGCATGTTTATCTAAAATATTTGCATACTACATATGCAAATTTGGCACTACCTAGTTAAATATGAGAAATATGTTAAACAAACAATAATTAATTGTAATTGAAACCTACAGCCACAAACAGACAGGTGTAATAATAATAATAATAATAATAATAATAATAATAATAATAATATATAAAAAACACTTAACTAAGCACTTTGCATCTGTTCTTTTCACAACCTTTTTCATCAGGAAGGAAAAACATGCCATTTTTTGTGCATTTCTTTAAATGCAAATGAGCTGCTGGTCCCCACCCCTTTTCCAGTGAAGCAAAACGGAGTTCACAGATATCACCATAAATGCACAGTTGATCAATCACAAAACATTAAGCAAACAGTTTTGTTTGGCATGTTTATCTAAAATCGGACTACATATGCAAATTTGGCATTATCTAATTAATTATGAGACAAATGTTAAACAAATAATATTCAATTAAAACCTACAGCCGCAAACAGACAAGTGTAATAATAATAATAATAATAATAATAATAAATAAAAACACATAAATAAGCATTTTGCATCTGTTCTTTTCACAACCTGTTGATGTCTATTTTTCATCAGGAAGGAAAAACATGCCTTTAAATGCAAATGAGCTGCTGCTCCCCGTCCCTTTTCCAGTTAAAAACAATTGAATTGGCCTGGAATTTAACTTTTCCATGCAAAATGGAGTTCACAGATATCTCCATAATTCCATAGATGATTAATCACAAAACATTAAGCAAACAGTTTTGTTTTGCATGTTTATCCAAAATAGGACAAAATATGCAAATTAGGCATTACCTTGTTAAATATGAGAAAAATGTTAAACAAACATGAGAAAACAGCCTTTAAAAACATTAAGCTGTAACTGAAACTGCAAACAGACAAGTGTAATAATGACGAAAATAATAATAAACACAAATAAGCTATTTGCATTTGGATAAAAGACATTATGGAAGCAAAATGACTTAAAACCTTAAAACTGAGCAGTGCATGGAAAAACAATGGTGTTGCATTGTGGATCTTGATTTAGAGGGATCCCATTATGGGCTGCAAAATGTTCAGCTCAGAATATTATGCACTTCATTACACCAACATGTTGATGTCAGAAAGGAAAAACATGCCATTTTTAGTGTGAATTTCTTTAAATGCAAATGAGCTGCTTCTCCCCACCCCTTTTCCAGAAAAGGGCGGAGCCTTTAAAGTCAAGTTACCATTATTTCTATAATGCTTTATACAATTTAGATCTGCTTTACAAAAAAAGGCCCAAAACATCATTGGAAAGGCATATGTCTCAGTTAATAAACTATTTTTTATACAAAGGCATGCACATCAATCTTAAATGGGTGCTCAGTCAAACAAAAAGTACAAAAAATATATATTTATGAAAAGACGGTAACACCAAAGCTCCAAAAATATCAAATTTATTTACTAAAAATGGATCATACACTGTGCTACGTTTCAAGCACAGCAGCCTGATGAAGAGTCTGATGTGCTCCAAACGTTACACACTAAGATAGCCTTTTTTAGTTAATAAACTAGATAATTTTGGAGCTTTGGTGTTACCGCCCTTTCATATATATATATATATTTTTGTACATCAGTTAATGAAATAAAAATGTGTTTTGAAGCATCATCAGTTATGAATTCCCAATATACAGCTTCCTGAGTGCCAAAGATGCTCCAACGGCAACATTAGAGAGCTGAAAATGTAAAAAGCATAACAGGACCCCTTTAAAAGAGAGAAAAACTCATGCATGCATCTTTACAGAGCTCACAAAAGCAGCACATATTCACTGGCATCACTTTAAGACATTGAGTTCAATGTAAGGTTCAAGTTCCTCAAAGCTGTTAGCAAGAAGACTATTTTAAAGCTCGCGTCTATTTGCATGATTCTAGCTGTGCTTAAACATCAGCTGAGGCAGGATTTTTGTGGCTTTTTTTCTGGATGATTACAGGGAGTTAAGAGATTTATTTTAATTTTTCAAACATGCTCAAAACATGATCAGCTATAAATCTAGCCAGCTGTCTATCTAGAGAGCATTTTAAGATGTTGGGCTAATGCTTTTGAATGCTCCTAGCTGATGTCAGTACAGTTTGAGGTTAGCATACACTGGATTTGGGGGGGGGGGGGATAATTTACAACAAACTGTAATCTTAAATCGAACAAAAAGTGCTCAGGGGTAGCTTAAATAATGTGTCGGTGCTCTTTGGGCAAAGGATTCATCAGAATAAACAGCAAAAACCAGTCCAAGGCACTCAAAAAATGTGGAAAAAGTATTAAAAAGCCTTTATTCACATGGCTTATCTTTAATAAAAAATACGCGTTTCGGCAGAGAGCTGCCTTCATCAGGGTAACAGTGATCAGGTGCGTCTGGAGTTTCTAATGAGATATTCTCATTATAATATCTAAACAATACTAAAATAATATATTAAACAAGGTCAACTCAGCAATCATCATTAATTCCGCATTGATATATGTATATATGTAAGGATGATTGTATATATGTACATGCATGTTTATGTGCATTTATTTGTACACTATACTTGTTTATTTGTCTATATATACTTTTTTTGCGGTTTCATTCTATATATATATATATATATATATATATATATATATCTATGTTGTATTATTTGAGAAATATGTTGTATAAAACGCATCCTTTTTTATATATATATATATATATATTTTTTCATTTAGTTTGTTTGTTCTTCTATCAGTGCTGAATTAATGATGATTGTTGAGTTGACTTTGTTTAATATATTATTTTAGTATTGTTTAGATATTCTAATGAGTCATGAGACCGTAGCATTCAAAAGAAACTCCAGACGCACCTGATCACTGTTACCCTGATGAAGGCAGCTCTCTGCCGAAACGTGTAGGTTTAAGGATTAGCCATGTGAATAAAGGCTTTTTAATACTTTTTCCACATTTTTCGACTGCCTTGGACTGATTTTTGCTGTTTAAACTGTAATCTTAATTTAATTACAGCAGCTGTTTTGACACAATGCATTCTGGGATTCAAAGTTGCACTTCATTTTGGTCAAAAAAGGTACATTAACAATTAAAAGATTGTGGTCAGTACATGTCATTTTATTTATATTTTTTTGTTAAGTTTTTTAGCAACAATGTGTGAAATATTATTACACTTTAAATGAACTGCTTTCTATAATCAAATATGTTAAAAAGTATTTTTCCTTGTGCATTTTCAGCATAATTACTCTAGTCTTCAGTGTCCCATGATGCGACTGAAATATAACTATATTACATAAGTATAATACAAATATATAATATAAATAAGACTAATATGCTTATCTGATTATCAAGAAGATTCGTTTTTGTATTATCAATGTTGAAAACCATTTTGCTGCAATATATTTTTGCATATAGATTCTAGGGTTGGGTCGATAGACGATGCCATCATCCATCGCCGATGGCCAATAAACATCACGATGCTGAGCCGGCATCGCGATCCTCCACCCCTGTCGCAGCAGCAACCTGCTCGCGAAAAATACACACGGCCCCGTTTACACTAATACGTCTTAGTTTTAAAATGGCATTTTAGAACGAAAACGATCCACGTCCACACTGGAGTTTCACCTAGCATTTCTGAAAAGATCTCCCTCCACACTATACCGCTGAAAACACACATCACGTGACCATACAAACACACACACTTACACTGTCATGCGCTGCAGTGTAGGCTATGCACGCGTCTGACTCTGAGCTCTAGCAGTCACCCCAGAGAGCAGTTCACGTCGGACAGTTTATCAAGGATGTACCGCTGGATCGCGTCTCACTATAGTTGTTAAACGTGATATTTAATTAATCTTGTCTCCATCTAACGACTCTTCAGTCTTTTGAATCTATCAGGTAACGTGTCACGGCATCAGTACACTGCTTCAATCTTTCGCTTTCACGCTTGTACTTAGTAATTTTAGCGAAAACCTCAGATACTGTTGGTTGGTTCCTATTGGTTGTGCACCTTTTTTACCAACCAAGTTTGTCGACGCCATTATAACGACACAGATCACTCTGCCTATTCATGCCAGAGTCCCGCGGAAAAAGTGATTGACAGGTGGTAATTTGTGTGTAACTTATCTTTATTTATTTATGATTTGGTTATGAGTAACGTTAAAATAAAGACTTTGCGGGTCAGGTAGTTGAAACGGTAGGCTGCAAATAATTAATTCGTTATGAATTGATTATTCATAAATAATTAATTTACTGCCGCCTACGACGACGATGCCATCGTCCATCGCGATGTTTCACATTAGACATCTTATGATGCCAAATTGGTCGCCATCGCCCAACCCTAATAGATTCTTTACAGGAATTTTTGAGTAAAAAATAGTATCAAAAGAACTGCATTTATTTCAATTGAAATATTTTCAATCATTATAAATGCCTGCACTGTCATAATTGATCAATATAATGCATTTTTCATGAACAAAAGAGTAAGAGCACAGTTGAGGTGTAGAAATGTGTTTGTGATGCTGATAAACACACCTATTTTCTCCATGGACGTCTCCGTGGACAGAAAGCCCTGCATCAGGAGCTGCTCTCGAGTCTCCTCATCATCCACCTGGATCTCTGACACCATATTACATGGCACGAAGCCACGCCGGCCAGCCGCCTCCCCGCGATAAAAACCATCCGCATCTTTGTCCCCATAAACCTGCAGCAAAGAAACACCACAATGAGTTCTACTACGGTTAGAGAATGCTTTAAAAACAAGCATGATTAAAAAAAGAATATAATAAAAGAACATGGTTCACAGACTTCACTATAATTACACAGTTGAGTAATCACAAAACATTAAGTGACCATATCTATAGTAACTGATTTCTTTAATCTTTGCCATGATGACAGCACATAATATTTGACTACATATTTTTCAAGATACTAGCATTCAGATTTAAAGGCTTAACTAGGTTAATTAGGCAAGTTAGGGTAATTAGGCAAGTCATTGTATAACAGTGGTTTGTTCTGTAGACCAGTGGTCCTCAACCACCGGGCCTCAATTGGTACCGGGCCGCACAAGAAATCATTAATTATTTCTGTTTTATTCATTATCTGAGTCTGAACGACCTTTTATTTTGAAAATATTTAATTTTGAAAAATGACCGTACTCTGTCACTTACATCTCAGTCACTTGAGCACCCAAATTTAACCCACAAGCAGCAAAATGAGTAAGAAACAGACGTCTTTGGAAAGTTTCTCTGGTAAGGGAAAAAGACCCAGTGAAGGACCCGCGAACTGCCAAGGAATGGATCCGCAACGCACTTTTCAACAAATCAGGTGAATCTAGCATGTCTGTGCAAGAAGATCAACTGCTGGAGATCGCAAATGACGGCGGCCTTTCAGGGACCGTTCACATATTGCATCTTTTCTAGAGTTTGAGCAAGTTTGTTATTTCCAATGGAGGTGCGCGGCTCGTGCCTTCCAGACGCACACAGTTGAATGAATGCTGCGATCGCACCACGAGTCACGTGACAGAAACTGACCGAACTATCTCAGACAAACACAGAAAACTGCAGTGCTTTGTAATTTTCTCCATAAATAAAACTTGTATCAGGGTGACAGCAATGTTTTGTCAGCTTGTCATCCTCTGAGAAAACGGTTGCAAAATTGTCAATCGTTGACCAGTCCGAGGTGATAAAAAGGTTGGGGACCACTGCTGTAGACAATCCAAAACAAATATTGGTTAAGGGTGCTAATAATATTGACCTTAAAATGGGTTTAAAACAATTAAAAACTGATTTTATTCTAGCCGAAATCAAACAAATAAGACTTTGTCCAGAAGAAACAATATTATAGGAAATACTGTGAAACATTCCTGAATCTGTTTAACATCATTTGGGAAATATTTGAAAAAGAAATTCACAGGAGGGTGAATAATTTTGACTTAAATTGTATATGAATGCTTTTATCCCACACCATCCTCCCTGTTATAGACGAAAGTTGATAGTATTGAAGCACGTCTATAATTGTACCTAATATAACAAAGCCATACCTTGATAATCTGTCCCTCTTTGAAAGGAAGCTCCTCTTCTGTGGCGTCAGGATTGGGTGACATGACTGCAGGATCATACGGGAAGAGGGCAACAAAGATCCTCACCTCATTTTCTCCACATGCTCTGGGCTCTATAACACCAAACAGAGTATACAAACGATAAAGATGTCATATTACGTGCATTTTATAAACTGTAATATCAGTCTGATGTGTCTCCAGAATGATATTGTAGTTGTTGTGGTTGTTTTTTGTTCATTTGAGTTTCGTTTATAGCTTGAATTTGTTTTTTTTATTGGTATATGCCTTTAACATCTGGCAAAGGGACCAGCAATGAAAACTAGCTGCTTTGAAACAATAATTACTGTGAAAAGCGCTATACAAATAAACTTAAATTGAATTGAATTTGTGAAAAAAAAATAAATAAATAAAAAAAAGGTTCAGCTCAAAATATTGCACAGATCATTTATTAAACCATAGTGTAAATGTCATATTTTTGGCTGACATTTTTGGCTGACCTGACTTCAATTACTTTGCAAGGATACATTTAAATTTTGGATATTGTGACCTGTTTTCTTCTGGAACACTCATACAGAAATGTATACACAAAACTTATACACCTAAAAACTTATATAGAACTAATACTCTGAAACACTGTTATTAATACACACTCACCGGCCACTTTATTAGGTACACCTGTCCAACTGCTGGTTAACGTAAATGTCTAATCAGCCAATCACATGGCAGCAACTCACTGCATTTAAGCATGTAGACATGGTCAAGACGATCTGCTGCAGTTTAAAGCGAGCATCAGAATGGGAAAGAAAGGTGATTTAAGTGACTTTGAACGTGGCATGGTTGTTGGTGCCAGACGGGCTGGTCTGAGTATTTCAGAAACTGCTGATCTACTGGGATTTTCACGCACAACCATCTCTAGGGTTTACAGAGAATGGTCCGAAAAAGAGAAAATATCCAGTGAGCGGCAGTTCTGTGGGAGCAAATGCCTTGTTGATGCCAGAGGTCAGAGGAGAATGGCCAGACTGGTTCCAGCTGATAGAAAGGCAACAGTAACTCAAATAACCACTCATTACATCCGAGGTCTGCAGAAGAGCATCTCTGAACACACAACACGTCCAACCTTGAGGCGGATGGGCTACAGCAGCAGAAGACCACACCGGGTGCCGCTCCTGTCAGCTAAGAACAGGAAACTGAGGCTACAATTCGCACAGGCTCACCAAAATTGGACTATAGAAGATTGGAGAAACGTTTCGAAAGATTGCGAAATTCGGATAGTAGGGTAAGAATTTGGCGTCAACAACATGAAAGCATGGATCCATCATGCCTTGTATCAACGGTTCAGGCTGCTGGTGGTGGTGTAATGGTGTGGGGGATATTTTCTTGGCACACTTTGGGCCCATTAGAACCAATTGAGCATCGTGTCAACGCCACAGCCTACCTGAGTATTGTTGCTGACCATGTCCATCACTTTATGAGCACAGTGTACCCATCTTCTGATGGCTACTTCCAGCAGGATAACGTGCCATGTCATAAAGCGCGAATCATCTCAGACTGGTTTCTTGAACATGACAATGAGTTCACTGTACTCAAATGGCCTCCACAGTCACCAGATCTCAATCCAATAGAGCACCTTTGGGATGTGGTGGAACGGGAGATTGGCATCATGGATGTGCAGCCGACAAATCTGCAGAAACTGTGTGATGCTATCATGTCAATATGGACCAAAATCTCTGAGGAATATTTCCAGTACCTTGTTGAATCTATGTAACGAAGGATTAAGGCAGTTCTGAAGACAAACCCGACCCGGTACTAGTAAGGTGTACCTAAAAAAGTGGCCGTTGAGTGTAACTCTTGCTGGACTGACTTTTCCATGCTCAAACATACCCATTAGTTTAAATTGTAAAAAAATAAATACAAATATGTTTTCATGACACTTTATATGACAAGATCTGGACATCACACCGCCTTCAAGTATTTTCTGATATGTGCAAAGTTTTGCAACAGATAAATGACTATCTGACTTTTTTTTTTTTTCATTTTGCATGATGCTTGTTAAAAATTACACCAGGCAAACTCTGTTCATTGTTTCCCCCGCTTGAAAAACCATAATGGTTCGGCCCAGGCGTGTCCTTAAATGAGGTAATCAAGATAAAACCTCCTGATCCTAAGCCGTCATGAGCCGCTGCAGGAACGTGCACACCAGCCATCAGCACAGAACGAGACTGACAGCAAGAAAGAAGAGACACCAATGCACATTCAGAGCATTTTAATTACATTATTATTACAACATGTCAAAATAAGTGTTTTATATTGTAATATATATTATATGATTTATTGTTGTGATGCAAAGCTGACCTGTTAGCAGCTGTGCTAAGTTGTAATAATATTTCATAATATAACCAAACTGTTTTTAACACACCATATTTAAATCAAATAAATGTAGCATCATGGTGTGTATAAGAAATTTAATTTTTAAAATCATAACTTTTGGCTGTCAGTGAAAATATGAAAAAAAGATACCACACTGCACCATATTGTATTAAATAAAACAGATTCTGGAGCTATTGGATAAGCTAATGCGTGCTGTTGGACATGCAAGCAAAATAAAACAACTGTTCTATACATTAGAGTCTGACATCTGGGCACTTAAGTGAAGAGGTTAAGAAGTTAAGAGTCAGCGGAAGTCATCTGACCTTTCCCTGTTTCGGGTTGAGCTGGAATAGGGTTAAGTTGGGAATAGAGTGTAAAACGCAGATGGATAATCAGTGGTGGTCATAGGTGTCTGTCGTGTTTGTGTTAAGCTCCAACAGTGAGATGTGCTCATCTCATTAGTGAGGATTAAGACCATCTGGAGCAACAATCAAGGGCAGAGCAAAGAAAAGAGGACATTGCAACCTCTGTGGGTCATGTTTCGAGGACACATTTGCATAGAGATAGATTCAAAATAATATTAAATGCAATGATGTGTTTAAGGATCAGAGTTTGTCTGTGGTAAGAGAGGCTACGCTACAATGTTTGGATATTCCGGGAAGTGAATAGATGCCATTGACTTCCAAATCTCTAAGATATTAGAGTAGGAATGATTTAACTCATAGCATCTATTAAGAGCTGTGTGAGCTAGATTCACTCCAGAATGATTGCTGATGCTGCGGTTATGAGCGCAAGCAGAGGAGTTGCATTGGTGTCATGGCCCAGATGGGAGTGAGGTTTAGTATTGAAGGTCAGCCAATAGTAGCTGGCAACTTTCACATGCATTCCACATGCGTTTAAAATGCGTTCCACATGTGTTTCAAATGCGTTTAAAATGTTCCACTTGTTGAAAATGTGTCCCACGTGTTTCAAATGCGTTCCACATGCATTTCAAACTCGTTCCACATGCGTTCCATATGCATTTCAAATGTGTTCCACAAGCATTTAAAATGTTCCACTTGTTGAAAATGTGTCCCACATGCATTGTGTCCCACATGCATGCATGTGTGTTTCAAATGCGTTTAAAATGCATTCCACATGCATTTCGATTGTGTCCCACATGCGTTAAAAATGTGTTTCAATTGAGTCCGACGTTTCAAATGCATCTCACATGCGTTTAAAATGCAATCCATGCGTTGAAAATGTGTTCCACATGTGTTTAAAATGTTCCACATGCGTTGAAAATGTGTTCCACATGCGTTTAAAATGTGCACACTGGTTCATTTTCTGCTCTGAGAGGTTCAGAAATACATTTTTTGCAAACAGTGGTTGTGTAGTATTTACAAACCCATGTTATTAAAGAGTGCACTGCAAAAAAATGCTTTCCAATGGGGCAAGCAAAATAATCTTGTCTTTCATTTTGACATAAGAATATTTTGCTTGACCCATTTGCAGTTTATTTAGCTTGTTTTAAGGAAAAACTCACTTAACTTTGAATTATTATTTCTGAAAACAAGACAATATTCTTTGCTTGTCTAAAAAATGCTTCTTGGTTTAAGAATTTTTATATATTTGGACTAGAAACAAGACAAACAAAACTAGAAACAACTCTAAGTAAGAAAAGTAAGTAAAAAGCATTTTTTTGCAGTGTGTATAATGCGCGATGTGTGTATAATGTATGATCTCTGACCCTGTTCATTTGTTGTCTATTTAAATCGATGCACATGGTGTTTTCCACTAAATCTAAACCCAGACTGAGTAAACTGGCAGCAGGTGAGATCACACAGACCAAAACAAAAACAGACGTAACGATACATAATCGACATTATAAAGTAGAACACCTGGCTGTAGCATTGTCTTTACAGAAGCGAGTGTGTAAACATATGCTTCCTAAATCTCTGCTTCTTTACACATTTTTATGCTTTATGGTCTCAGGGACACACATAAGGATGTGGGTGAAAGTATGGAGAAGAAAGGTCTGAAGTGGATAAATGAGAGAGAGAAAAGGATGTGATCTATATGAGACACGGTGGTCGGGTATTATACAGGCTATTTTAAAAGTTGTTACTTCCTCCTATGTCATGACAAGCTTTCAAGAGCTAATCTACTTCTACAGAGAGAGAGAGAGAGAGAGAGAGAGAGAGAGAGAGAGAGAGAGAAAGAGAAAGAGAGGAAGAAGTGAGAAACTCTTACCTCTATGCAGTCTAATTTCAGAGCGTGTTGATTTTGGAGTGGCGTCGCACCACACTGCACCTGGATCTGTCAACGGTGCTTCTCTTCCACCTGGCTCCTGATTTGAGAGATACAAACAGTTAGATGATAACATATGGGATACACAAAGTCCATGTAATTACACCTATGAACACTAGGGGCTCCAGACTAGAACTGATACTTTGAAGACACTTCATAATGATAAAAAAAACATTTAGCTAAGCTTGCTTAAACATTGTCTACACAACTACATGTAGGCAAAAGCCTCAAGCTATCTATCTCTATATAAAGGACTGCAATTGCATAGACCAAGTTTTTGTACGCGCGTTTGTGCATCTTCCTAGTGTATTTAATGAAGCCATATATCAGCACAATATGGAAGTTATGGCAAAATGGCATCAATTACTGTTGCGAACGCTTTTGTTCAATTAGCAATTAGTCTGGAGCCCTGAGACGCACAAACAAACACAAGTCAAACACTTGCTCAAGCGACATTTGATTTCAAATCAACAGAAGCAGCAGCATTTGGGTTGTTCTTCACAACACAACAGTGGGTTTTATGGTAACAAAGAGGAGATACCTGTGCAACACACAGTTTAACAAAGCATATCTGTGTTGTCTATTATTTGCTATAACAACACAATGTTGACAACACATTGGGAACAAAGCATACCACTTGAATATCCTGCTAAATGATAATGCATAGCCACAGTCACAACACAGCAACACTTTAACCAAACTCTGCTAAGACTAATACATAGACAAATACGCAGAGCAATGGAGTCAGGTAGACAACTACAAATATGATAAAGCTTTGCCTAGAGGCTGGATAAGGGGTGTAGGGTATACAATCAACCTCTAAGTATCTGATGTACAGGCTCAAACCTTCTGCATCCACCGTCAGGTAAGTGTCAGAGAGTCACTATGATGGACATTCATGTGGACCATCATATGTGGCAAATGAGTGCACCTGAAATGCTTCTAACTTTATGTAGTGTTGGGAATTAGGAACCACTTCTAATTTAGAACTAACATTTGGTTCCATTCTATTCAAAGAATTCTGGAATGTTGACATTCTTCCGAAATGACTCTGTTCTGGTGAAGGCTATATAATTGTCCAAACTTCCTCAAAACTGAAATGATTGAAAATGGAATTGACCCTTGGTGGCAGTTTGATTGACAGGCAATCCAGCCAATTATAATGGCGATATTCTGTGCCCCCATCACTGCCCGCTATGTTGTCCGACAGTAGAGTAACATTGGAGATTAACATGAAAAATGGTAAAAATGTACTCATATGCAGACATCCCAAGTTGAGCAAAGTAATTTCCGGGGGCGACATTGATTATTTGTGGAAGGTGGACCAGCCGGCGGTTTAGTTAAACATGCGAATGCATGCGAAAAACGGGGGGGGGGGATTTGGGCTGGTGGGTGTTGGTCGGTTGGGCGTGCAACGTGTGTGTAGAGGGTTGGTTGCGCGAGATGTATTTAAAGAGCATGGGGGTGGGGTGCTGGGAGTTGTTGATGCCTCCATTTTCAGGACATTATCACTCATTTGCGGGCATCAGGGAGTCACTATGCATATGCGAGAGACTCCTGGAACTTCCGGGAGACTTGGGACTTGCAGAGATGCAACCCAGAGAGCAAGATCCCAGAAAGGCTGGATAATATAAAATTTCATCCTTTCCCTTAACTTAGAGAAGTGTATGAAATGGATATGTTTGTGTGGACAGATCACCATAAACTGCCAATCAATGGTGCTGAAGGAATGACTTAATGAAATAATCTGTTCTGTTATCAGACCAGCACAGCCCGCATAACTTAAGTTTATGGAGATGTGACATGACAACATAACCAGTGAACTATCTGAAGACTCGGAAGGTGAGAGGTGAGATGAGCTAATTTAGCCTGGAGACCTAAATAAAAAATAAATTAATCTTTAATCTTTACTGTTTCTTATAACTTCATAGATGCATTATAGTTTTGTTTTGTTCAAGATGCCACCATTTGCGTGTGTTTGTGAATGTGTTAGGAATTCAATATGCATTTTAATTCTATTCAAATGATCTGAACCTGCCGACACTACTCTTTTTTCATTCAGAGTTATGCTCACATGCTGAATATATCCCTAGTATGCATATTGCAGATCTTTATGTCTGCATCTGTATAAAATCAGTATGTTGTTTTCCCAGAAATTGTTCTCTATTTCCCTAAGAGAGTGCGCAAATTGAGAGGGGAGCACCATGATGGCTGATTTTGCATGTCGGACAGAAGTGTGACGGGGCTTTGAGAAGGGTCAATTGTTCATTTCTTTAAGATTCTCATTGCTCACTTGAAGAACCCCTTCCAAAGTATGAATGCTATAAGTCGAGACACACTGAACTGATAGTGACTGTTGTGGGTGCAAACTTGCACACATTTTAGGACGCAAAAGGTTTCCGCCATACTCTAAAACAGGGATACCCAATCCTGTTCCTGGAGATCTACCTTCCTGCAGAGTTCAGCCCTGACCCTAATCAAGCCAACTAAGTAGGATCTGAAGAAGCACTTGGTAATTAAAGACAAGTGCTTTTGATCAAGGTTGCAGCTGAACTCTGCAGGAAGGTAGATCTCCAGGAACAGGATTGGGCATCCCTATCTCTAAAGCATTGGGTGTTTTTTCCAAGAAAGCTTCTTAAGGAAAAATGGCTGTGATATAGCGGGAGATGGATGGACAGAGGACAACCCACCCATGAGTGGCTGCTTGTGGGCAGCTCTGGCTGGGATCTGGAAGTGGGGGGCAAGTGGTGGTACTCATTGCTACCACCCTCCACCCACCACTCTGAACTCATCTGCTCTAAAACCACTTCTCCAGGGTCAAACATCTGAGGCTCCTCATCGTTATCAGTGCCATACTCTACATCAATCTCTGCTGAGCATCCAGTTGGTGACTTAATGCGGTGTACAGTCTTGCTTAGTAAATACGGCCCTTGCGATGTTCCTGCCACCATGCCAGTAAGGTCCGATGTCATCTGGCTACGCAGCAAAGCTTCTCTTCTGAGTCGGTCACCATGTGCTTTGTGCGATGTCCGGCGCAGACCCCCATTTCCAGAACTAGGCCCAGCATACAGGCTACTGTCCGAGTCCAAATCTATCTCTTCCTCATCTAGGTAGTTGTAGGTGTCTACCGTGTCGGAATAGTGCACTTTAGGTCTAGTCCTTACTGCTGTTGTCCCTTTGTACCTCACTACAGACCTTTCAGGTTCGGTTTTATGTTTATGACTGTGGTAGGGGGGACGTCCACAATGGCGGCTCTTGAAAGAAGAGGTTCGGGAAGGTCTAGCATATGGCTCTGATTCGGTGTTGTCTTCCTCTTCTGTGACCTCTGGGATGCTGAAGAGCTGCTTGTTGCGGTAGGCCTGAGGGGGCAGTTTTATAATCTTCTCCAAAACTTCCTCCTCACTGTCAGTTTCCCACATTTCAGACTGAGGTTGTTTAAGAGAAGCATTGAGGGTTATCAGGGTATGAATGAAGTAATAGATTGAAAATATATAGATGAGAAAAGGGTCGATTTTGTTTGGTGTAAAAAGTGAAAAGTAAAGGAAAACAAGAAAAAGAAAGAAAGAAAGAAAGAAGAAAATTAAAATGCAACAGAGGGAATTTAAAAACAGAAAGAACATAAATGACAAGTATGGCTAGCAAAAATGTTTCATCACACAGTATAATCACAGCCAATCAGAGCATAAGGGGATTTTCAAATGAACAGTTATAATAAGTAAGCTAGATTACACAATGCAATACCAATATCGTAACCTGACACTTGCCACATCGCAAAAGGACTTTACAGATTCTCCAAATATTCCCTGAGAAATACTAGAGCATTCATATGCATGCACCTACCCTGCCCTGAGCTGTACTGTAACCTCTGGGAAGGACGTCAATGCTAGGCTCAGAATACAGATCTTCCTCCTCTTCCTCCAGTATGTCAGACAGATCAGACCGACTGCTCTCCCCATGGTAGTCTGGCGGAGGGTTCATATGACCACCAGCATAAACCTAAATGTGTACAACAGAAACAATAAGGTTAATAAGACACTTTAATGCACAGGGTGTCCAATACTGCTCCTGGAGGGTCAACTTCTTGCGAAGTTTTAGTTCCAACTTGTCCAAACACTCCTATCTAAGTTCTTGATTATCTGAGATGGGTGTGTTTAACTTGATTTGAAGCTACACTTTGCAGAACAGTGGCCCTGTTGAAGCTGAACTGAAAAACCCTTAAATTAATTGGGAGTCAAAATTAATTGTTTCTATGGTGCATTGTGATGCAGACGAGAACGATTTGGCATCGAATTAGTTACAGACCATAACCATGTTGTAACCATGATGTTCTTCTGATGTCATTTGACATGGTAGCGGACTACAGCGAGGGGTACATATGTGCGAGTATGGAAATGGGGGGAGACACATGTGCAAGTAGCATACTATGGCAAGGGGGGGTGAGACACTTGTGCAAGTAGAATACTATGGAGAAGGGGGGTGAGATGCATGCGTAAGTAGCATACTATGGAATGGAGGGGCAAGACACATGTGTGAGTAGCATACTATGGCGAGGGGGGGCAATACACATGTGCAAGTAGCATACTATGATGAGGGGGTGTGAGATGTGTGTGCGAGTAGCATACTATGGAGGGGAACGGGCGAGACGTGGGAGTGAGTAGTAAAATTTGGAAGGGGGCAAGATGTATGTGCTAGTAGCATGCTATGGAGAGTGGGGCGAGACGTGTGTGCAAGTTGCATACTATGGCAAGGGGGGGGGGACATGTGTGCAAGTAGCATACTATGGCAAGTGGGGGACATGTGTGCAAGTAGCATATTATGGCAAGGAAGGGGGCTCATGTGTAAGTTGCATACTATGGCGAGGGAGGATGAGATACGTGTATGAGTAGCACACTACGGTGAGACAAGTGTAGGTTCACACCTCTACCCTTTCATTACGACTACTGGTCATCTAAACAAAGTAAATGCAACAATTTTACACAGTGTCCAGAAATGATTCCGACACTGACCTTTAGCCGAGGCTGAGGTACAGGCTGCAGGAACTCCTCAATGGACACAAGCCTGGTGTTTTCCCTATCCTCATCAGGCTCAGATTCAAAGGGCGATGGAGCCGGAGGCCTTAGCAAGTGTGTAGACGTGACATCGAGAGGGTCGTTTGGGATGCTGACTTTGGGGCAAGGGGGCGGAGGTGTATGAAGTTTGGCACAGGGGTCCTCCAAGAAGTCGGAGATGGAGGCAACATGCCGCAGAGATCCTGGACTGTCTGTCTCTCTGCTGGGGATCATCACTGCAGGGGTCACTATATTGGACTGCACTGGCACTGACGCAGGTGTAACAGCAGGTGAATGTATGGGCAGAGATATGGAAACAGGTATTATGGCAGGTGGCGGCACTGAGATGGACACTGGCGTGGGTATGGGTACTGCTGTGGCCAAGGGAACAGGTACAGGTGTAGGTGTGGCAGCAGGTCCGGGCAAGACCACAGGTGCAGGTGTGACCATGGGGGCAGATACACTCACCTGTTGATAGAGATGCTTTATTAGTTCACAAACAACAATTTTACTACTGCTCTCTATCCCAGGGGCAGGCAAGTTTAGTCATGGAGAGCTGCAGTGCTGCAGAGTTTTGATCCAGCCTTAAAAAAAGCCTGTAGCTTTCAAGTAATGCTCAGACTTTGATTTAAAGTGCACCTATGATGCAAAATCAACTTTTGGAAGCTGTTTGGACAGAACTGTGTGTAGGTCCACAGTCATACTGGAGTGATATAAACACAAGTCTCTTTTTTTTTTAAATTTCCTGACGTTAAAATAGGATCCAAATCCCAGTGATTTTGAGGCCCACTGTTACGTGACGTAGCAGTGCGGTTTTCCCCATCCACCGAATTGATTGACAGTTATGTATTAACATGTCTCCATAGCAATGCATATAAACATGTCCACAAAACAGAATTAGCAAAGAAACTGGGATAAAAAGATCTGTTCAACTCTCTGTTATCAGCTGCAGATCAAGAACGAGTTTCACAAGTTTAAAACAGAGCATGTTTGTAATAAAGTCAATCGCGATATAATTCACAACCGCTGGAATCACCACAGCTGCATAGTCTCAGTAAATGCATGTGTGCGTGTACTGCAAGCTGGCATTTGTGTGTGACTCATCATTGCAGAAAGGCTTGAATAAACCCCACCACAAATACATCAAATAACCGTACTTGCTATTTTTGACTAATAAACTAGATCTCTGCTTCATCCGTGTCTGTCTCTGACTGTTGTTTATCTGACATAACGCAGGAGAAGCTGACATGCACATGGGAAAGGTGGGCCGGGATAATTAGCTCATTTGCATTTAAAGGCACAGGCTACAAAAACAGCTACACTTTGCTCTAACCCCAAAATGGGCATTGTATAATAAATAATCTGATGGGTATTTTGAGCTGAAACTTTACAGACACATTCTGAAGACACCAACGACTTGACAACTTGCAAAAGGGGTAAAACAGGAGTCCTTTAAGACTGTAGACTCACCGTTGTGTCAGAACATGAGGCACATGTTGGTGGTGCTTCTTGTGCTGGCACTTCCACCATCAGCGGGGCAGCTGATGTAGGGTTTGCCCAGGCATCTACATAGGATGCAGGAGACACGGGCGCTTCATGAACGACCGTTTTGGACGTGTTAACGAAGACTCCTCGAACAGGACCAGCGGTGTGTTCGTCTAGCGTAGCAGCATGTGGCAAAATGGGTGTTTTGGCAGCAGAGAGAGACGGGGCACAGACAGCAGGGTCTGGGTTGGCACTAGCTATGAGGACACTGGCGGCGGCGGCTGGCACAGGCTGGCATTGAGGTAACGAGGCACCGGACATGATGGCAGGCAATTTGGCAGGCACATTCACCGGCAGTGAGTCCACCGACTCGCCAGATGCTGACATGGTCCGCACGGTGAGCTCACGGGCCGCCTGTAGCGTCTGGATCTGAGATGGACCAATCAGAGCGCTGCCTGCTGTGGGTGATGACACCTCTAATACCTGAGGCAACAGCAAATGAAAAAGGGTTACTTTCAAAAGACTTATTTTATTAAAATAAGTTTAAAACAATTTTAAAAATAGGCTTATTTAAAGCTCCTATGGACACTGCATATTCTTATTTTCTATATCTATATTTTTCTACAGCTGCAGTTTTTTTTTTTGTTTTTTTTATTCCATAATTTAATTCTTATTTAATATGTATTTTTTAAAGTTATGGGTGATTGTATAAACATTTCACTGCATTTCGTACTGTTTATGACTGTCGTAACATATAATTTATCATATTTCACATCATACTAAATCAAGTCATATCATATCATATATTAAATCATATATCATATAAAATCATATCATATATCAAATCATGGTCACACTTTATTTTGATGGTCC
>CAIGQV010016645.1:30091580-30111879 GCA_903798115.1 Danio jaintianensis | reverse complement strand
ACAGACAGACAGACAGACAGACAGACAGACAGACAGACAGACAGACAGACAGACAGACAGACTGACACAGACCGACCGATAAAGTACACACACACAAAGACAGACAGACAAACAAACAAACACACACGCGCACGCATGCACGTACGCACACACAGAGAGGGACACAGACCCACCGACAAAGTACGCACACACACGCATACAAAACAGGATCCTAACAGTGCTTTCAGCAGACACACAGAGGGTTTTGTACAGTAGGTGTGTGTGCGTGTGTTTTCGGATACCTGCATGCAGTCCAGTGTGCTCTGATTAGCAGCCAACCAAAAAACAATAGAAGACAGAAAGAAAGAGAGGAAAGATCATGCGTTTGACACACACTCCCATACAGCAGATATTAGCTGAGATTATAAACACTGCAGACCAGGACCTGTAGAGCCGCATCACTGCTGATGGTGTCTAACAAAATATCCCAAATTAACAGTATTACCAATTTTGTGATTCACATTTTTTTCCCCCCCCAATTATTTCTGCTTTTGAGTTGCATTATGGGATCTTGATCTTTCATCCAACAACTTTTAACCCTGAAAAGTTGGAAAAAGTTACTTTTATGAATATTTGTAATAGTTTGCAGTGCTATATTGTCTGTGTTGGTGTTGTATATTCATATACATATATATTCATATTGTATATGTTGTCTATTGGAAGGAATGCGTCAATAGAGCCGCCATTTTAGTACAGGGTAGCGCTCCTTTGAAATGAATGCGGGACCAAGGTGCAGTGGAGGACTGGCCATCCAGAGCCAGAGATATACACATATATACATATATCTATGATTGGGAGTTTTCCCGGTGGTCAGTACGCAAATATTTGTTATAAATTATAATGTTACATCACTTTTCTACATCGATGGATCAGTGACCGCACAGGCATTGCTGATAAAGTGTGTGTTTGTGTGCATGGAAATGTATTATCCACCCTCCCTGTTAAATTTGATCTAATCCGTGTCCTGAAACACCCCCCCTCTCCCTCTTTCACTTCTCATTCTAATGGAGGGAGCGATTCGTTTGTGAATGAATCTCCGTTATGAACGACTCGTTCACTTAGCCGACAATAATACAAGTTTCTAGCAGCGCAGCGTCTTGTTGTCATATTTCATTTACATTGTTTGCTGATTTTATTCAACAAAACCAGCATAAGCCTAGAATTTAGTGCGAGTTGGTGCTGCTTTGCCTTATGATCAGTGCAGTAAGAGACTGTATTATCATCAATAACGTGACTTGTGACTTACCTATGAAATGTTCTGACTTTGTGCTTTGTTTTCTTCGTTTGCTCGTTACTACACCCGTAAGCAGCGCTAAAGTCCAGCATCTTCACATTGGCTTTGCGGTTGACTAGTGCGGTTGAATGACATTTGTCCTGGGACCACTGTACAAATGTGGCGGCGCTATTGACGCATGCTCAAGGTCCGTATGCGATATCTAGTGTATATATCTATGTTGTATATTACGCTACAAAAAACTTGCAATAAACTGCAGCACATTTTCTGTTATTTTACAGACTTATTTCTCTAGATATTATTTCTTATACATGATATTATTATTTCAAACAACTAAAATGCCAATAAAAGTCACTGTAGAGTTGAATTTTCAGCATCAAAAGTGGACAGAGCAGAGATCAACATCCCATAATGCAGTTCACAACCGCAAATAAACACTTGTGAATCACTAAATATAGAAACTGCTCATTAACAGATATTTTTACAGTGTACATAAAGAGATATTTGGAAGAATTTGTAATATGTTTATAGGTACAAAAGTGGAAAATGTATTAATCTTGTGCCACATTTCTCTTGATCAACATTTATGCAAAAACATTCATTCATTCACTCATCTTAGTCTCTATTTCAGAGGTCGCCACAGCAGAATGAACCACTAACTATTCCAGCATATGTTTTACACAGCGGATGCCCTTCCAGCTGCAACCCAGTACTGGGAAACACCCATATACTCTCATTCTCTCACACACACACACACACACATACACTACGGCCAATTTAGTTCATCAATTGACCTTTAGCGCATGTGTTTGGACTGTGGGGGAAACCGGAGCACCCGGAGTAAGCCCACGCCAACACGGGGAGAACATGCAAACTCCACACAGAAACGCCAACTGACCCAGCCGAGGCTCGAACCAGCGACCTTCTTGCTGTGAGGACACAGTGCTAACAGTGTCTGTGAGTAGGGAAAATGTGTGTGTGTATGTTTGAATAAGAGTTTGTGTGTGTCTCTAGGTGTGTCTGAGTTGTGCGAGTTTAAGAGCGAGAGAGTGTGTGTGTGCGTGTGTGTGTGTGAGTATAAATCTCCAATGTGCTTTGTTGTTTTATTAATATTACTGTCTCCAACTTTTTAAAATAATGTGTGTGTCTGACTTTGTGTCTGTGTATGAGTTTGTGTGTCTTTCTTTGAGTGTGTGTGTGTGTGTGTATGTTGCATGTGTATCTCTGCGTCTGTGATTTGGGAAAATGTGTGTGTGTATATATGTTTATATGTTTGAATAAGAGTTTGTGTGTGTCTCTAGGTGTGTCTGTGTGTGTGTGTATTTAAATTTCCAGTATGCTTTGGCACTAATTTAAGTAATATAACCCAAAGTTCTTTTTTAATTCATTTTAATTTACTGCATGATTGTTTTATAGTGTATATAACTACATGTTTTAATTGTAATATTAGACTGTATGTAAAACACTACTTAAAAAAATTCCAGCAGTGAAACAGGGCCCTCTGCAGGCTGAACACACAATCATCAGTGATGCGGTTTAGAAAAGAGAGACAGGAAGTGCATCACATCAAACAGGAAGTGCACAAGCCGTACTCTACCAGCTCTCTGTGCAACACAAACTGCACCAGATCCTGAGAAAGACAGTTTTAGTTACAAAAACACAATCACTTCACAAACGCAGCGAGTCTCTCAACATCAAGCATATTCAGTTGATCAAAAACAGTTCATTAAATAACATTTCATAAAAACTCACCTCCAGCACCTGCACCACATTTTCATGCTCTCTTTTAGCAAATAACTGAGCCTGTGGAGACAGAACATCAAAACACACACATAAACATCTGATTCGCCATGACAACATCTGCATAACATAACAATATATCTGATAAATCTGATGAAACAATGACATCAACAGAATGTCAGTTTACATGTTGTAAAGATGTAGTAAAGTAGGCATTTCATTCAGAAAGATGGGGAAAAGGTATGGAACAAAATCAATGCCAAAAGTATTGAAATACAACCCCAAATTAGAAAAGGTTGGGACAGTATGGAAAACGCAAATAAAAAAAAGAAAGTAGTGATTTCAAAACTTACTTTGACTTGTATTTTATTCCAGACAACACAACAAACATTATTTAATGTGTTCCTCATGATTTTATTGTTTTGTTTTGTTTTTCCCAAACAAACACGTTTTCCAATTTTGGTTCTTGCAACACATTTCAAAACAAGTTGTATCAGTAAAGCATTTACCACTTTGTAATGTTGCCTTTCCTTTTCGCAACACTTAAAAGACGTTCAGGGACTGAAGACACCAAGTGATGAAGTGTTTCAGGTGTCATTTTGTCCCATTTTTCCTGGAAACAAGTCTTAAGGTGGTCGACAGTACGGGGTCTTCGTTGTCGCATTTTGCACTTCAAAATGCGCCACACATTCTCTATTGGAGACAGGTCGGGACTGCAGACAGGCCATGCAGACCCCTATCCTCTTCCTTCGCAGTAAGGACTTTGTAATGTGTGCAGAATGTGGTTTTGCATTGTCTTGTTGAAATATGCATGGAAAAGAAGGCAGCATATTGTGCTACAAAATCTC
Organism: Danio jaintianensis; assembly: GCA_903798115.1. Classification (NCBI taxonomy): domain Eukaryota; kingdom Metazoa; phylum Chordata; class Actinopteri; order Cypriniformes; family Danionidae; genus Danio; species Danio jaintianensis. Next base: position 30,108,018 of record CAIGQV010016645.1, on the reverse strand, counting down.
TCTGTACTTTTCAGCATTAATAGTGCATCACAGAAGGGCAAGTTACCACTGACACAACCCCATACCATGACAGACCCTGGCTTTTGGACTTGTTGCTGGTAAAAGTCTGCATGTTCCTTTTCTTCTTTGGTCCGGAGCAAACGGCGTCCATTTCTCCCAAAAAATATCTGAAATACTGATTCATCTGACCACAGTACACTATTCCACTGTGTGATGATCTATCCCTCCGATGCCTCCGAGCCCAGAGAAGTCGACAGTGCTTCTGAACACTGTTAACATAGGGCTTCCTTTTGGCACAGTACAATTTTCACTGGCATTTGTGGATGTAACTACGTATTGTGGTACTTGACAAAGGTTTGCCACAGTAGTCCTGAGCCTATGTGGTGATATGGCTTATAGATGATTGAGGATTCTTGATGCAGCGCCGCCTGAGGGATCGGAGATTACGGTTGTTCAGTTTAGGCTTGCGCCCTTGTCCTTTACACACTGAAATTCCTCCAGATCCTTCAATCTTTTAATGATGTTCTGCACTGTTGAAGGTGAAATATCCAAATGTCTTCCTCTCTTTCTTTGAGGAGCATTGTTTTTAAACATTTCAATAATTTTCTCAAGCATTTGTTGGCAAACTGGTGACCCTCAGCTCATCTTTGCTCCTAAAGGACTAGACCTTTCTTGGATGCTGCTTTTGTACAAAATCATAATTACAATCACCTGTTGACATCACCACATCATTATTTAATTTAATTTACCTGATTACTAGCCCTAAATTGCCCGTCACAACTTTTTTTTGGAATGTGTTGCAGGTCTGAATAACAGGAAAGTATGTATATTTACAAGAGTGTGTATATTTAAGAGTGTGTGCGGCACTGACCCGCTGCAGTCTCTTGATTTCATCCTGCTTGAATTTAAGGATTGCCAGCGCCTGTTCATGCTCCAGTTCCAGCTGCTGCCTGCGCTCGGTGACCTCTCGCATGTGCTGAACACACACGCACACACACACACGCACACACTTAGACATCAACACTGCTCAAATCATCTTCTTCTTCAGTAGTTTAATTTGTAATCCAATCATTTGTGTCATGTCGGGATCAGATATTTAAAGGTGCTGTATGAACGTTTTTGACTCCTCTAAAGCATAAAAATACCATCATATGTTTGCAGATATTTAAGAAACATGCTGAGTGAACATTCTTGTTTATCTGAAAACAATGCTGAAGTCAGATATTCTGCTTTGAAAATGTGAGTTACGTGTGGGAACGTCTGTCTTTGTTTTTATATTTCAGCACCCCGGGTTGCCTTGGTGGAAAACAGCGTATTTCATTCATTCAGTGCGGAATTGGCTCTCAAAGCATGCGTCCGCGAACGCAATGCGACCTCCGGTGGACAGTAGCAGCCTTTGAAATGAGACGCAGATTCAGAGTTCCACATGAGGTGGTTATTCATTAGCAAATAATATAAATATTATGAACGTAAACATTAGGGGAGCAGGTTACATTGTGACCCCGTGTCCTAACAACACGCTACGTGATAAGCAGTTTGGCTGTTTGCACCAGACGAAACACGACAGAAATTTAAATACAGCCATTCAGAAGCACAGAATAGTGCATTTACTGCACTCCAACGAAACGGTAAGGTTTATAATCTTATTAATACATATTAAACCTCTTTAACATTATTAAAAAAATTATGATTTGAAAGTTGTAAACCTGTAACCATTGACTTCCATAGTAAGAAAATCAAATAATAAGGAAGTCAGTGGTTACAGGTTTCCAACATTATTCAGAATATCTTCTTTTGTGTTCAACAGAAGAAGGAAACTCATAAAGGTTTGAAACAAGTGAAGGGTGAGTAAATGTTCACAGAATTGTCTTTTTTGGGTGAACTATCCCTTTAAAATCAACAAGACTACGCCCCTTTTACTATTTTTTCAATTCAATTCATCTTTATTTCTATAGCGCTTTTACAATGTAGATTGCGTCAAAGCAGCTTAACATAGAAGAGTACAGTAAATTGAAACAGTGTCAGTCCAGTTTTCAGAGTTGAAGTTCAGTTTAGTTCAGTTCAGTGTGGTTTAATTTTCACTGCTGAGAGTCCAAACACTGAAGAACAAATCCATCGATGCGCAGCTCCACAAGTCCCGAACCATGCAAGCCAGTGGCGACAGCGGCGAGGAACAAACTTCACCAATTGGCGAAAGGGAAGGAACTAGACACGCCCCTTATTGCTGATTGGCTCCAAGTGTGTTTTGGCACTCAGTCTGACACTGATCAAACGTTTTTCAATATTATAATTTTATTATTATATTTAATATTAATTGAGTATTTTTCAAATATTACTTAGTGCATCTTTAATGTCAAAAACATGTTTCATAAAACATATTTAGCATTTTCTTTACATCAAACATACTTTCAGGACGCAAAATTGCATTTACAGTATATAGTTGAAGTCAGAATTATTAGCCCTCCTTACTTATTCGCCCCCCAGTATATATTTTACAGTAATTTCTGTTTAATGGAGATGTTTAAGATGTTTCTCAACACATTTCTAAACATAATAGTTTTAATAACTCATTTCTAATAACTGATTTCTTTTATCTTTGCCATGATGACAGCACATAATATTTGACTAGATATTCTTCAAGACACTAGTATTCAGCTTAAAGTGACATTTAAAGGCTTAACTAGGTTAATTAGGGTAAAGTTAGGGTAATTAGGCAAGTCATTGTATAACAGTGGTTTGTTCTGGAGACAATCCAAAACAAATATTGCTTAAGGGGGCGAATAATATTGACCTTAAAATGGGTTTAAAACAATTAAGAACTGCTTTTATTCTAGCCGAAATCAAACAAATAAGACTTTCTCCAGAAGTAAAAATATTATAGGAAATACTGTGAAAACTTCCTGAATCTGTTCAACATCATTTGGGAAATATTTGGAAAAGAAAAATAAATTCACAGGAGGGCGAATAATTTTGACTTAACATTGATTACTGAAACACTGATCACGTTTTAATACAAATGTGAACATTAATATATATATATTTTTCAAACTTCTTTATAATTTTACTTTATTATTATTTCGATGCTTTATTAGAACTAACAGGTCTCCTAAATTGTGAGCGCAGTGTCTGTATGTCTGTAAAGTGTTGTTTTTGTACCTTTAGGACCTGCTCTAGGTTCTCCAGCTTTGCACGGAGTCGCTGGTTCTCCACCAGAACTGAACTATGCTGAGCGCTCAACACACAGAGCTGTTCCTTTAGCTCCTCATTTTCAGCCTGAGACTGCAGAAAAACACAATCACTGTCAGTACGCAGAGATTCAGCCGTCTGTGCCAATACCAGTACACTTTCACAGCTCACTATGAACCCTTTTTACTAGACTGCTATCAGGGTTTCAGCATGTTTCACCCAGTCAAATTTAAGACCTTTAAGACCATTATGAATGAAATTTCAGACTTGAGTGTTATTGTAAGGAAGATAAACCATACTGGTAAATAGAGTTAATAAATGTAACTTTTATTAAACTTTTTATTTTAGATGGATTGTTGGAAATACATCTTTCTAGTGTGTAGGTGTATGAGTGTTTGACCTGGTCAAGCAGCTGAGCCTTTCCCCTGAGGAGATCTGCCTCCTCTACTAACAGCTCATTTCTGCTGCGCTCGTCCACTAGCTGGTTCTCCTGTCAACACACACACACACACACGCACAAACAAGCATACATGCGCACACACACACACACACCCGCACGCACAAACACACGCGCACACACAAAGAGAGAGAGATTTTATTATATTATAATTTAATTTTGTTATGTTATGTACATTTTTATTAATTATCTTTAGTAAACATATTAGTCTTTTTCTTATTTATTTAAGTATTTATCGAATTTCTTTTTTTTTTTTTTTAACCCGCCTGTGTGTGCAGATTTCCGGTTAAAGGGGTACGCTGGTGCGTCTGGCTGGCTTTAATAGATTTAATTCATCTTGTTTTGTTTTGTTTTTTAAATGCCCACAAGCAACGGCTGTTTGATACAGATTGTTAAATACCGTTGCCATCAACATAATGTGGAAAAACTTTGTAGCCGGTGGATTACTGTTCTCGGTGCTGTGCTGCTCTAACCGGACCCCCCTCCTCTGCTGTTGGGAACTGGGTGTCTTCCACTACAGGATTTCTGCCACGGAGGATTCCTAGGATATGGCTATAAGGTACTCTACTTTCAACCTGTTGAACCTTATAGAACTATCGTTTGGTTCCCGACACATATGCTCTGTGCTGCACCATCGGCATCTCGCCCGCCGCGCATCCAAGCACAGCTTCTTGATCGCAACAGCGGATAAAGTACTGGTGCAATCGTTTCACCGAAAAATGCACAGATCTACGCGTGTTGGCGCTGACCTGCAGAATCTGTCAGCACTTAAATGCACCAAGCTACCAATACAATCACTCTCAGTTTCTACAAGCCTGCCTAAGGTGAAAGCAGCGCTGTTTAATGCATGTTTCGTGAACAATAAGTATCTTATCATTATACATATATATATATATATATATATATATATATATATATATATATATATACACACACTACTTTATTCATTGTTAATGTAATGTGCAGTCATGCCAATTAAGTTCATTTGAAAATTTTAAATGATATGGTTTTTTGAGTATTTTATGAGTATTATCACTTAAGAAATCCTTAAAAAAATCATTTAAATATTTGTGAAATCAAGTTTGTCATCAATAACAGAACAAAACACATTCGGGAAACCAAATATTCTCAAAAAACAAACATCTACTTTTATAAAACTTAACAAGATTAAAATCTGTGTGAGATTTTTTCATGTTTTCTATCCTGAAATGCAGAAGATAAGATATAAAATTAAGAGAAACACACTCACCAAATCGAGACATCGCTTCTGTCTCTTGCGGACCTCATGCTCAAGAACTTCACATTCTTTCCTCTTCTTTCCCAGCTCACTTTCCTGCAGAGAAACACCACATAACTTCTCCACAAACATGGATATATTCAGCAGAATCAAAGTCTTTTCATGACTGCAATCATGAATCTCGCTGATATATATGAACAACAATAAATATTTAGGCGCAATCCCAATTCTTTTTTTGTAAACCTACCCCTTGCCTCTGGCCCTTGAAACAGAGTGTGAAGGGGTTAAAAATTTACCCCTAAGGAATGGGACACCACTACAACACCTGCACACGTCATCATATGTCATCACGATCTCTTGCTTCATATAAGATCGACGATGACGACTGCTGTTAGATATTCCAGTTGCATTTTTTTTGTATTTATCTTCAGGAAATCAGCGAAGGCAACGATATCATGTTATCATGACGATGTAATTGTGTTAATAAGATCGTAACTGTACTGTGTATACTGTACTGGCCACATTCAAGCATGTAAACACAAGAAAACAACATTAACGTTACATCAGACACTGTAAAAAGGTCATTCCCAGCCACTAGACTTTTCTGACAGGGCATTCGAGTGTCATTGCGTGTCAAATGTGAAAGTATGTTGTAGGACTGCTATACAGGAGTGATTATTAGGGATTATAGATAGCTATATTTAGCGGTTTTTATTTTATAGTTTTTTTTAAGCATGGCGGTAAAACACGAACGCGGTTATGAATGTATTAAAACATATGCTTGTTTGTTGTAAAAATTCATAATAATGACAAAAAATACTAATTTGTGCATCTCCTGACTTCCGTGTGCAGCCATGTTGCCGTTGTAGATGGTGTATTCTGGGAAATTTTCTTACCCCTTGGTTTCCAGTGTGGTCCTGAAAAATCTCTGTTTGAAGGGGTATCTAGCCCTTTGCCTTAGCCCTACGCCTTCAAGCTTAAGAGAATTGGGACACCCCTACCACTTCACGTGAACACGCAAAACCAGGAGTAGGGGTAAGGGGATGGGCTAAGGGTGTGGCTTTAATAAGCCACAGAGGAGGGAAATGAAGAAGATTTTTATTTTCTAAACCTATGTGAAGACATATTTAATTGGGTGAGTGGAGGGCCATATGAATCTGCCAATATATGTCTTTGAAAACAGGTGATAGGTTAAGCCAAAGGGGTCATAAAAGAGCACGAGAGAGGACTTGGGGATACAATGAGAACCATCTGTGTCAGAAAAGCATGAAATGTATACAACATATGTTGAAACATAAGCACAAATCATGATTGCCAAATGTGAACTGTATGTGGAAAAACAGTTATGAATACATTAGTTCTATACATTATAAGGGCCAACAAGAAGAGGGGGCTTTAAATTGGGGTCGTAAAGTAGTAGGAGCTGGGAGAGGCCTGTTAAACCAGGAACCAGCTGTGAGAACACAAAGGCGGGAGGAAGCAAGGATAAAGGGTATGGCAAATTTTAGGGACATTGGATTGTCCTGGGAAGAGACTAGAGATGGGTTTGCTCCAGGCTGTCTCTGCTTTTTTGGAAAATATTCCAATAAAGTATATTCTTCTGTTATTCATAACCTCCAGACTAAGTTTGATTCATTAAGAGAAAAGCCGGAAACCACGACAAGGGGTAGAATTGGGATTGGGCCTTACATTCACTCTCATGAATTAACCACTTAAAGGGATAGTTCACCTAAAAATGAAAATAAAGTAAACAGGGATTGAAGAAAAAAAGACGAGTAAATGACGACAGAATTTTCAATTTTGGGTGAACTATCCCTTTAACTTGATTAAAATCTTGATTAGAAAGTAATCCTATTTTTATATACATGTTTATTACAAATGACATTTATACTTTTCATTTAAAGTGCTGTTTATATTTCATTTACTTCAAATCTTTTTATTCAAAATATGATTTCTATTTCTTCTAAAGTGAATTTTCTATTGATTTTTTGCAAGATTTAATTCAAAGATTTTAATATATATATAAAAAAAATCTCAATGCACGATATAAAAACATGATTTATGAAGATTAATTAAAATGGAGTTATCGGTTTTTGCAAATTAACTATTATTATTACTCATATAAGAGAGTGTTAGTGATCATCTGACTCTCACCAGCAACTGAAGACGCTCTTCTGTGGTCTGCTCTTCCTGGTGGGCTGAGCTTGTGCCCAGTTCTGGCTTCAATTGCGTTTCTGGCTCCTCCCCCTCTGCAGGAGTCTCCTCCCCCTTAACAGGGGCCTCATCTACTACTGTGGGCGGGGTTTCAAATGCAACCTGTCAATCAGAAATATAAAAAACTGAAATCAATCATTCAGCATCAGAAGATCAGACGTTACATTTCAATCAAAAACTAAAAGAATTAATATTTGACAAAGACAACCAAAAGTACATGAAAATATTTTACATTTTAAAATAAAAAGCAATTCAATAATATATTTAGTATAAATTAAAAGTTAAATATTTTTTGCATAATTTAAATAATACAATAAAGTCATTTGTTTATTTAAAAATTATATATAACTAATAATACAGAGGGCTGCACGGTGGCGCAGTGGGTAGCACGTTCGCCTCACAGCAAGAAGGTCGCTGGTTCGAGCCTCGGCTGGGTCAGTTGGCATTTGTGTGTGGAGTTTGCATGTTCTCCCCGTGTTGGCATGGGTTTCCTCCGGGTGCTCCGGTTTCCCCCACAGTCCAAACACATGCGCTATAGGTGAATTGGGTAGGCTAAATTGTCCGTAGTGAATGAGAGTGTATGGATGTTTCCCAGTGATGGGTTGCAGTTGGAAGGGCATCCACTGTGTAAAACATATGCTGGATAAGTTGGCGGTTCATTCCGCTGTGGCGACCCCAGATTAATAAAGGAACTAAGCCGAAAAGTAAATAAATGAATAATGAATAATAATACAGAAATCAAAACCGAGCAAAAACATTTTGACGTTTTAGAAATACTCAAATTTCAATAACAATTATTTAACAAATATTTTTTTTCCATATGAAAGTATTAAGATTTTAATCTCATTACTGTATAAAACAACTGAGGGAGGTGATTCAGGTTTGTCATTAATTTATGAAAAATAACCAATAATCCAATAATACAAACCCACATATTTAACCCTTGTGTAGTGTTCAAATTGTGTCCCCTTTGGTTATGCTCTTCGGTGGCTGTTTTTGCCCCATTGACTTCCATTATAATGACATTTTTTGATTGAAAAGCCATGACAGCATATAATCATGCATTCTTGATTGTTGGTGTTTTTACCTGTTGGAAAGAGGTAAAACTTTACATTTTAACTGTTGAACATTAGTTGGCACTAGGGATGCTCTGATTAATCGGCCGGAGATCGGTATCAGCCGATAATCGCATTTCATGGCTTGATCGGTACTCGCCAATCTGGCCGGTTTGTATATGAGTTTACAAGCAGAGGAAGACGGACGTGCACACCAGGTTTATACAAACAGCAGTAACGGTATAGTGAGTGCAAATCTCTCTCTCTCTCATCAAGCTGCTGTGAGGCTGTCCAGAGCTGCTGTCAATAGTTGGAGACGAGCAAAATATTTGAATGGTCTTGCATGTATTTAGGCCTTTTTACATGTACAAACTGAAAGTTCTGTTTTAGACAATATTGCAAGTTCACTAAAAGCTGGCTGGAAATATTAGATAAATAAAAAAAACAAGTTATATTTTTAACATGAATAGTTAATAATATAACTTCTTGTAATCTATTTATCGCAATAAACAGTAGTTTATAGGCCTATTTCCTTTTAGTAAAGAAGTAATGGATTTATAGGTGAGCATGTTAACTTCTTATGCATCAAATATGCCTTCCAAACTTTTTCTTAATTGAGACATGTTGAATTCTTCTTTCATCATTTGCAATGTTTCCAAATTGAATTGTTTGTAATTTTTCTTACCATTTTTTTTATCTGTGCTATCTATTATTTTCTTTAAAGCTGCTTTTGGCCATGACATGTTCACACCTAAATGGTTATAAGAGACACGTTTAAGGTATTATATGCAGAATCCTTAATTTATTCTCTTAGATAAGGAGAGATCTTTTCTTAAGATTCATACTTTGAGGGAAAATGTGCTTTATGCATTATAAAGCTTGAAGCATCAGAATTGGTACTCTGTATCAGCCGATCACCATGACAAGAAATCGGTACTCGGTATCGGCTGCAAAAATCCTGATGGAAGCATCTCTAGTTGTCAGCATTAACCCTTTAGATAGGACTGTGCTAAAGAGTTTCTGTCTTTTATACGGAGTTCAGTGGAGTTCAGATTATAGCGTGTGCAGAAATACACTTACTGTGTTTATTATGTTCTAAGAGCTGAGCTGCTTTTTTTTTTCTTTCTCAAACATATCAAGGTAAGTGCACTCGCACACACACACGCACACTATACTCCATATAACCATATAATGTTTATCCAGAAACTAAGCTTTTTTTGCACTGCAACTGATGATCAACAGTGAAAATTAAAAATGAAACCTCTTCCCAACAGGGAAAACCAGCAACAATCAAGAATGCATGATTATATGCTGTCATGGCTTTGCAATCAATAAATGTGATTATAATGGAAGTCAATGGGGCAAAAACAGACACCAACATAACCAAAGGGGAGTCAATTTAAGTGTATTGTTGAATTTTTGAAAGATTTCAAAGCATTTTCTCAAAATATGCGTCAAAATAAGATTTGTCAGCAAAAATCATCCCATTTGCTGAAACACAGAGAAAGTTGTGGCCAAAATCATTTTTACATATGTTGTTTTATGTTTCTTTAAATGTGATTTTATGTGATGGTGTTGAATGATTTGTGTTACTTGTTGTTTATGCGATATACAGTGCTCAGCATAATTGAGTACAGCCCATTTTGAAAATGAATAGTTTTCTCCATTTCTCAGTGAATATAGGCAATGTATTTTGGTGCATTTAAACAAGACAGATTTATTAAACAGATATATTTATTAAAATTATATTTTAGTCACCAAACATATTTAGAAATTGACAGATAATACAATTAAATTCAAGCAAAATATTGCAAAAATAAATTACAACCTACAAAATTTCAACTAAATTTTTCAATGTTTTTGCTTCTCTTGATTTTTTCCTCTTTTTTTAAATGTGTATTTAATATTTTTCTATAACATATACATTTGGCTGTACTAGTGTTTGGAGCATTATCGTAAGTTATTCTGTTAGATCAGCTCCAGATTTGGCTTCAGTACAGTCTAATCTAATGTATATGCACAAATATAATATTGTATAGTTTCCTATTAAAAATATGAATTTAAAAGATAGATTTGTGAGGGGTTTACGCATATATGCTGAGCACTGTATATGATAATGTTGAATGTAATTATGTGGTGAATCCCCATTTGTGGATAACAAAACAAAAAGAAGAAATAAAATATGGCCCATTTCTTTTTCACTGGTCTTGAAATTGACCTTCGGTTGTCCCCTGTCAGTGGTATTTAGTGTGTGTGAAAAGAGAGCATCAGTGATGGGAGCGGATGACATTTGTCTTTACTCGGAGGGTCAAGGGTCAAATGCCTTAGTGGCTAATTATAGTAACACTACCTGCTTATGCTCTAAGAGGAACTATTCCATTCAGTCAAAGCCATGACCTGCTAACAGGATCAAACAGCCAATCAGGAACAGAGTCAAACGCTCACTTCAGCAGCAGGACACACACTCATTAACACACATTCATTCACACACACACATTCATTCACACACACACGCACGCACGCACGCACGCACGCACGCACACACACACACACACACACACAGTCTCATACACTCATTAACTCATTCAATCACCCACACACAATCACGCACACACATTAACACACATATATTAAAACACATTAACACATTCACACACAAACACATGCACACAATGTCACACATTTTACAGACATACACATATTAACACACTCACTATCACACATGCTCATTAACACACACGCATTCACAAAAGACACACACTCATTATCACACATAAGCACACAAACACGATCACACACACGCATACACTCATTAACGTACATATACTAACACACACATTCACATAAACACACACTATCTCACATACTCATTAAGACACATGCATTAACACACAATCACACAAACACACATTAACACACATATGCATTCACACACTCATTAACACACAGAAGCACACAAACACGATCACACACGCATACACTCATACTAAAAACATACACAAACACACTACTATCTCAAGTACTTAAGACACATGCATTAACACACAATCACATGTATACACATTCACACACTCAATAAACTACATTAACACATTCACACACACTATGTCTCTTACACACATTAACTATCATTCATACATATTAACACACACACACACACTCTCTCACTAACACATATACTCATTGCCACACACTTAATACACAATTACACACACTGACACACACATACTCATTAATACACACTCACTCACATGCAAAAACGTACTCGCACGCACAGAATCTGATCAACAGACTAATCAAACGACTCAATCTGTCAATAATAAAATATGCTGCAAAGTGATTTCATCATAAGACACGCTGCAAATTATTATTTGTATTTCTCTCTAGTTTCATCTTGTTTCCAGTACAAATAAGTCAACTCTGAGCTTAAAACAAGAAAAAAAGGTCACAAAAACATAGAGAAATACAATTATTCATTAGGTTTTTTGGGGTTTTCAGAAATAATAATTAGCAATGCATAATTTTGCTCATGTAAATGCTTGTTGATTTAGAAACGTACATGTTTGTAAAGTATAATGACATAAATGCTATTTTTGCAGTGTTATTATCTCTTGTTTAAAAATTTAAATAAAACGTAATTAAAATTATATTACCTGTAATTAATTAACACTTCATAGGATGAGTTATCGTCATAAAAGACGTACAATACAGATATATTTTAGGATTTGAATGTGGTAATAAAAAGCCTCGGCCTGTAATACACAATGTAATGACTGCAACAGGCAAATTAAAGTTTACACAGAAACACAAACTGATAAATCCGCTTAAAGCGCTCATAATCAGCATAAAAACGGTCATTAGCTCTAATTGAAGGCTTATCACACGCCGCTCCACATACAGCTCAAATCAGCTGAATAACACACAATATTATTCTGCTTTTACTTCTATATTATTAGCATAGGCTGCACGGTGGCGCAGTGGGTAGCACGTTCGCCTCACAGCAAGAAGGTCGCTGGTTCGAGCCTCGGCTGGGTCAGTTGGTGTTTCTATGTGGAGTTTGCATGTTCTCCCCGTGTTCGCGTGGGTTTCCTCCGGGTGCTCCGGTTTCCCCCACAAGTCCAAAGACATGCGCTATAGGTGAATTGGGTAAGCTAAATTGTCCGTAGTGTATGTGTGTGAATGAGAGTGTATGAATGTTTCCCAGTAATGGGTTGCAGTTGGAAGGGCATCCGCTGCGTAAAACATATGCTGGATAAGTTGGCGGTTCATTCCGCTGTGGTGACCCCTGATTAATAAAGGGACTGAGCCGAAAAGAAAATGAATGAATGAATGAATGAATGAATCATTAGCATCAGCGCCTCCTTTTCTAAGTTCAGAAAAAGGAACTGCATAAAACTATTTCAGTCATGAAAATGATTCTGGTTTAAAAACGACACAAAATGTCAACAATTTATCAAACATCAAAGACAAAACGACTTAAACTCACCGGCCACTTTATTAGGTACACCTTACTAGTACTGGGCTGGACCCCCTTTTGGCTTAATCCTTCGTGGCATAGATTCAACAAGGTACTGGAAATATTCCTCAGAGATTTTGCTCCATATTGACATGATAGCATCACGCAGTTGCTGCAGATTTGTTGGCTGCACATCCATGATGCAAATCTCCCGTTCCACCACATCCCAAAGGTGCTTTATTCGATTGAGTTCTGGTGACTGTGGAGGCCATTTGAGTACAGTGAACTCATTGTCATGTTCAAGAAACCAGTCTGAGATGATTTGCGCTTTATGACGCGTTATCCTGCTGGAAGTAGCCATCAGAAGATGGGTACACTGTGGTCATAAAGGAATGGACATGGTCAGCAACAATACTCAGGTAGGCTGTGGCGTTGACACGATGCTCAATTGGTACTAATGGACCCAAAGTGTGACAAGAAAATATCCCCCACCCCATTACACCACCACCACCAGCCTGAACCGTTGATACAAGGCAGGATGGATCCATGCTTTCATGTTGTTAACGCCAAATTCTGACCCGACCATCCGAATGTCGCAGCAGAAATCGAGACTCATCAGACCAGGCAACGTTTCTCCAATCTTCTATTGTCCAATTTTGGTGAGCCTGTGCGAATTGTAGCCTCAGTTTCCTCTTCTCCTGTTTCCTGACCCGGTGTGGTCTTCTGCTGCTGTAGCCCATCCGCCTCAAGGTTGGACGTGTTGTGCGTTCAGAGATGTTCTTCTGCAGACCTCAGTTGTAACGAATGGTTATTTGAGTTACTGTTGCCTTTCTATCAGCTGGAACCAGTCTGGCCATTCTCCTCTGACCTCTGGCATCAACAAGGCATTTGCGCCCACAGAACTGCCGCTCACTGGATATTTTCTCTTGTTCTGACCATTCTCTGTAAACGCTAGAGATGGTTGTGCGTGAAAATCCCAGTAGATCAGCAGTTTCTGAAATACTCAGACCAGCCCGTCTGGCACCAATAACCATGCCACGTTCAAAGTCACTTAAATCACCTTTCTTCCCCATTCTGATGCTCGCTTTAAACTGCAGCAGATCGTCTTGACCATGTCTACATGCCTGAATGTGATTGGCTGATTAGAAATTTGCGTTAACGAGCAATAGGACAGGTGTACCTAATAAAGTGGCCGGTGAGTGTATAATGAATTGCATTACAACTAAATTTGATCATGAAAACTATAGCCACACTGAAAAAAATTACTGGTTGCCTTCAATTTTTAAGTTAATTCAAAGTCATTTCTACTTAAATGACATTAAGCTGACTTAAAACAGCTTGTACAACTTAAAGTTAAGTTAGAAACATAAAGAACTTTGGTTATTATGTTATAACTATCATAAAAACATGTGTTGCCACGACTAATTGATCATATCATTTTTTACAGTACAGGGTTGCTGTATTTAAACACAGCCCAATAATATCAAATATGCTACCACCCATTTGTAAAATACATATTGTACATCACTGTATAGATTATAAATATAAATATTAGCAATTATAAAGATTTTGTTAATATTAAAACAATTGACTTAAATTGACATCACAGCCGGCCTGGTCTTATACATCCAATATATTAATTAAGTAAATTCTTTTGTTTTGTTGATTACATACAATTTCTTTTCATGTTATTATTTAGTAACAATCCTGGAGAGTCTTTGCCAATCTGTTACCATAAAAACGAAAACAGTCACACAAACATTGCTAGAACTTAAATTAGGTAGAATAAATATTTTTATTTAAATATAATTGATGCAATATTAATTGATGCAAATTATAAATTATTTCATTTTAAATATATATGATGCAATTTAAAATAAAAATAGAACATTTGAAATATATAATTAATGCAAGATTAATTGATGCAATATCATTATTTTATTTTAAAAGGAAAATGAATGAATGAATATTTGATGCAATATGATTTTTTATCTATATTTGATGCAATTTAAAATAAAATATTTTAAATATAATTGATGCAATATTAATTTATGCAATTTAAAATATTTTTTTATTTTAAATATACGTTATACAATATTAATTTATGCAAAATAATTAGCTCATTTTAAATATATTAGATGTAATAAAAAAAAAAAAAATTGATTAAATATAATTGATGCAATATTAATTGATGCAATAACATTTTTGTATTTTTAATATATTTGGTGCAATTTAAAACAAAAAACACACATTTTAAATATAGTTGACGCAACATTAATTGATGCAATATAATTATTTAATTTTAAAAGAAAAAATGAATGAATGAATATTTGATGCAATGTGATTTTTTTATATATTTGATGCAATTTAAAATTAAAATTAAATATTTTAAATATAATTGATGCAATATTAATTGATGCAAATTAAAATTATTTCTTATTTTAAATATATTTGATGCAATTTAAAACAAAGACATTTGAAATATATTTAATGCAATATTAATTGATGCAAAAGAATTATTTCTTCTTAAATATATCTAATGCAATTTAAAATAAACACATTTGAAATATAATTGATGCAATATTAATTGAAGTAAATTAAAATAATTTTTTATTTTAAATATATTTGATGCAATTTAAAATAAAAAAAATTATTTTAAATATAATTGATGCAATATTAATTGATGCAATATAATTATTTTATTTTAAAAGAAAAATGAATGAATATTTGATGCAATATAATTTTTTAAACATATTTGATGGAATTTCAAATTAAAATAAAATATTTTAAATATAATTGATGCAATATTAATTGATGCAAATTAAAATTATTTCTTATTTTAAATATATTTGATGTAATAAAAAATAAACACATTTCAAATATAATTGATGCAATATTAATTGATGCAACATAATTATTTCATTTTAAAAGGAAAATAAATGAATGAACATTTGATGCAATATATTTCTAAATATATTTGATGCAATTTAAAATAAAATATTTTAAATATAATTGATGCAATATTAATTGACGCAATTATATATATATATATAAATAAATACATAAATGATGCAATATGCCAAACCCTAAAATCTGAAAATAAAAAATAACCCACGGCATGAGCTTAAAACCCAATTTCATCGAAAACCGTTGACTTGGCAACCCTTATTATTACAAAGCATACAATTTAGAAAGTAAACATTGCAATGTGAAAATGTGAAAACTCATTAACTTAATCACGCTCAAAGGATCAATATTTTCAAATGTATTTATGGAGAGAGCTTTGCACTGACACTACCAAAGTTTTAGATTTGCATTGAGTTTGAGGTTGATTTCGCTTCTGTCTTTTGTTTGTGACATCTGTATGTAGATTCAGGCTTATAGTGAATAATATAATAACGCATTGGTGTTTAAGGAGAGCAGTGAAAGCGGACAGTGGCATCAGGCCAGCTGAACAGACTCTCAGTGCAGCGTCCCTGAAACACCCCTATAATGACAGATTTGTGCAGACACTTTTAATTAAACTGCCAGACATGTTATTTAAGTGCTGGAAAATGCTGATGTGAAGAAACACAACTTCAGGCAAGACACTGCAGGTGAATATATAATTGTATTGAACTGAATTCATATTGACACATTAGAGATACACGCTATTACAGAAGGAACTGTGGATCTACACTCACCGGCCACTTTATTAGGTACACCTGTCCAACTGATTGTTAACGCAAATTTCTAATCAGCCAATCACATGGCAGCAACTCAATGCATTTAGTCATGTAGACATGATCAAGACGATCTGCTGCAGTTCAAAGCGAGCATCAGAATGGGGAAGA
>CAIGQV010016645.1:30067109-30078001 GCA_903798115.1 Danio jaintianensis | reverse complement strand
GTGAACACACACACACACACACACACACACACACACACACACACACACACACACAGGTTTGTTTTTTGTGACATACACAGAAAGACTGACACACACACACACACGCACACACACACACACGCACACGCACACACACGCAAACAGAAAGAAACACACACAGGTTTGTTTTTGTGATACATTCGCAAGTTCGTTATTTCCAATGGAGGCATATTGGCAGCAACGCACATGCGGCACGTTGAGTGGTGCGATGTGCTCACGCTTTCCAGGCACACCTAGTTGACAGAATGCCGCGAGAGCACTGCGAGTCACGTGGCAAGAACTGGACCGATCAGCTTCATACTTTGCATGAAATACACACATTTCTGCTCCAAAGAGAAAAAAATAATACAATATGAAAATACCAAACAAGTTCATAATATAGTTGATCAACAGTGCCTTTCAGACAGAGCTTCAGCAGTCTTTCACTACATTTGTTCTCTTTAAAAGGGAAATACTTAGCTAAGAGCTTTTTGATTTACATCAGACAAATACTTGATTGATTGGTTGATTGATTGGTTGGTTGATTGATTGATTGGTTGATTGATTGGTTGATTGATTGATTGGTTGATTGATTGATTGGTTGATTGATTGATTGGTTGATTGATTGTTCTGTCATTTATTTTCAGTGTAAAATTATTACTTGTGTTTAAATGCCAAACATATTTTTAAGCACAAAGAGAGAAATGGACTACTGTTTGATTTTATTAAAGTTCATTTTATGAAATGAACGAATGCATAATAATCATGATAACCGTGAAACCGTGATTATTCCTCAGACTATAATCATACAACCAAAATCTATAATCTTTGCAGCCCTAGTGTGTACTTCTGTCTCTGTCTCTCTCTGTCTCTCTCTGTCTCTCTCACTCTCTCTCTCTCTCTCTCACACACACGCACGCACAGGGTGTATTGAGTGTAGTTTGATCTAGTCTTGTGTAACCAGTATCGCTCCTCTACATCAAACACTCAGTGATACTGTGGAATAGAACAGATGTTTGATGTATTTAACTAGTCACGCTCATTCAGCACAAGTCAACAAACAGAAAAGTCCCAGACATTCCCACAGAACATCAATCAAATACAGAGAGTTGAATGAGCTCTGTGTTTGATTAGTAAACACTGGATGGGTTGGTCAAGTCAGGTCAGGTCAGCTGCTCTCTATTGTATACAGATATATATTGTAATACTGTAGACCAGTGCTGCTCAACATTTGTCCAAAGACTGCCATTTAAAGGGTCAGTTCACACCAAAATTAAAACTGTCATAATTTGCTCATCCTTCTTGCTCATCCATCCTTATACACTACAACATCTGGACAAACCAGGGAACTACGCAAGGATTCTGTTCGTGGACTTCAGTTCTGCCTTTAACACCATTGTCCCATCATTGCTCGAGTACAAACTGACCCAGCTCTCTGTTCCTAGCTGTCAATGGATCACCAGCTTTCTGACAGACAGACAACAGCTAGTCAGAATGGGCAAAATCACATCCGACAGCCGCACCATCAGCACCGGTGCCCCCCAGGGATGTGTTCTCTTCCCACTGCTCTTCTCCCTGTATACCAATGACTGCACTGCAAAAGACCCCTCCATTAAACTCTTGAAGTTTGCTGACGACACTACAGTTATCGGCCTCATCCGGAACGGTGATGAGTCTGCATACAGACAGGAGGTGGAGCGGCTGGCTCTATGGTGCAGATGCAACAACCTGGAGCTGAACACGCTCAAAACGGTGGAGATGATAGTGGACTTTAGGAGAAACCCCCCTGCACTTCCCCCACTCACCATCATGAACAGCACTGTGGCTGCAGTAGAGTCATTCAGGTTCCTGGGCACCACCATCTCTCAGGATCTGAAGTGGGACATTCACATAGACTCTATTGTGAAAAAAAGCCCAGCAGAGACTGTACTTCCTTCGTCAGCTGAGGAAGTTCAACCTGCCACAGGAGCTGCTCGTACAGTTCTACTCAGCTGTCATCCAATCCATCCTCTGCACTTCAATCACCGTCTGGTTCGGCTCAGCTGCCAAAACCGACCTCCGTAGGCTACAGCGAATAGTCCGGACTGCTGAACGAATCACTGGCACTACCCTGCCTACACTTCAAGAACTGTACTCTTCCAGAGTGAGTAAAAGGACTCGCAAAATCACTCTGGACCCTTCACACCCAGCACACTTTCTGTTTGAACTGTTACCGTCTGGCCGGCGCTACAGAACACCGAGCACAAAAACAGCCAGACACAGGAAAAGTTTCTTTCCTCAGGCCATCTACCTCATGAACAGTTAATTATTCCCCTACTGTGCAATAAACATGTGCAATACTTTTTCATACGCATTTGTACACAGCACCTTATAACAGTATACAATGCAATACTTTCTCCTACGCATTTGTACACATCACCTTATAACTTGTAAAACTTGTATATTTATAACAAATCTGTACAACAATTCATCATCCAGAGCTCTATTGTCTAACTGCATCTCTGTTTAATGTTTGTCGTATTTTATTTAATTTTTTTTTCCTCATATTTATTTTGTGTTGTCACTTGTCACTTTATGTACACTGGAAGCTTCTGTAGCCAAAACAAATTCCTTGTGTGTGTAAGCACACTTGGCAATAAAACCGATTCTGATTCTGATTCTGATTCTTCACTTGTTCAAAACCCATTGGAGTTTATTTTTAAAGTTAAACACGACATAAAATATTTAGAAAAATGTTGTTCGCTTTCAACTTCCATAGTATTTTTGTTCCTACTATGGAAGCCAATGCGTGCCAGCAGCCAGCATTTTTCAAAATATCTTCTTTTGTGTTCAAAAATGTTCAGCTTTCTATCCTTCTAATAACATTCATCAGTACTTTTACAGTCAATTAAAAACCAAGTACTAATTGTGCGTTGACTCAAGTCATATTTAAAAAAAAAAGAATTTAATTCTAATGAATAATTAAGCCGGCAGCTAGCTCTCTGCAACTCTCACACGGTCGCCCACTGAAGCTAAGCAGGGCTGTGCCCGGTCAGTACCTGGATGGGAGACCACATGGGAAAGCTAGGTTGCTGCTGGAAGTGGTGTTATTGAGGCCAGCAGGGGGCGCTCAACCTGTGGTCTGTGTGGGTCCTAACCCCCCAGTATATTGATGGGGACTCTATACTGCCAGTCTTTCACATGAGACGTTAAACCGAGGTCCTGACTCTCTGTGGTCATTAAAAATCCCAGGACGTCCTTCCAAAAAGAGTAGGGGCTTAACCCTGGCATCCAGGCCAAATTTGCCCACTGTCCTCTGTCCATCATGGCCTCCTAACAATAATTGGCTTCATCACTCTGTCTCCTCTCCACCAATCAGCTGGTGTGTGGTGTGCGGTCTGGCGCAATATGGCTGCCGTCGCGTCATCCAGGTGGATGCTGCACACTGGGGGTGGATGAGGAGATTCCCCCCAAAAATGTGTAAAGCGCTCTGAGTGTCCAGAAAAGCGCAATAGAAATGTAAGGAATTATTATTATTTATATACAAAAATGTTAAAATAATATGTAAAAATATTTTTGGAGGAAATGTACTTTTACTTAAGTGCCTAATCATGACAAGCGTAATTTACTCAGTTAATCCAGTTCACAAACAATGAACTGTGAATTGGCCTGACATCTGTTTACGAGTCAACAACTCACTGATTCAACTGATCTGTTCAGAGTGAAGCTGCATCCCAAATTGCACACTAAACAATATGTACTTATGCACTACCACACTCAACAGCATTCATTCATTCATTTTCCTTCAGCTTAGTCCCTTTATTAATCTGGGGTCGCCACAGCGGAATGAACCACCAACTTATCCAGCATATGTTTTACACAGCGGATGCCCTTCCAGCTGCAACCCAGTACTGGGAAACACTCATACACACTCATTCACACACACTCATACACTTCGAACAATTTAGTTTCTTCAATTCACCTATAGCGCATGTGTTTGGACTGTGGGGGAAACCGGAGCACCCGGAGGAAACCTACGCGAAAGTAAGAGAAAATTCAAACCATGAATGATGAGGTTTGACGGTTGCCAATTAGTGAAATAAATGACCAAACTACCAAATAATCCCCGCCATGAGTATAACCGCATTACCCACCGGGAGGCAGTATAATCAGTCTCGTAGGAGAATTTTGCTTTCACAATCCAAAATAAATAAAGTAATCCAACATCAGTGCCTGAAAGCTCCGCCCCTTCCGCTACGTGAGCAAAGAAGCAGCCGTTGAGCGCGTGAAGTGTCCAACATTACACACTTATTACGGTTGAATAAGTGCAATATCGTAATGTTGAAAATAAGGAACTTATAATTCTACTAATAATTCGAGAAATATATCTATTTTTTAGAGTAACTGTACTTTGTCCACCACTGAGGACCACAGATTTAGCTAAAAATCGAATAATATTCTACTGAAGAAAATAGTCACCGACATCCTGGATGACTGAGGGGGAGTAAATGAGCAAGAAATGTTTATTTTTGGTTTCATTTTGTTTTACTTGCTTTGTTTAAAAAGAAAAGGCAGTATGCTGATATACACACCACTTTGAGGTTTGCCTCCTGCAGTTTTCGAGCTCTGTCCTCCAGTCGTTTGGCGATGATGGCGAGTTCAGCGTTTTTCTTCCTCAGCCTCTTCACCTTCTCCTCCGTCTCTGGAGAACTGCTCTTCCTCTGAACCAAACAAACACACATGAGGGAAAACATCACAATCTAGCACACTGGACTTTGCTATTTTTAATATACATCAATGATTTGAAAACGGCCTGTACAAAAAAGCTTTTGTTATATGCAGATGATGCAGCAATAATTGTGTCTCATGAGAGGAAGGAAATTATTGAAAATGAAATAAGTAAACAAATTGAGGAAGTTTCTAAATGGTTTTGCCTTAACAAATTGTCCTTACATTGGGGGAAAACTGAATTTATTTTATTTGGTTCAGCTGCTAAACTGAGAAAATGTGTCAGGTCAGAAGTAAAAGTAGGGGATCAAATTATTACACCAAAACATGAAGTTAAATATTTAGGTTGCATACTAGATAGTAATTTGACAGGTGATAAGATGGCTGTTATAGTCCATTCAAAAATTTGTTCTAAAATTAAGTTTTTAGCAAGACAGGCAGAGCTCTTAGATACCCAAACTTTACAAATATTGGCTAGTGCATTAGTGCAGCCACATTTTGACTATGCTGCAGCGTTTTGGTACAGCGGTAGTTCTAAAAAAAATGAAAAATAAATTGCAGACGGCCCAAAATAAGTTGTGTAGAATTGTTATGAAAGTACCTCCACTGACACATTTAAATAGAGAACATGATAGTAAAAGTAATATTTTAAAAGTTGAACAAAAGGGTAACTTTTTTTTAATTAGTGATGGTGTTTTAAGATTTTAAATAAAATGATACCAAAATATTTTCTTGATTATTATGTTTTAGTTAGTGAGGTACATTCTCATTCTACAAGAGCGAGTAGCAGGGATATTTATCCTTCTAGATTTAAGAGTGAAACAGGTAGAAATTCTTTTTGTGTACTAGCTCTGTTACTTGGAATGTATTGCCTAGGAGTTTTAAAGAGATTCAACTTGAGAATGTTTTTAGAAGGGAAATTAAAAAATGGTTGTTTTAAGGTTGAAGTTGAAGATCTTGTTGTGCTGAGTTGCTGAGCTGATTTATGTTTGCACTCCATTTATGCTTTGCTCGTTCATTTTTTAAGAATATCCAGGACCACAATGGAAATAAGCCTGTGGCTTTTTTGTGTATTTCATCCTCGACGGTTTTTGAAATATGTATGAATTAGTCTTGTTTGGAAACTGGACTTGCTTGTATATTTTTTGTGAAAATTGTCAAATAAAAATCTAATCAAATCAAATCACTGGACATCACCATCAACATTGTTCAGGATGGTCAAGCACAAAGCAAGACATACATCCACAATCGAATGTGCATTCACCATATGAACTGACTCGACATATAGTATGCAGATATATCTTAAAGTTATTAAATTAAATGAAGTTATGAAATAAACATCACCTCAGATTAATAAATGCTTTTATAGATTTCATTGTATTGACTGATGTTAAACTAACTGATGTTAGTCTGTACAGAGTTATCTAACAAAAGGCTTATAAATACTCACTGAATTTTCAATGTCATAGGCCAGATTAACATGTGAAATGATCGATAATAAACGGCCTATTAAGTCTTCAAGCATCTGGTGCTGTGATGAACAACCACTAATGCAACACTTTGAATATCATCAAAAAGTACTCTGAAATTTTACCTAATAAATAAATATTGACAGCATTTTGAAGGGCCCACAAAATCAATATTGTATTGTGCATGTTCATGATAGTGATTTATTGAATTATTGCACAGTACTGTGCAAAGGCCACTAGTATTTTCACTCCCAAAAAAAAGGTTAAAAGTCTGTTATTTTTATTTTTTCTGTAGCATGTCAGTTTGAAATATCAATATACATTTCCAAACATTATTTCTGTCATTAATTGTAATCGTACAGTGAGATTATAGTCTGCCAGCAGCCAGTGCTCCACACACACAGAGATCTGATCTGATCATCATCCAGTCTCTCATGAAGAAACAGAACAAACTGAGACCTGAAACTCAATCCAGAAGAACTTCTCCAAGATGCTTCAAAAAACCCACCTGGAAAGCTACAGCACTGTTCAAAGTTTTAGACACTTGTGTAAAAACGCTGTAAAATGAGGATGCTTTCAAAAATAATGCATAAATACATTTTATTTATCAATTAACTTACATTAACTAAATTAAATCAACATTTGGTGTGACCACACTTTGCATTTCAAACACTTGCCCATAGTTTTGCACGTAGGTTCCTGTCAATATTGATTTTGTGGGCTCTTCAAAATACTGTGAATATGTATTTATTAGGTTAACTTGCACAGTACTTTTTAACAATATTCAGATTATTGCATTAGTGGTTGTTCATCACTGCATCAGATGCTTGAAGACTAAACAGATCATTTATTTTCAAACATTAACATTTACACATGTTAATCTGGCCCACAATATTGAAAATTCTTTGATTACTTACAGGCCTTTTGTTCATTAACTCTATTTAACATCAGTTCATTTAACTAAAGTCAATACAATGAAATCTATATAAACATTTATTAATCTGAGGTGATGCTCATTTCATAATTAATGCTTAAAATGCATTATAAAAGTTGTAATTGTTTAATTAAAATAAATTATTTCAGTTATATAAATTCCTTTTTATTAACTTTAAGATATAACTATTTCTCACTATTGAATTTAATTGCGGACGGCACGATTGCTCAGTGGTTAGCACTGTGGCCTCACAGCAAGAAGGTCGCTGGTTCGAGTCCCGGCTGGGTCAGTTGGCATTTCTGTGTGGAGTTTGCATGTTCTCCCCGTGTTGGCGTGGGTTTCCTCCGGGTTCTCCGGTTTCCCCCACAGTCCAAACACATGCGCTATAGGTGAATTGGATTAACTAAATTGTCCGTAGTGTATGAGTGTGTATGGGTGTTTCCCAGTACTGGGTTGTGGCTGGAAGGGCATCCGTTTTTTTTTTTATTATGCTTTATTGCCTGGAGTTTTACACCTTTATATGCACACTCATATTAGTGTCCTTTTTGGGTCTCAAGCTGTTAAACATCATACGATAATCATATTTATCCCGGTGTGCACAAGACTTTAAAGGAAATGAATGTGGCATTGTGCTTTCATAATCAACAGAAGCCTATAAAGTCCTCATGAATCGGAAGCTGCAACCATTTATTTATTTTTCTTGTATTGTGACGCAGTTTACAGAGAAACTGAATATTAAATTATAAAACAGTGGGCGTGGCTTGTTTTTCCTACTGCGAGCTGATTGGATGTAGTAAAGTAGGCATTTCATTCAGAACGATGGGGAAAAAGGTTTGGGGAGAGTTATTACAACCTAACAGACTCCTCCTGCTCACCATTTCTGTTTGTTGTCATAGCACTGACAGCTGGAGGGGCGTGGTTAAGTGTTAGCCACGCCCAATACCTTAGACAGACCTAATCTGAGAATTAAACTGAAAACAAACAGGAAGTGCATTTTCAGATTACAATTTTAAGGGCAAACAACTGTTTTTTTCTTACTGACATGCTCGGATGAATTGTTCACCACAGAACTAGTAGTGTCAGCTAACAAAATCAATACGGTTAGTTTTGATTTCATGTGTACTTGAAAACGTCAGTCATGTGAGAGCAAGAGCTTGTACTGTATGCTGAAGATGCTCACCAGTACGCGGTTCTCTTCTCTCAGAGCGGCGCAGGACTTCTCCATCTCCTCCAGCGCTCGCAGCAGCTCCGAGTTCTGCTGCACCAGAAAGCCATAATCCCGGCTGTTCTGCACAACACACAAACACACAACACACATTAGCCATGCTTCATCCAATGATGTGAATTGAACTTGAGTCAAAGAGAACAAAATCATCACATCCTGATAAACTGGGCACAATTTCAAAAATGTAGTTGAGCGCGTTGGGAGAAACCACTGTGGTCTTTTTCCTTCTCTAATAAATAAGTTAATAAATGAGAAGACGAAGATGAAACTCAATGTGGTGGCTTTTGGAGGCGTGAGACGCTCTTTGGGAGTACAAACGCCTATACAAGATGCTCAATGTGTCCAACACTCACACACACCCCCCAAAACGCCATTGAAAATGACATTCTATTGTTACTTTTGATTAATATATTTGTATACAATAAAAAGCCAAAAGATTTCACCTTATACAACCTTATTTTTGTTTTTTCAATGTCTGACTTGCTGGAATTATTTTCACACACACACATTATGAGGATGAGTATGATGCTGGGGAAATATGAGTCTACTGCACTCGGACTCACGCACGCACGCACGCACGCACGCACGCACGCACGCACGCACGCACACACACACACACACAGAATTTTCATTCTTGGGTGAACCATCCCTTTAAGCGTTTCAGTCTGTTGTTTTATGCAGTGAGTTAATGAATGAGCGCAGCAGCTGGACTCTGTCTGAAATACACCTCTCTGTCCTTCTGGCATCTGGACGGCTCTCATTAGACACTGGGTTACTGTGGTTTGGCTGAGGATTGAGCTGGACTGATCTGTGGTCAGTCATTAATGTCAATGTCAATTTAATTTATAGCACTATTAAGCAATTATTTGAGAGTTACTGCAAAGTAAAACAATGATTTTTACGTTTTTGTATTGCTAAATAAAATAATTAAATTAATTGAGAGTTGCTGTAAAACTAAATGCCTTTTTCGTACCATTTTACATTTGTATAAAAATAAAAAAATAAAAAAATAAATAAAATAAAATATTTAAAAAAAACTAAACAATAAAAAAAATATTTAAGAAATAAATAAATGGAAAAAAATAAATAAATAAATAAAATAAAAATAATAAATAATAAATAATAATAATAATAATAATAATAATAATAATAAAATAAAATATAAAAAAAACTAAATTACAATAAAAAAAAGTATAATAAATAAAATAAAGGTTCATGGTTATAAAAGAGCACTGTAAACAAATTCAACCAATTATTTAAATCATTAGCTTTTAGTCCAGTCAACATTGAGAATGTTCGTGCAAAATCTGTTTATCTTATACAATTTATTATCATGCTTAACGTCAAGAAAATGTAAATGCAATGCTAATTTAATTCTCAACACCATTAAGAGCATGATTAATAAAATGTGCATCATTTAATTAGACAGATTATCAGGTCATACAAGACACAAATGAGAAGGAAAACGTTCATTAGCTGCATGTTGTTAATTTTTACAGCGATCTCAAACATCATCCCTCATTCATATCTCCTGCTCTGACACACAGAAGTTTATTCTCACCATCATATTCTTAAGTGTTTTCATCATATTCTTAAGTGTAGTAAACTGATCTATTGTGGAATTAATGAATGCCTATTATCAGCACTCCATATCCCACTGGATTCTTTCCTTGGTGAGTAACTGGAACTAGTTATTTCCAGTTACTAGTTATATTTAAATTATTCACCTGACGTTTTTTTCAATAATGATCAATTAAAACTTCAGAATTTAACAACTACAACAACCTTAATAAATGTTGTTATTATTATTATTATTAAATTATTATTATTATTAATATAATAACAAATGTAACTTATTTGATTAATTTTGTTTTATTTTCAATTACTACTGATTTCCCATTAATAATAATTAAAAAGAAATTATTATAACAATAATAATAACAAATGTAACTTATTTTTTGTTATTAATTTAATTTGATTTTAAATGGCTACTGATTTCCCATGAATAATATATTTTTATAATAATAATAATAATAATAACAATATTTTTTTATTAATTGTATTTTAATTTTCCCATCATTATTATTATTACTACTACGACTATGACTACAACGACTAAGACCATGACGACTAAGACCATGACTACAAAGACGACAGCAACGACGACTACGACAACGACTACAACAACGACTAAGTCAACGATTACGACCATGACTACGACAACAATGACTGTCAACGACTACGACAACGACTATGACAATGACTACTACGACAACGTCAAAGACTACAACAACGACTAAGTCAACGACTACGACCATGACTACAACAACAATGACTATGACAACAACTACGACTATGTCAAGGACAACAACAATGTCAACGACTACAACAACGACTAAGTCAATGACTACAACCATGACTACGACAACAATGACTATGACAACAACTACGACAACGTCAACGACTACAACAACGACTAAGTCAACGACTACGACAACAATGACAACAACTACAACAAGGACAATGACTACGACTATGA
>CAIGQV010016645.1:30020070-30030224 GCA_903798115.1 Danio jaintianensis | reverse complement strand
TGTGTGTGTGTGTGTGTGTGTGTGTGTGTGTGTGTGTGTCTGATTGTCAGTGTGAGCAATGTTTAGAGAATACTAATGCATGATGGGAGTCCCAGCAGTGCAGTGTGAACCGATGAAGGGTTAAACGAGCCGCTAATGAGCCAAATCAGAGAGAGAGAGACAACAAGACAATGGCAGAAGATCCTTTCATCTGTATAGATAACTGTGTGTATGTGTATAGTTAGTATTACTCTGTTAAAAATAACTCTGGTAAAAAATAACAAGAACATTAGTTGTCAATGTTCATGCGCTTAAAATTATCTCCAAATAATGACTTGGTTTTATGATCAAAGCTCTGAAGTTTCAAAACAAAGCATAAACCAATATTTAGGCTTAAAAGATGAATAAATAAACCTCAAAGCTGAGATTGTAGACGTTTTAGAGGTAAAGAAGACACCACCGATGGGGAACAGAGAAAGCAACGGTTCTGGAAATAAATGTTGCTTAAATCCCATGTTTTTTTTTCAGAATATAGAGAAAATGATTAACTGATTATTATTTAAAGATGAACAGAATATTTGTCCCTGTATTTTAATGAAAAAAGCCTTGATTCTCAGATTACCCATCATGCAGATCTAATACAGTTATACTATATACGTAAAAGTCTTCAACTTTTTTTTTTTTTACAACATTTCCTATTTATTTACTGTAAAATGTAACACCTAATTTTACATTTGACATTTACACTTGTCCACTGACACCATCTGAGGAACTGATAACCACAATTAATAAAGTCTTGCTTCATAAAAGACTAACAGACGAAAGAAGACACCACCGATGGGGAACAGAGAAAGCAACGGTTCTGGAAATAAATGTTTCTTAAATCCCATGGATTTTTTTTTCAGAATATAGAGAAAATGATAAACTGATTATTATTTAAAGATGAACAGAATATTTGTCCCTGTATTTTTATGGAAAAAGGCCTTGATTCTCAGATTACCCATCATGCAGCTCTAATACAGTTATACTATATACGTAAAAGTCTTCAACTGCATTTTTTTCAATTCCCATTACCATTTATTTACTGTAGTGATGTAACACTAATTTGACATTTATGCTTGTCAACTGACACCTTCTGAGGAACTGATAACCACAATTAGTGGTAAAAGTCTTGCTTCATAAAAGACAAACAGCTAATAAAAAGCCAGAGACTTAAAGATAACTGTGTGTAGTTGTAGTATATTACTCAGCTTAAAATAACAAAACATTAGTTGTCAATGTTCATGCACTTAAAAATAATCTCAAATAACGCGTCTTGGTTTTATGATCAAAGCTCTGAAGTTCCAAAACAAAGCATAAATCAATATTTAGGCTTAAAAGACAAACAAATAAACCTCAAGGTTGAGATTTTAGACGTTTTAGAGGTAAAGGAGACACCACCGATGGGAAACAGAGAAAGCAATGGTTTTGGAAATAAAGGTTTCTTAAATCCTGATAATGATATTTGAAACTTGTATTTAAGATCTAAAAAAATTATGTATAGAATAATTTGCTTCAGTTTATTGTGATGCTGAAATATAATTAACAGTATAGAAGTTATTCTTCCATTTACATTGTAAAGAAAAGCTTGAACCACAAACTAAAGAGAGACTTTTTACAATCATACTAAAGACATTTTACTTGCTCATTTGTCAATAAGATGAAGAAAGGCATGTTGTAGAAGTAGTCCATTTTCTTTAAATGCTTTATAGTATATAGTAAACAGTTCTTTAGATGTGCATTATGCCGTTTTTAAACCCCTTATAGTCAGATCTAGACAGAATCTGCAGATATTTTTGCCATTCCTGTGCAGAAAAAAAAAAAAGAAAATCGGTGAATTTATGCAAAATGATTTTGAGAGTAAAGTAACTAAAAGCGTAAAACACTAAATAAAATAATTATAACTTTTACAATTTTAAGGTTTATGTTACAAATCTAATCTTTAAACAGTTGTTTGATAAACAAAGCAAGTCTCTGATAATATAATATATCTAGTAAAAGACATAAATAGGGATGGGTACCGAAACTCTGTACTTTATCGGTATCGGTGCTAAATTATAAAAGACCGAAGTATCGATAAGCTCTGATGTTAACGGTTCTGCTATCGGTACTGGAGAATTATTGCTGAATAAACATTACTTACAGTAGCATAATTTAACTGACCAACCTTTTCTAATTTGCGATATTTGATATTCGTCTGTACAGTTGGCAATCTCACATGAGAAATGCTCGTGTTTCCGGTGAGTGCGTCGAGTATAAAAGCCTTCACAGTTCTCGGCTGTGCGCATGCACTCAGGAGAGGCTCGCGCTAAGCACACACACATAGCTCGTGACACAAACTCGCGCACACACACAGCTCGTAAACTTGCGGAGCAAACCAAACGGGTTGTATTTCCCGACACCGACAATCCCCGTTGCAACAACCGCAACAAGTTGTTTTCTTGTATAAGCAGAAACGCAAGCAATCTGGCTAAGCATCTTTCAAAAGTGCATTAACTGCAGAAAGACAAATGAAAAGTTTTCGACTGCCTAGCTACTAATGATAGCCTACTTCATCCACAATCCGTATGCTAGCAGTCAATCACCTAAATTAGTATAATATTATTAGTTTAATAAACACACGCATTCGGTTATTTGAAAACAGTATTTTTTTTTCTGCAGTAGCCTTTAACGTCTTAATCTTAAACATTAAAAATGCTTTTACATGAGCTGCATTTACAAATATAGCATATGAATAGCCTAATAATAAACTATGCTTATTAAGAAATAAAAACAAACTGCTTATTTTTACATTGCAAGATGCTCCAAAACTGTATTAAAAACACAGTTAACTCCCAAACACCGTTAACTCATTTATATGAATGCGTTAATGAAAAATCATAAACATTAGCGCCATCTGATTATTTAACTGCATTTTGCAACTCAAAGACTTCTGCCAGAAAAGTCAAACATGTTGATTTTTCTCCAGAAGAATGGTTAAAAACTGAGAGTCATTTTTCTTCAAACCACTGTACATTCTTTTACAGGATTTTTTTTATTTATTTGTTTTAAAAACGTAATAATAAAATAAAGTGTTGTTAATTCTGTTCAATTAGTTTTTTGTTTTCATAAAAAAAAAAACACTACAAAAAGTACCGATAAGAGAACCGTTAAAGTACCGAACGGATAAGTGGTATCGATAAAAGTAGTAATACCGTTAAAACCTTAACGATACCCATCCCTAGACATAAAATATGACTTTACAAACTGTAGTGTACAAAAATCTTATAGACATTTACATATTATTTAATATAAACTTTAATAAAAGAGTTCTTTAGATGCTTTTATAGTATAGTGCATGTTTTTTTAGTGCTGGGCAAATTAATTGTGATTAATCGCATTCAAAATTAAAGTTTTTTTTTATACAAATATAAAATGTTATATAAATATAAGTTTTTATATAAATATAAAACACTCACACACTTATATATATATATATATATATATATATATATATATGTGGGGAAATCAAACTTTATTTTGGATGTGATTAATCACGATTAATCTTTGTCCAGTACTAGTTTTTTTTTTTTACACGCCTTATAGTATATATACAGGGTTAAAATTAAACCAGGTCTGAGTAACAAATTAGGGCTGCATGTTATTGGAAAAATTTGACATGCAATTTTTTTTCTGCGATATTTATTGCGATATGAATATAATTATTTCAGCAGATGACTTGAATAGCTCAATTTGAAAATAACTCATAATTTTATATTGTTTGGGATGATTTCGTAGACCAGATAGTCTGCATAAACTAAATTTTTTGTACTTTGTATTTTTTTTTTACTGTATTCGAGTACATGTTGAATAATCAAATGTAAGCAAATAAAACTGCATAGTCTTCATTGATATATGCAAAAGATATATGCATTACATTTTCATTGTTATAATTTCTTGCACTATTGGACTATTGCGAATGATCACACTGCGATATAGATGCTGAAACGATATATTGTGCAGCCCTATTAACAAATGTACTTAATGCAACAAATGCACAGTTTTGACTAATAATCACTGAAAATAAGGACAGAAGCATCAGTGCACCAGACACATATTACACACACATGAGGAAAACAGCTTAAATGATCAGCTCTGGAACAAACACATGATCTCTCTGCGGCCACAGCAGATCCGATCAATGAAACCCCTCACAATCGAATCGAACTCGGGTCGCCGTGAACACCAGAGTTCCATGTGTCAACACACTAACCACTACACCATCGGCGCCGACAATGGGCCGAATTTTTTTTTAAATGAGATAAACTAAACGGTGAAGTGATTTTACATTTTTTGGCTGAACTATCCCTTTAAAAAGAAGATATTTAATACTTATTGTTTATTTGCAGCATTTTACATTGAATGTCATAACCATATAATAATAACAACAACAACAACAACAACAACAATTTATTATAATTTACAAATCAGAATTGTTATAAATTAATAAAATAATTTGCATTACAAAATATAACCATACATTACCCATAAATGCCATTAAATCCTAATTATTTCATTTTAAAAATGCAGGTTTAAAACTGCATAAGCCATTGATTTGAACGGCTATATTTTCTGTAGAGCTGCTTTATACAGCAGCTGGATTTTATTTGTATTACTGAGCTAAACCAAACCATCAACAATTATTTAAAACTCATCTAAATATTAATTTGCACCCTTATTAAGCTAAATCTGTTTCATAATTTTGCAACAGTTATTTTTCCAGTTATTGTTGTTTTTTTACACAAAAGGTTCTTAGACACAATACATATTGCTTACAACTACGTTGTAGTCAAAATTATTAGCCCTCCTAAATTATTAGCCCCCTGCATAATTGTTCCCCAATTTCTGTTTAACGGAAAGATTATTTTATTTCTAAACATAATAGTTTTAATAACTCATTTCTAATAACTGATTTCTTTTATCTTTGCCATGATGACAGCACATAATATTTGACTAGATATTCTTCAAGAGTCAATGTAGTATTCAGCTTAAAGTGACATTTAAAGGCTTAACTAGGTTAGTTAGGTTAATTAGGGTAATTAGGCAAGTCATTGTATAACAGTGGTTTGTTCTGCAGACAATCCAGAACTAATACTGCTTAAGGGGGCGAATAATATTGACCTTAAAATGGTTTTTAAAAATTAAAAACTGCTTTTATTCTAGCCGAAAGAAAACAATTAAGACTTTCTCCAGAAGAAAAAATATTATAGGAAATACTGTGAAAAATTCCTGAATCTGTTCAACATCATTTGGGAAATATTGGAAAAAGAAATATTTTCCAAATATTTCACAGCAGGGAGAATAATTGTGACTTCAACTGTATCATAAACAATCAGTGAGTCAGCAGCAAATATACATATACAAGTCTCACAAATCATAACAATTAGCTTCATATGCAGCACTGTAGTCTTTTATCAGAATATTTCAGGAACACACACAGTAAAAATAGCATTATAGAGCATTTCAAACACACCCATTGAGCCGACAGCTGCAGAAAGACCTTGACACTAAAAAGTCAGCGAGACGATCTCTGTCTGGCCAGAATTAATATCCAAGGACGGTCAGAGAAAGGACACATTTTGTCATTCTGTCACTGATCTGGTTTACCTGATTATATTCATGGCATCTGCAGCGGCGTTCACAATGAATGTGTGTGTCCGGAAAGAAAACTCAAGATGTCTGTGAGGGTCAGAGTTCAGGAATACAGCAAATGACTGTGACAAAAACAAAAGGCCAGCTGATCCATCATTGACACGCCCACCCCCCATATATAAGACACGCCCCCAAAACCATTAATAGAATTGCAGGAATGGGTGGGTTCATAAGTCAAGGTCTATACCACAGAAAATTATTTCAGTTTATGTTCATTTTTAAACACACAACTTTCTCTGTTTCAGCAAATGGAATAAATTTTCGTGAGAAATGTTATTTTGACACATATTTTAGGAAAATGCTTTGAAAATTTTTTAAAAACTCAATACATTCATTCATTCATTCATTTTCTTTTCGGCTTAGTCCCTTTATTAACCTGGGGTCGCCACAGCGGGATGAACCGCCAACTTATCCAGCATATGTTTTACACAGCGGATGCCCTTCCAGCTGCAACCCATCACTGGGAAACATTCATACACACTCATTCACTACGGACAATTTTAGCTTACCCAATTCACCTATACCGCATGTCTTTGGACTTGTGGGGGAAACCGGAGCACCCGGAGGAAACCCACGCGAACACGGGGAGAACATGCAAACTCCACACAGAAATGCCAACTGACCCAGCCGAGGCTCGAACCAGCGACCTTCTAAAACTCAATACACTCTGGGCAAATTTACCACCCTTTGGTTATGTTGGTGGCTGATTTTGCCCCATTGACTTCCATTATAATCACATTTTTTGAGTGCAAAGCCATGAAAGCATTTAATCATGCATTCTTGATTGTTGCTGGTTTTCCCTGTTGGGCAGAGGTACAATTGGTCATTTAAATATAAATGTCATTAAATCCTAAATTATTTAACTTAAAAAAAGCACTTGATTTGAATGGGTATATATTCAAATCAACTGTCCCCCATATATAAGACACGCCCCCAAACCATTGATGGCATTACAGAAATGGGGGGGTTCGTAAGTCAAGGTCTATACCACAAAAAATAATTTAAGTTTATGCTTTATGTAAATAAAAGCCAATCAAATGTCTGTACAAATTCAATAATAAAAAAATAATAACCAATCTAAAGTAAATATTGCAAGGTCCAATCCCAATTCTACCCCTTATCCCTACCCCTGGTTTTGCACGTTCACGTGAAGGGTTAGGGGTGTCCCAATTCTCTTTAGCTTGAAGCCGTAGGGCTAAGGGGAAGGGCTAGATTACTCTTGAAACAGAGATTTTCCAGGACCACACTACAAACAAAGGGGTACGAAAATTTCCCAGAATACACCAGCTACAATGACAGCATGGCTGCACACGAAAGTCAGAAGATGCACAAATTAGTATTTTTTGTCATTACTACGAAGTTTTACAACAAACAAGCATATGTTTTAATACATTCATAAGCGCGTTCGTGTTTTACCGTTATGCTTAAAAAAAAAAAAAGTATTTTTAAAAAGCTAAAATAAAATCCGCTAAATTTGGCCATCTATAATCTATAGTAATAACTCCTGTATAGTAGTCCCACAACATACTTTCCCATCTATCACTCGATGACTCTCGAATGCCCTGTCAGAAAAGTCTAGTGGCTAGTGACTTTTTTACAGTGTCTGGTATAATGTTAATGTTGTTTTCTTGTGTTTACATAGATGAATGTGGCCTTGGTGTAAATGCACAGTACAGTTACGATCTTATTGCCACATTATATCGTTAAGACAACATGACATCGTTGCCTTCGCTGATTTCCTGAAGATAAATACCCAAAAAAAAAATGACGCAACTAGAATATCTACAGCAGTCGTGATTGTCGATCTCATGTGAAGTAAGAGATCGCGATGACATATGATGACGTGTGCTGGTGGTGTAGTGGTGTCCCATTTCTTAGGGGTAAATTTTGAAGCCCTTCCCCTTTATACTCTGTTCCAAGGGCCAATGGGAAGGGGTACAAAAATAGAATTGGGATTGGACCCACGTTTGTTTGCAAAAGTCAGCAAAATATGACCCTTTGAGAACAACAAAAGCCTTAAAGGAATAGTTTCACCTTCTGTTAAACACAAAATAAGATATTTATCAAAGGAGTCAGAGGATTATTTATTTACGTGCTGCATTATAATGCAGCTCTATGAATATTAATGACTCCTCGCTGCCTTTGTCTGAATGGGTTTCTTAAATTCACTCTCTCTGTCATACAGGCACTTGAAATGCCTCACATGATGTTTCTGTGTGGATGAAAACATCACATTCAATGAGTTGATATACTCTTATAACCTACACTCACCGGGCACTTTATTAGGTACATCTTACTAGTACCGGGTTGGACCCCCTTTTGCCTTCAGAACTGCCTTAATCCTTCGTGGCATAGATTCAACAAGGATTGGAAATATTCCTCAGAGATTTTGCTCCATATTGACATGATAGCATCACGCAGTTGCTGCAGATTTGTCAGCTGCACATCCATGATGTGAATCTCCCGTTCCACCACATCCCAAAGGTGCTCTATTGGATTGAGATCTGGTGACTGGGGAGGCCATTTGAGTAATGTTGCAGCAGAAATCGAGACCAGGCAGCGTTTTTACCGTCCTCTATAGTCCAATTTTGGTGAGCCTGTGCGAATTGTAGCCTCAGTTTCCTGTTCTTAGCTGACAGGAGTGGCACCCAGTGTGGTATTCTGCTGCTGTAGCCCATCCGCCTCAAGGTTGGACGTGTTGTGCGTTCAGAGATGCTCTTCTGCAGACCTGGGTTGTAACGAGTGCTTATTTGAGTTACTGTTGCCTTTCTATCAGCTGGAACCAGTCTGGCCATTCTCCAACAAGGCATTTGTGCCACAGAACTGCCGCTCACTGGATATTTTCTCTTTGTCGGACCATTCTCTGTAAACCCTAGAGATGGTTGTGCGTGAAAATCCCAGTAGATCAGCAGTTTCTGAAATACTCAGACCAGCCCGTCTGGCACCAACAACCATGCCACGTTCAAAGTCACTTAAATCACCTTTCTTCCGCATTCTGATGCTCGGCTTGAACTGCAGCAGATCGTCTTGACCATGTATACATGACTAATGTGATTGGCTGATTAGAAATTTGTGTTAACGAGCAGTTGGACAGGTGTACCTAATAAAGTGGTCAGTGAGTGTAAATTTACAGAGTGAGAATCATGTGATCTGGAAGCTGCAGACAAGACAGATTTAAAGGGATAGTTCAGGGATAAACCTGTAACCATTAACTTTCATAGTATTAGTTTTTCTTACAATGGCAGTCAATGGTTCCAGGTTTCTAACAAAATGTATCATTTAAATTTAAATTAAGTCTCATTTAAATGAATTATTAATTATTTTAAAACTTTGCACTTTTTATTTCAACTATTAGAATTGAATGGCACTTATAGGTAATGTATGGTTTTTAACAATAATTATTTATAACAACTGTACTCTAATTGATCATTTGTAGATCATAATACATTTATGCTTTTATTATTTAATTTATTATTATATAGTTAGTAGTTTGCAATGCCTTTAAGATTGACCTTCAATGTGAAGTGCTGCAAATAAACCATCTTAAAGGGATAGTTCACCTAAAAATTAAAATTACCTCACCATTTACTGTCCTTCATGCGGTTTTAAGCCAATAATGATAGAAGCTCAGTGTATAATAAGCGTGTGGATGCACCAGGAATCAGCTATTATATCTCACAATAATATATATAATTGGATATTTCGAGGGATCAAAAATGCATGCAACCACTATATTGTCAATACAGAAAATGAAGAATATTCCAGAATGGTGCCAATAAATCACATAAATCATCTGGTGATATATTTATTAATATAAAAACACATTAAATTCATCAAACTCTTTTAGAATACTGTATATCTACAAACTTTGTCTATTTTAGGGCGCTTTTTGATGAGCATGTTTGAACAACAAAAAAAAGATAAATTAATATTAAATATAATAATAATAATAACAAAATTCCATACAACAATTAAAATGTGAGCAAAATAGAGCTACTAGAATAATTAGCAGAAAGAAACTGAAGCCTATTTTATTCTAAATATGCTTTCTCATTCATTTTATTTTGACAGAAATACAGAAATGCTTTCAACCAGTCTAAGACAGCTCTTTCTCTTTGTTTGGCTCTGGATGTGGTTGCAAAGCACTCTGGGAGATGATGTTTGGCTTTCATTTCAAGTGTTTCAAGTGTTTACTTTATTTGTCGTCCAGTTTGTTCCCAAACGGGACACTGGTGGATCAGCTGCAGTCAACATCAGCTGACAAGTGTTCTTTAAAAGCACATCAGAGCGCTGTGTGTGTGTGTGTTCGGGTTGGACTTGCATCTGCTCTGACACTTCAGCTCACAGTGTCCCAAAAGACCCTTTGAAGGGATCAAAAAAGGGGGAACGGCAACCCTCTGTGTGTGTGTGTGTGTGTGTGTGTGTGTGTGTGTGTGTGTGTGTGT
>CAIGQV010016645.1:29985911-29996090 GCA_903798115.1 Danio jaintianensis | reverse complement strand
CTTTGAAAATCATATCTCCCATGTCACAAAAACAGCCTTCTTTCATCTGAGAAATATCGCTAAGTTACGAAGTATGCTATCCATCTCAGATGCAGAAAAACTAGTTCATGCTTTCATGACTTCTAGGCTGGATTACTGTAATGCTCTGTTCGCTGGTTGCCCAGCATCCTCTATTAATAAACTTCAGCTAGTACAAAATGCAGCTGCCAGAGTTCTTATCAGGTCTAGAAAATATGATCATATCACCCCAATTTTATCTTCCTTACACTGGCTGCCTGTTAAGTTCCGTATTGATTATAAAATATTGCTTCTTACCTATAAAGCTTTAAATAATCTAGCACCTGTTTATCTAACCAACCTTCTGTCTCGCTACAATCCAACCCGCTCTTTAAGATCTCAAAACTCAGGGCTGCTGGTAGTACCTAGAATAGCAAAGTCGAGTAAAGGTGGTCGAGCCTTTTCATTTATGGCTCCTAAACTCTGGAATAGCCTTCCTGATAATGTTCGAGGCTCAGACACACTCTCTCTGTTCAAAACTAGATTAAAGACCTATCTTTTTAGTAAAGCATACACTCAATGCATTGCATAACAGTATGATGCTTGAATCTGCTCCACGCAGGTTTTTGCTCGTTTATATACACTATGAACAGCAGCTACGCTAATTATTCTCTTTATTCTCTATTTCCACCTGGGGATACTCATCCAGAGGCCCCCAGAGACTATGCAGTGCCACCAATGCAATCCAAGACCTGTGAAGAGATGACCCCAAGGTTTCCATAATCCCAGACCGGGCCGTATCCTGAGGAGCTGCTGTGGTGGTCATGGAGGAGTGGAGAGAAAAGGACTGATTCCTGTGAGACCCCAGTGAAAGACGAGTCTTCTCTGACGTCCAGCGTTCACCAGCCTCCGGCGCCTAGACTGCAGCTCTGCACAAGACGTTTGGCCATAGGAGAAATGGTCGTGCCCAACTGAGCCTGGTTTCTCTAGAGGTTTTTTTTTTTCTTCACTTTCGCAAATTGGTGAAGTTCGTTCCTCGCCGCTGTCGCCACTGGCTTGCATGGTTCGGGACCTGTAGAGCTGCGCATCGATGGATTTGCTCTTCAGTGTTTGGACTCTCAGCAGTGAAAATTAAACCACACTGAACTGAACTGAACTTAAACTCTAAAAACTGAACGGACACCATTCCAATTCACTATAATCTTCTATGTGAAGCTGCTTTGACACAATCTGCTTTGTAAAAGCGCTATAGAAATAAAGATGAATTGAATTGAATTAGTTTTTGAAGTATTTTTAAGACTTGGTTGTGTTTATAAGATGCAAACCAATGTGTGCTCATGCTTCACTTGTAGAAAATCACGTTATTTTTTCATATATCTTACTTTGATTATATACAGCTACTCAGCTAACATGCAAACGACTGTCATATTTCCTAGTTCCTCTGAAAGGCCCGCCCTCAAGAGGCTTTGGTTGGTCGCTAACAATGTGCTGTGATTCGCGGATTAGCTCCACGTAACTCCCCTACAAGCGCGTGCTTTTGCGTTGTGTAAACAGTCCAGTCAGAGGCTCAGAGCAGCTGTTAGCAGCGTTAGTCTTTGACAAGTCTTTCACATATATTCGGAATAAGCATGTGTAAGTAATATAAAAACGTTCTAATATCTTTTGCGAGTTTGTAATTTGAGATGTAGAACGCTCGGAATCGGAATGCACAGAGAGACACTGCACGCGCTGCTGAAGATTGTGGCTGTTTCCAGCGGTTTGACTGATATGAATTTGTAGCTAAATTGTTAGCGGTGCCAAACAGCATTACCCGTTGTTTACATCCTTGTTTATGTCCTTGTTAACGCTAGAAACTGTGCCTGTAGTTGATCAATTTTAACAAATAAAAATACTTACAGGTTGTGGCTCACAGTCCACAGCTTCGTCTGTTGGAGGAGTTTTAACCAAATCCAGCACTGAACTGGGAGAGATTGTGGAAGTTCTCCTTTGTCAAATGCTAAAGCTCTATTGTTTATATAATTCTCTGGAACATAATTAAAATTAAACTGTAAGCACTTCTCTCTTTGTGTCGTGTCCTTTGGAAGCCCAAATACAGAAACAGAAGAAGATCTGTGGAAATAGCAGCGTTTCGACGGAATTTTAGCTTTCTCTGCTATAACATTACAGCGCCTCTGGCCACGCCCCTTCGCTGCGCGGGGTGTGTGCGCGAGGTGAATGCGCGTAACCAGAAGCATTTGTGATCTCATCAGCCCGGATGTATTTTTTTGTAGTCCCCAAATTCGTTTGCTGTAGGCTTTGCTAAGCTTATCCTGTAAAAGCCAATGTCTCCCTTTGCATTGAACTTTGAGCATATTACATTCAGAGACGTTTTTTATGTTCACACAGCTTCATTACACAACAACTAAAGTTTAAAATATGATATCGTAGTGGACCACCCCTTTAAGAGAACATTTTCTCCGAAGATCTCAATAGTGAGAATTATGACCACATATGAATGAGTATTTCTGAGTATATGCTTCTAAATGTAAAAAAAGAAGTTGTCCTTTACATGGTCAACATATTTAAACTATTGACTGAATTGACAGAAATGGCACTATATTGTGATATATAGTTGAAGTCAGAATTATTCGCCCCCCTTTGAATATTTATTTCTTTTTTAAATATTTCCCAAATGATGTTTAATAGAGCAAGGAAATATTCACAGTATGTCTGATAATATTTTTTCTTCTGGAGAAAGTCTTATTTGTTTTATTTCAGCTAGAATAAAAGCAGTTTTAAAAATTTTTAAACCATTTTAAGGTGTTATAAAATACACTTAAATAAGAAGACATAATCCTATTGTTTTGCCTTAAGTCCTGAAAACGCAGTTTGTTTGAGATCATTCGGTGTAACAGGGTCAAAATGTCATTCTGAAATCATATATAAGAAAAAACATAAATAAACTGGCTGACATTGAGCAGTCAGTGACATCAGGAGACACCCTGAGGTGTGTGTGCAAGGAGCTACAGCGAAAGTGAGTTTATTGCTGCTAAATATTTAATAACTTCATCTTTTCATTGTGTGCTTACAGGATTAGAGTACAGGGATGAGAATAATGGCACAAAACACTTATATATCTTTTGTTTATTTTGTTATTTGCACAATTTATTATGCGTTCATCTTTTTCTAGAAATAAAATTCATTTGTTCATTCATTTATTAGTGAAATGGCAAAACAAAAAAAGTTGAATTGTTCGATTTTATTCAGAAAGATGCACTGTTAATTATTATGATGAACTATTCATGGTCAAGCTCACTGTTTAATGCAGTTTATATGAACATAATAAATTCTAAAGCATAAGTTCGGTCATTAGGTCAATATTTTGTCAATGTAATTCATATAATTATCCATTATGTTTAATGATGGTTTGCAATTGTAGCATATTTATATTGTGTATAAATTAGGAATGTTTACCACTGAAATAAAGATTAAAAATAACAAACATTACACACAGTTACGCACACCTTTTGCTACAAATATCCATGTTACACTATGAAACAGTGATCTATAATGCTAGTTTGCACAGCCTGCACAGAAGCTCAATTAAACACACACACAAAAGAGGCACAAAGTTCAGCCGCAGGTCTTGAGCGGGCTGCTCTTCTCCAGCATGTAAAAGCTTGAGACGCTTGACTGATGCGGTGTGTGTTTGTCATGTGGAGAACGTGTGTCTGCCGCTGTTTCCTTGATCTCCAGCTAATATCAATAATTCAGAGCTGCTCTCTGTAACCTCAAACCAGTTTTTGGGGAGGGAAAGGGGGGAGTGACCCAGTTATGCTAAAAACAGACCCCAGCGACTCTATTAGTGCAAAATAAAACATAAGCAACAGTCAAAACAACAACAACTACTTCTTTCACCAACAAAATGGTATAGTTGAAATTAGGAGTGTGTGATATTGACACAAATAAAGCATTAAAATAGTGTGAGAATGTCAATAAGAGTGAATATAATAGGTGTGCAATACTTCTTATCTGTGGTATTATGTTAGTTGTTGTGTTAAAGGGGACATATTATGCCCCTTTTTACAAGATGTAAAATGTGTCTCTGCTGTCTCTAGAGTGTGTGTGTGTAAAGTTTCAGCTCAAAATAGCACACACAATGTTTTCTAACTCTCTGAAAGTGACCCTTTTAGGCTTTGATCCTAATTGTGGTGTTTTGGTGACTGTCGCTTTAAATTCAAATGAGATAGTGCTCTTTTCAGAAGAAGGCGGAGCTACAAATTCCTGTGTGTCAGCATAGTGGTAGATTCAAAAACAAGACTAATGTCATATGCTAATGAAGGAGAGATGGTCACTAGTGGGCGGGGCTTTCCCCCTCTGATGACACGTACAAAGGGAGAATGTCAATCAAAGTGTTTCTGCAGACTGTTTTTATCAAGTGTGATTATGAAAAATAAAATTAATACATTTTTACCATTAGAAGCTGGATATATTCACACCACTGCTGCCACACAACTGTGTTTAACTGTGTTGACCCTTATAAAAGTGATTTTTGCATATTAAGCCCCCTTTAAAGGCGTACAAGTTATTATCTAGTATGACACTGACTTTACAAAAAGCAAACAAATGCACTCAAAGACCCGTTCAAAAATGTTATTTATCATGATGTACACAAAGTATTAAGCAAATCTGTTTTCAGCACTGATAAAAATCATTAAATATTTTTTTGAGCATCAAATCAGCATATTATTCAGATGTTCGAAGAATCGTGACTCTGAAAACTGCAGTATTGATGCTGAAAATTCAGTATTAAATCTGAAGATTAAATCTGCATTTTGAAATATTTTAAAGTTGAAAACAGATTTTTTAAATTGCAATAGTATTAGTAAATGATACTGCTTTTCCCAGTACTGGGTTGCAGCTGGAAGGGCATCCGCTGCGTAAACATATGCTGGACAAGTTGGCGGTTCATTCCGCTGTGGTGACCCCTGATTAATAAAGGGACTAAGCCGAAAAGAAAATGAATGAATGAATGAATGAATGATACTGCTCTTCATGTCTTTTATTATTAAACAAAAGACATCTCTGGTCTCTGATTCTTAAAAGATTTTGTCAGTGTACTGTATATTCTCAAAATAAACACAGCCATCATATGTCACATGATCATCTTACATCCCAACAGTTGCACTGCATACCCACAATACCACAGTGTATTGAGGGCTTCAGATCAGATTATAAGATAATGCTGTGCTGTTCATACCATGTTTCAGTCGAGGGGAAAAAATGCTTCAATAAGACAGATACTAAATGCATAAACAATGTTATAAAAAACAAAAAAACTTTTTTCAGATTTATTAAAACAGGTTTATGGAAATTGCAATATAACAAAATATAGTAAAGTAGAATACACTATGCATATTATAAAACATGAATAATAAGCCATGCTATTGCTTTCCATAAACCAGATGTGACATTGGGTCTCATTTAGGGATGCACCGAAATTAAAATTCTGGATTAATTTGGCCAAAAATCAAAACCAAAAATGCTTGTACTAATTATTTATTATTTTATTAGACTTTTTAAATGCATAAATTATAATGATTTTTTTAATTGACAGTAAAATTTAACTAATAGTAAATGAGCAGTGTCATTTTAACAGCATTGCCATGACAACAGTAGCAATATCGCAAGTCATTAAAAGGAATGGGTCTCACAGTGAAATCCAAAAGTGTCTTTTTCGGACAATATTTTTAGGTGGCCGAAGATTCGTTGCATCCCTAGTCTCTTTATTGGCAATAATTTGACTGCCCAAGAATGCAAGTTCATGCATAAAATGAAAATGCTGAAATAATCATGCAACATACTATAGTGATCTCATGTGACAACAACCGTGAAGTAGGGCTGCGGACATGTAGACATGCGATGTGTAGTTTTTCTACAATAAATATTGCAGTATGAGCATTATTTCACAAGATGACTATTAATTCAACAATGATTGGATTATTTTATAGGTGAGTGCATCTGCATAATATATACAAAAATGACACAAAAATATACAAAATAAAATGAATTATAGCACAGATGAAAACAATAGAACAAAGATAAAAACGAAATCAATGGTTTTCACTAGTATTGAGTAGGGCTGAACAATATTGGAAAAATCTGGCATTGCGATATTTCGTTTTTTTCTGTGATATACTGTATATTACAAACCGTACAATTTCTTGTCCCTGAGGCCTTAAAAACCCAGACAGATATTGAACTTTCACTCTAGAATTATCACTCAGCTTCACTATAATCCCAAAATATAAAATCAACATTGCACACCCTGCGATGTGACTATTGCAGATCTGCACAGTGCAATATTGATGCTGAAACGATATATTGTGCATATACCGTGCATAATATGGTTTTCATATGTTTATCTTTGTACATTACATTCTATTCAACATGCCATGTTTCCCTAGACAGCAGGCAGCATGTGGTCGGTGTACAACAC
Organism: Danio jaintianensis; assembly: GCA_903798115.1. Lineage (NCBI taxonomy): Eukaryota > Metazoa > Chordata > Actinopteri > Cypriniformes > Danionidae > Danio > Danio jaintianensis. The sequence goes on along the minus strand of CAIGQV010016645.1, from coordinate 29,989,615 downwards.
GAGTACAGCATTACTGCTGAAAATGATCTAATTATCCTGTAATGTGATTCAGTTTCGCGACTCCAGACCGTTTCAAATTAAACGACAATAAACTTCCAACTCATTTATACAGTCAATCCCTCACTCTCACAACACAAATACATATACACACGATCCTAATGGATTTATTCATAATTCAGTCGCATTCAGGGATTGTTTATGTTTACTGCAAAAAACACTTTTTATTGGCTAGAAAAGAGGTCAGTAGAAGTCATCTCAGGAGGATTCAGTGTGAAAGGCAGTACATAGCATGTAAGTGTTATATTTATATCAAGCGTCTGTCAGTTTTGTATTGATGCAATTTTTGCAAGTTTATTACAAGTATAGCAGCACATATTTGCAATCAGATGTGAAACTTTGTGAGTCAGAGGAAAGTATATGTAAATCAGGGATCATTTAGGAGGCTTGGTTTCAATTTGCGAGCTGTAGGCCTTTGTTTGTGTTATTAGTAAAGGATGCACATGGTGAAGAATGATACATTTAACTGTTTGTCCAGGCTCAGTAGAAGTAATCTCAGCATTCAGTGTGTTATATTTATAGTAGTGTTATATTTATATTAATCCTTGCGTACTGTTCAAATTGACTACTCTTTGGTTATGTTGGTGGCTGTTTTTGCCCTGTTTTTGACTTCCATTATAACAACATTTTTTGATTGCAAAGCCATGACAGCATAAAATCATGCATTCTTGATTGTTGGTGTTTTTTTACCTGTTGGAAAGAGGTAAAACGTAATTTTTACTGTTGATCATCAGCTAGCAGCATTAGCCCTTTAGATAGGCCTGTACAAAAAAGTTTTTGAGTTTTATATGGAGTTCTGTGGAGTAAAACAGCACATTATAGTGCGTGTGCAGAAATACACTTACTATGTTTACCATGTTCTAAGAGCAGAGCTGCTAATTTTTTTTTTTCTCAAACATATCAAGGTAAGTGTGCAAAGGTCTCTCTCACACTCTCGCACATGCCCACACACACACACACACACACACACACACACACACACAATACTCCATACAACAATATAATTTTTATCCAGAAACTAAGCTTTTTTTGCACTGCAACTGATGATCAGTAAAAATGACACATTTTACCTCAGCAACCAATCAAGAATTATAGAAAATAAATTATTATATGCTGTCATGGATTTGCAATCAAAAAATGTGATTATAATAAAAGTCAATGGGGCAAAAACCAGCCACTAACATAACAAAAGGGTAGTAAATATACCCCAGTGTTTCCCCTACCATTATATTAGGGTGGCGCTCCGTCCTCCCAACGGCTTTCCCACTTGAAGTCAAGTTAATTGTATTTTCTATATAGCGCCAGATCACAACTTCTTTTAATAAACAAGCTAAATAGCTGTACGTGATATCTTATTTACACAACAGCATGTCATTTCTGTCTCTACATGGTCGCGCGTTTGCAAATTTCTGCTCTCTGAATCGCACACGGTGGAGTTTCACACAGACACTCTCTGCTGTATGGGAACGAGAGTGCGCGCCACATCTGACAGGCGAATCATTTTGAACGAATCTTTTGTATGACTCGAGAGCGATGAGTCCTCTCAGGGAGTGATTCGTTCATTTGGGCACACGCACATTTTTTCAGGTGGAGGAGAAGATTAGTTAAATTTTTTAGTCTCCTATCGGGTTTGAGTCGTTCGTTCATCACGTGACAGACAGAAGCCAGTGATATGCATTTAGAGCCGGAAAAAGATTTGATCCGTTCATCTCTCGAGTCCTCGGTTTGAGTCGTTCGTTCATCACGTGACAGACAGAAGCCAATCATATGCAGTCAGAGCCAGAAAAAGATTTGATCCGTTCATCTCTCGAGTCCTCGGTTTGAGTCATCTCTCTTTACATGCTGTCACGTGATGAACGAACGACTCAAAAACAGAAGATTCGAAAGGTGAACTAATGGCTCCTTTTGGCTCAGACTGTGTGCATTGGTTAAGCTTATATGGGACTGTCAGTGTGACGTGAACAAACCACTCAAATTTGAAGACCTGTTGAGCTTTGAAGAGGTGAGCTGACATAATCATAGACAAAAGACCAGGTAAACAATAAATGATTGTTTTCTCTTTCTTATAGCATTCTAGTTATGACTTGTTTGTAGTGTGATCAACGTTTGAGCTAGTCGTAGATGAGTTTGGAAGCAACTAGTAACATTTTTATAATATTTTGGCAAATTGAACAAAATGACTTGAAAAAAGATTTGTTCATCTGAACGAACGAGACTCAAAGGTCCAAGTCAGTAAAATGATCCGAACTTCCCATCACTACACCGGATGACAGGCTTTGACCCAACTTGGCTGTCAGAGCGGCAATACTCCCCCTGGCTGTATAAGACTGATCTTGGTCAGCAAGTTAGTAAATACACCCTTAGGAAAAAGAAGTATACTTCAATTTTTATAAGTATATATAAGTAAAGGTCAAGTATAAAAGTATACTTTATTTAGTAAGTATACTTATTTCAATGTACTGTACTAGTAGTGTACTTGAGTACTAATAGCGCTTGAGACAAACTGGCCCACTTTCTAGTTTTTAAAAGTATAGTTTTCTATTTTAAGTTTAAAATGGCTTCTATTGCCCTGACATTCCCAGTCAGCAGTGTAAACTGTGAGAGGGACTCCTCAACCATGAACAGGGTAATAAATACTTTTTACAACAGCATTTGCTGCTTTAAGCAAATTTTAACAGTTAATGTATTTGCAGGTCAAGACAAATTATGAAAAATAATAAATGTAAATTTTTAGCTTGCACGGCTGTACAGTTCAAATATTTCTTCTGTTGTTTACTGCTGTTATTAAAAGAAACAAAGTAACACCATGACTCCTTGTGTTTGTTTCGATGTCAGTCTGAACGCACACCCAACTGTAAAAAAAAATCTGTAAACCTAGGGGAAACACTGTACCCAGAGTGTATTGTAGAATTTTTTTTAATTCTCAAAGCATTTTCCCTAAATATGTCAAAATAAGATTTGTTACCAAAAATCATTCCATTTGCTAAAACACAGAGAAAGTTGAGGCCAAATTAAGACTCAAACTCAGCACAGTGTGGATGAAAACATCCCCAAAAGCACACAAGGGTTAAGAACAGTTCCTTTGTATATTGTGCATATAGCATGTATTGTGTGTGTTCTAGTGTGTGTTGCCTCTTCTTGTTGAATCACTGAATGCATCCTCAATTGTAAGCCGCTTTTGACAAAAGCGTCTGCTACATGACTGAATGTAAATGTGAGTTTATCTATATGTTCAAAACACATGATCTGCTTTTCCCATTTAAAGCCAAATGTGAAATTCCCTGACTTTTCCCTGACTTTCACTGACTGATAAACTGAACTTCCATGAACATCATTAAAACGGTTTTAGCCGTAATGTAATTTTGCATGACTTTAATAGCCACTAAGGCTGCATTTACACTGAATGGTTCAAGTGACCCAACTCAATTTTTTCTCCTATGTGGCATGTCGGATATGGCCCTTGTACGTGTAAGCAGAAAAAATAAAAATAAAATCACATGGATTCCGATTTACTCAAATCAGATTCAGGTCTTGTTCATATGTGGAAATTTATCCAATATGAATCGGATCTGTGTCCTCGTGTCTGCAGTGTAAGCAGGTAGATTGGATGTTCACCTGTCAATGCAAGTCGCACATCATTAAAAACC
>CAIGQV010016645.1:29936411-29947235 GCA_903798115.1 Danio jaintianensis | reverse complement strand
TGTGTGTGTGTGTGTGTGTGTGTGTGTGTGTGTGTGAGTGAGAGAGTCTCATTGTGTGTGTGTGTGTGTGTGTGCGCGCGTGTGTGTGTGTGAGTGAGATAGAGTGTCTCAGTGTGTGTGTGTGTGTGTGTGTGTGTATGATTTGTGCTGTGTTATTACTAAGTCATATGATACTTGATGATGCTTTATGTTTAATAGTTTTTCATCTTTTCTGTGTGCAGGAGATCACAAACTGAAACGAAGATCAGTCCCCAGTAAGTACCATTATAATATAAACCGTTTTTGCATTTAAAAATAATATATAAATCATACGCACCTCTAAATAATGATGTCATGTAACCCCTTGCAATTGAGCACAAACAATCTAAACATCGCTGCATCATTATAGCAACATTCTAAACGATTTAGAACACTATGACCATTTGAAGTTTAATAAATTTGAATTTGAACGTAACATTCTAGTTCTTTTTTATTGAAGTCCAGCTGTATTGTTTATATGACTAAAGTTCAGTGGGCACTATCATACACCCAACGCAATAAGGCGCAAGATGTGTTTGGCGCGATTTGTTGCTATTTTCAGACCAGCGCAACAGTAACTATCATATTTTGCGCCACGTTGTTTAAATAGCAAATCCATTTGCACCACTTTGTGGACTCATGGGTGTTCCGGTCTAGAAAGGAGGTGTGTTAAGGCGCATTGTTGGGTCATTGCTATTTTGAGGTGAAATAGACCGTGCCATTGATCAACTAAAAGCTGCTCTAAAGTCCAGCGCAAAGTGTGTTAGTTATGTGCCTATGCGGGTTCAAACGCTTACACATTGCCGAATACACACAGGATGTTCAGCAATACACAAATATCTTTACAGATGAAACAATTAAAGGATTAAAATGATACAAAAATTATTATTTTCTGCATAAATATAAAACCCACTGCCTCCATGCCTTCTTCACCTCGGTTTTTTTTTTTAGTTTATTCATGACAATCTGCATGTGTATAATGTTATTATTATTAGCAGTATTATTTATTATATGCAGATTTATATTTGTTTGAATAAAAACAAGTGTAGATTTGTCCACCTGTGGGGTTTTGGAGACGTCTGCATCAATATATGGGGATAAGAACAGGACGTGTGTTTGGATATAACTCAGTGTTTTGAGCACACTTCATTATTATTGTTCATTCATTGCTTTGCTGGAGATTAGAACTGAATTTAGAAATAGTTTTGAAACAAATCTCTGTGCTTAACAAAGGAAATTAAATCTGTAGGCTAATGGATGTCTTCAGTGGAGTGAGTTTCCACCGTTTCCTTAGTCCACCAAAGTAGAGGAGTAAAGTAAATAAAAGTAAAGTAAAGAGAATGTAAAGAGGCTGAATGGAGGAGGCTGGTTCTTTATCCTCGCGCTGCAGATGCTCTGTTTAACTGTTTTCTCGCTAGTGAAGCGTTCAGTTTTTACACTTACAAAGTCTGTCATGTAAATAGCAAATGCGCCATGGCGCGACGCAACTGACTCTTAAAGGGAATGTGAGATGAGACTCTGATTGGTTTAATGCACGCTATGTTCAAAACAAGGGATGCACGGTGGCGCAGTGGGTAGCACGTTCAACTCACAGCAAGAAGGTCGCTGGTTCGAGCCTCGGCTGGGTCAGTTGGCGTTTCTGTGTGGAGTTTGCATGTTCTCCCCATGTTCACGTGGGTTTCCTCCGCGTGTTCCGGTTTCCCCCACAGTCCAAACACATACTCTATAGGTGAGGCTAAATTGTCCGTAGTGTATGTGTGTGAATGAGTGTGTATGGATGTTTCCCAGTGATGGGTTGCAGCTGGAAGGGCATCCGCTGCGTAAAACATATGCTGGATAAGTTGGCGGTTCATTCCGCTGTGGCGACCCCAGATTAATAAAGGGACTAAGCCGAAAAGAAAATGAATGAATGAATGAATGAATGTTCAAAACACACCCAGAACTCACTAAGAGAATAAGCCAGGGCGCAGAGCATATTTATCCATCCTTAAAATAGCAGAAGTGGATTCGGACACACCCTTAATGCTTTTGCGCCATGAGCTTTAGACTTTGTGCCTAGATCGTTAAAATAGAGCCCACGCATGCGTGATTCACATGCGTGAATGAATGCACATACATCAATGATTATTAATTTAGAGCCACTCTTTCTTCAGTCACATACTGTAAAATTTATGGTAAAAAAAACGGCAGCTGTGGTTGCTGGAATTTAACCGTTAAAAATATGGTAGGAACATAAAAGAAATGTCGACATTTCACAGTAAATTACCATATTTCATACACTTCTTTGTTATTCACCACCATTTTTTTAAGTACTAACATCTAAAATTAAAGCAGTGCAATAAACATTATTTATCAACATACAGTTAAGTCCGAAATTATTCATAAGCCTGACTTTTTTGTGTTTTTGCTCAAATGTAAAGGTTTTTTTTTCCACTATCGTCTTATTATTTTTTGGGAGAAGCCTGTGTCATTTTTGGTCAAAAACAAACTTGCTGGTTAAATAAAAGTAACTTTAAGTCAGAATCTGATTTCAGGTATGAATAATTTCGGCTTTGACTGTAACTGATGATAATAAAAATAAAAAGAACCCTAGTAATGTCAACAAAACAGCATAAAAAGTCAATTGTCATACAGATAATTCTGGGAAAGCCAATGTACGGTTATTCACTGTACAAATTGAGCACACTTACTGTTAAACAGGCTACAGATTTTTACCGTACAATTTTTTTACATTAATAAACAGAGAAGCCTGTGACTTGACCTAAATGGGATGTGCTGGGAAAAAATCCTATTTTCTACTGTCTTTGTGAGCCGCTGAAATAATACACCATCAATTCACGGTTACTTACAAAAGTTTGTATAGGCAAACTGGCCTTAGCCATCTCAATACTGCTACAAAAAACAGAGGACAAACAAACCCTCCAGCCAAAGTGACCAGTGTGTCTGAGGAGGAGGGAAGGTTGTTCTTTGTCAGAAACACTGCTTTCTGAACAAACACAACAAAGATGTCTAGGCAAAAAGTTTACTCTAAAAAAAAAATATCCTGAAATTAGATGTCATGTTTTTATTTTTCCTCATTTATTTATGCATTATGGGACCTTGATATTTCCTCCAACAACTTTTAACCTTGAAAAGTTAAAACTTTTATGAACATTTGTAAGTTTGCAGTGCTATATTGCCTGTGTTGGTGTTGTATATTACGCTACAAAAACCTTGTAATAAACTGCAGCACATTTTCTCTTATTTTACAGACTTATTTCTCTTCATAGAGGGTACTCTATATTATTAACTGAACTGTATATTATTATAATATTGATAAACTGACTTGCTTGTCAGTTGATCAGATCCAGTATTTGAAGTTGATTAATGAGATTTGTGTAAAAGTTGTGCTGTGATTCGGTCTGTTTCTCACCCTGAGATGAATCCACAGTCTTCCTGTTTCCTCAAGTCTAAAATTACAGGAAAATAGATGTAGTAGATATAGAGGGCTGTAGTTCTGGAGGGCCAAGAACCTCCTTTCAGCAAATAATTTGACCACAGTCGTTGTTTTCTCTCTTTCTTTCCCTCTCTCTGACTTTCTCTCCTGTTTTTTTCCCTCACAGCCAATAACACAAATGTTCCCGTGAAAACACAGTCTCAAGGTGAGCATCTCAGAAATGTATTTTCTCACTCACTTGTACACTCACACTCACTTGTTTTACACTCAAACTACTTATTTAAAATGATCTGAATCAACACAATTCTTGAAGGACAGCTTAATTGTTTTATGATCAATCAACTTAAACTTGTAAAAACTAATATGTTAACTTAATTCCTTCATGTTGCCCCAACACAAATTGATTGTGTGGAACCCAGCATTTTTTACAATCTTGGTGTAACTTAATTTAATAATGGCCTCACAGCAAGAAGGTCACTGGTTCGAGTCCCAGCTGGGCCAGTTGGCGTTTCTGTGTGGAGTTTGCATGTTCTCCGCGTGTTTGCGTGGGTTTCCTCCGGGTTCTCCGGTTTCCCCCACAGTCCAAACACATGCGCTACAGGGGAATTGGATGAACTAAACTGGCCGTATAAGAGTGTGTGTGTGTGTGAGAATGTGAGAGTGTATGGGTGTTTCCCAGTACTGGATTGTGGCTGGAAGGGCATCCGCTGCGTAAAACATATGCTGGAATAGTTGGCAGTTCATTCCACTGTGGCGACCCCTGAAAAATAAGGGACTAAGCCGAAGGAAAATAAATGAATGAATGAATGAATGATCATTTTTCCTCTAATTTGAAAAGCAAATTTTCAACTTAATATATCAACATAGGCTCATTCTGGAAACGTGGCCCTATATACATTTCTGGAGGTCGCAAATTATGTAGCCAGAAGTACGTATGGCTGCATTTCGTCTTTAAAATGAACGCTATGGGATGTGTGACGGCGTTCCTTTTCGCTCTTACCAGCTGACCGCTTACCTCCGTATGGACGGCTTTCCCACTGTTACCAGTTTATACAGTTAGCTCTCCATGTACGTTGGCGGACTTGAGACGCAGAGAGGAGTTGACCACGACGACGGGGTTCGAGTCTGATGAAAAACGGTTCCAGAAAGCGGGTGAGCCAAAAACAAAAGCCAAAAAATAAAATAAACAATTAAATAACAGGGTGAGAATGTGGTAAAATCTGAAAATGTGGTAAAAATCAGGCGAGGGCTTTTCTTTTCTGGATTGCTTTTGAAAACTGTCGGTTGGGTTTAGGGAAGGGGGTGGGCGCTGGTCAATCGGTGCTTTTGAAAACACTATTGGTTGGGTTTAGGGAAGGAGGAGGGTGGGTCAGTCGATCAGCCAGTCAGTCAGTCGACAGCTCTCTGGTAGATTTACGTGAGAACAGCAGGCGTAAATGGCACTCGTGAGAAAAATTTAAGATCTAAAAAAGCATACACATCGGCCTCTGGCGGATTCGCGAAAACAAAAACTGCAAAAAACGTAGCTCCTGTGACGTATTTGGCGCTCTCCAGAAATGTATATAGCGGTACGTTTTCAGAATGAGCCTGGGTTGAATAAATATATTGTTCATTGTTTGTTTATGCATGCTGAGAACTGCATATCCAGTCAGTTACATCAACATAATTAATTCATGTTGTCGATTACAAAAACAAATTTTAAAGATTAAACAAATAAACTGTCCAAAAAAGGTCAAGATTCATGTTATTTCAGCTTATGTTAAACAAGCAGTGTGAACAAGCAGCAAAATTATTACTGTTATTTTTTTTTGAAAACACACACTTTTAAGAAAAGACTAGTTTCATTGGCAAGAATATGGAAAGAGAGCAGGTCATAATTGCCTCTAAGGCACAAGAAAAAAAGACGGGTCACTTCCTCTTGCTCAATTTACACAATCCCCTTCTCCAGCGCTATGCTCTCGCTCTCTTTCTGGAGTCGTATGTCATATTTAGACTTATTAGAGTGCCTTAAGTTGAAGGGGATTAGGGACATTCTTACAGGGTCCATTATATCATTATATTCAAGCCGTGTACACTAAACAACGACCTTCATGTGAACAATAGCGAAAAAGAACCAAAAAGAACACAAATATATGGAAAAAGCAACATTTTTTGGACATGCACAATGGAATACCCATGTGTTATTTGGATATGATAACCGTGGTAATAGCATTTTATTGACAATAGTATGTTTTTAAATATCATGTAAAAAAAAGTCTCTCCTGCTTATCAAAGCTATGTTAATTGCATAAAAAATACAGTAAAATGTGCAAAAATTTGATATACCTAATTATATCTAATAATAACTAATATTATGCTAAGGATAAAGTATTATCAGTTTTGACTGCTTATTGCTTCATATTTATTTGTGGAAACTATGACACACTACCATTAGAAAATTCAGCAAAGATGTTTTAAATCCTGTTAAATTCTATTAAAATGGTCAAAGACGTATTCATTTAAGTCCTGCAAAAAGTACTATGGTTAGTCAAATATGAAGCAGAAAAATTTATCTCAACCCTAACTAAAAATGTTTTTTTGACATCAAATCAACATTGCTGAAGCTTTATTCATGATATATGGTATTATCACGATATTGACCTAAGCTGCAAAAAAGTTTCTTTAACAGGTATAATAACAATTTGTTTGTGTGTGTATTGCTTAATTGTATGTGTTGAGCTTAAACAAATCTAAAATAATAATAATAATAATAATAATAATAATAATAATTGCAAAAGGTATGAATGTAAAATAAATAACACATGGTGGAACGTTTGAAAGGAATAGGGAACAGTGGGGATAACTCTGAATACAGCCAGGAACTCTGCTTCTAACTACAGCTCTAATGATGGAAACACCCCTGAACGATACCATTTCAGAATACTACAGTTGTTCCTGAATTGTTCTCAACCCTAACTAGAACATTTGTATTGCCAGAACCTGCGCCCTTAGTTGAGTAATAATGGTTTGGAAAAGATGTTTGGAAAGATGGATTCGGGAAACACCATTAATTATTAAACACCATACAATTATTTAACTATGTTTGTAACAGCAGAAATTGCGACACTAGTTGGCTATGACGATGGTTTTTGGAAACACACCCATGAACGATTCCAGAATATTACTCTTGTTCCTAAATTGGTCTCAACCCTAACTAGAACATTTGTAACAGCAGAAATTGCAACCTTAGTTGGCAATAACGATGTTTTTTGGAAACACACCCCTGAATGATACCATTTCAGAATATTAGGCAGAATCCCAATTCTACCCGATAGCCCATCCCTTACCCCTACCCCTGGTTTTGCACGTTCACGTGAAGGGTTAGGGGTGTCCCAATTCTCTTTAGCTTGAAGGCGTAGGGCTAAGGGTAAGGGCTAGATAGCCCTTGAAACTCAGATTTTCCAGGACCACACTAGAAACCAAGGGGTATGAAAATTTCCCAGAATACACCAGCTAAAACAGCAACATGGCTGCACACGCGAGTCAGGAGATGTACAAATTAGTATTTTTCAGCATTATAATTTTAGTGGTCTAGTGGGAATGAGCTTTTTACAGTGTCTGCTATAACATTAATGTTGTTTTTGTGTGTTTACACAGATGAATATGGCCACGGTGTAAATACACCAGTGGTGGAAAGAGTACTGAAAAATCATACTCAAGTAAAAGTAGCATTACTTGCCCAAAAATGTAGTGCAAGTAGAGTAAAAGTATCTGTTGTAAATATCACTCAAAGTATAAGTAAAAAGTAGACCTTTCATAAGTACTCAAGAGTAGTGAGTATTATGCTGTAAAAAGCTGATGCATTTACATCTAATTTGTGGATGTGTGTAAACGTAATATTCTGTAGTGCATTTAGTTATTGCCCAGCAGGCACACAACGTCATAAGACGTTGATATAAGGTTAGATTTAGATTGTGATGTCAGCTGACCAAAATTCAATGTCTAGTCAGCATCTAAGGACAACGTTATTTTGATGTCCAATAATGATGTGAAATGACGTTGATATTTGGTTGATTTTAGGTTGTGTTAGAAAGTGACCAAAATCCAACGTCGAGTCACCAGCGTCATATTGACGTCAAATACTGACATTTATTTGTCAGGTATGGCAACCAAAAATCAACATCTGATAGACGTCATAGTGGTAACGTCCACACAATGTCAAGCTGTAACATCATTAGATGTTGATATTTGGTTGATTTTAGGTTGGACATTGGACATTGACGTAGGCCTGACATTGGGTTCTGACGTCAACCTGATTTTCATTTCCAAACAAAATGCAACGTCCCCACGGAGTTGGGGTACAACGTCAATCTGACGTCAAGTTGACGTCTTGTGCCTGCTGGGTGTTTAAGGCCATTTCAGTCATCATACAGTAAACATCCGTCATCTTCTCATCAGTGACATCAAACAGTCTCTGGGTCATTGTGTGTAAAGATTTTTGACATCTTCTTGGACACTTTTAATGCTTCCAATCAGTTTTATGCAATTATAAATCACCCATGTCTTGAGGTAGTTCATTATGATGAGATTTACCTTCTATGTGTGATTTGATTGGACAGCAATCACAGGACTGATTTTTCTAATCCTCACAGACAAGAAAAAATAAAGTAGTGACTGCAGGTTGAAAGAAAGTAGTGGAGTAAAAGTACCGATACTGCACTAAAAATGTACTCAAGGGAAAGTAAAAGTACACATTTATAAAACTACTTAAATTACAATTCCTGAGATCAATTACAGTAATTTGAGTATTTGTAATTTGTTACTTTACAACACTGAAATACACAGTACAGTTACGATCTTATTACCACATTATATCGTTATGATAACATGATATCTTTGCCTTCGCTGATTTTCTGAAGATAAATACCAAAAAATAACACAACTGGAATATCTACAGCAGTCGCCGTCGTCAATCTCATATGAAGTAAGAGCTGGCGATGACATATGATGACTTGTGTGTGTGTTGTAGTGCTGTCACATTCCTTAGGAGTAAATTTTGAAGCCCTTCTTCTTCACACTCTGTTTCAAGGGCCAAGGGGAAGGGGTAAAAAACTAGAATTGGGATTGGGCCTTACTCCTGTTCCTGAATTTTGTATTTTCTTCCCCCTGACCCGCCGTTTCTTCTTCTTCAGTGCGTCTGGTGAATGGTAAATCCCAGTGTGAGGGTCGTGTGGAGGTCCTGCATAACAGCACATGGGGGACGGTGTGCGATGATGACTGGGACATGGTGGACTCCAATGTGGTCTGCAGACAGCTGGACTGCGGAGTGGCTGTGGCTGTCGGGAGCAGCTCCAGGTTCGGCCAGGGCTCCGGTCCAATCCTGCTGGACAACGTGGACTGTAAAGGAGGAGAGATGGACTTGAGTCAGTGTGGGAATCAGGGATGGGGCATCCATAACTGCTACCATTATGAAGATGTTGCCATCACATGTAGAGGTATGTGGATGAGCTGAAAATAGAAAATGAAAATGGCCTACTAGGATATTATGCAAGGCAACATGCTTTAATTGAATATTGACTTTTTATGTTTTATGTACATACATGCTTTTTTTTAGTGTAACTGTTATTACATCTGTAATTAATTTCTGTAATTACATTTATAATAACACTCTCGACACATCCCTAAGCTTAACCCAAACTTAAACCTACCCATACTCCCAAACCTGTCCCTAACCTTACCTGTATCCCTCTTCAAGAGCACCAGAAGTGTTGTGCAATACTATACTCATGGTTTGTTTTCTCACAGGCAATAATGTTGTTGAATTACGAGCGGCGCCCACCACACCAACCCCTCTGAGCTCTGGATTAAGTGAGTTGCACTTTTTAGATAAACTTATATATGAAGATAACAACTTTAGGTTTTAATAATTATCATGATTAATCACATCCAAAATAAACGTTTTTTGACATAATATATATGTGTGTATTAGGCCTATATATATATATATATTTATTTATTAATTGCATGTGATAGAAACAAAACTGTACAAAAAATGAAAATAATATTCATTCATTCATTTTCCTTCGGCTTAGTTCCTTATTTATCAGGGGTCGCCACAGCAGAATGAACCGCCAACTAATCCAGCATATGTTTTACACAGTGGATGCCCTTCCAGCTGCTACCCAGTACTGGGAAACACCCATACACTCTCACATTCACACACACACACACTCATACATTACGGCCAATTTAGTTCATCAATTCCCCTATAGCGCATGTGTTTGGACTGTGGGGGAAACCGGAGCACCTGGAGGAAACCCACGCCAACATGGGCAGAACATGCAAACTCCACACAGAAATGCCAACTAACCGAGCTGGGACTCGATCCAGCGACCTTCTCGCTGTGAGGCAACAGTGCTAACCACTGAGCCACTGTGCCGCACAATTATTTTATTTATGTTATATATTTTTTATATATTTTATCCAACACATTAAGACTTGTATTATGTATTGCATATAGTGAATGACCCAAAAAGTCAAAATTTTAAGGTATTTCTCCTTACTTAAAATGCATATTATTCGAATTTTATTGCCTGAATCAAAACCATTTTAGTCAATTTTATACATTTTAATAACATTGAGATACCATTATAGTTTTATTCATATTTAAAATAACATACAAATGTATTATTTTTGTTAATAAATTTCAATTTTCAGTCATTTTGCATTGTTTTGGAATATATACTCCAAAATATATACATATACAAGAATACGAGAAACATAAAATGCAAGTATAAGAAATGAACATGATTAAAACAGATTAAAAACTAAACTAAGACTAAACTAAGACAAAAAAAAATTCACCAGAAGAAAAACAAATCTAATTCCTTGCACAGTTAAACATCACATAATACAAGTCTTCGTGTGTTGGATAAAATATATAAAAAATATATAACGTAAATAAAATAATTGTGCAGCACAGTTGGCTCAGTGGTTAGCACTGTCGCCTCACAGCAATAAGGTCGATGGTTTGAGTCCCAACTGGGTCAGTTGGCATCTCTGTGTGGAGTTTGCATGTTCTCCCTGTGTTGGCGTGGGTTTCCTCCGGGTGCTCCGGTTTCCCCCACAGTCCAAACACATGCGCTATAGGGGAATTGATGAACTAAATTGGCTGTAGTGTATGAGTGTGTGTGTGAATGTGAGAGTGTATGGGTGTTTCCCTGTACTGGGTTGTGGCTGGAAGGGCATCTAATTTTGCTGTGGCGACCCCTGATAAATAAGGGACTAAGCCAAAGGAAAATGAATGAATGTTGTGTATGTTGAATGTATGTTGTATGTACATAGGCTCATTCTGAAAACATAGCCCTATATACATTTCAGGAGATCGCGAA
>CAIGQV010016645.1:29912832-29928416 GCA_903798115.1 Danio jaintianensis | reverse complement strand
ACAAACTAACATCAGTTTCATATTTATTTGGCCCCTGTCTCTTTTTGAAAACCTATCATTCACCATCATAAATAAAAACAAATAAACATCACACACAGACACACACACACACACACACGAACACTAGTATACATGGTTTACAGGAACCCTCCATAGGTGTAATGTAATTTATACAGCAAAAAACAGTTATTATATGGCATTTATAGAGGACCATTAAGTATGATTTTTAAGCATTTTGAATTACAAGCACAAAGTATGTCCCTGTAAACCACCTTAACAGAGAACGTCATGGTTACGTCCGTAACCCACGTTCCCCGAATAAGGGAACGGAGACATGCGTCTGAAACAGACTACAGGAGTGCGTCAGACGACCAATCACTCTGAAGAGTAAGAAAACGGGCCAATGAAATGCCAAATTGCATTGGCAGAGCTCTGCTCCACAGCTGGCAGCAATGAGCTATCAGCTATATAAGCTGCACGCTGTGGAGTGAGCCTCAGAATTTTGCCTGCTGAAGAGCCGATCACTCAGCTAACAGCTGGAGACTCAGCTGCTGTGGCAGTGGAGACGCATGTCTCCGTTCCCTTATTCGGGGAACGTGGGTTACGGACGTAACCATGACGTTCCCCTTCATACGGGAACTTCAACATGCGTCTGAAACAGACTATGGGAGACTGTATGGAAAACGCCACTGCAGCTAAGCCCGTCACACCCCTAATGTGAAGTTTGCCAAGCATAGCGTGAGCGCACAGCATCACCAGTAGCGCAACCTTCCAACGTCCCTAGGCCCTTAATTACCATTACATGGGAATATTAAATTTTTATCGGGAGTCGTAACGAGCTTTTACCTAGCTAATATAGCTAATATAGCTAATATACGACAGTACGTTGTGAAAGCGTGCCAGTCCCCGAAGGGGGAGGACGCTACGGAGCCACCTGCTACCCAAGAGGGGAGACTTGATGGTAATAGAGCATATGGACTAGCCCTGATGAGGGGGAGTACTACATATGATAAGCTGGTTAGCGGGTAGGGAAGACACGGGTCCGCCTGGTCAGGGGGAACACTCCGTGGTTGAATAAGCGTATGGGGTCACCCCATGGGGGGGGGGGACCGCACAAGCTGGCACCAAACCTCAGCATGTGGGTAGACCAAAATGGGCATACAGACATCACACTGAGCCAGGCACCCGATTCCTCCGCTGAGTCAGGTGCTGGGGGCCTCAGAGGAATTCTCTAGGGTTCGCCAAGTGGGAAACTTACTAGTAGAACAAAAAATGCGCACGTATCTCCGGGTTAGGGAGCATGGCGCGGCAAGCGTTTGTTAACACCGAGCTTAGTTCCCCTCCGATTGACTGGGGTTACCCAGTAATCGGGTGGAAACCGGCTCCACTCGAAGATTGTAGAATCTCGCGAATGTATTAGGTGTCGCCCAGCCCGCAGCTCTACAGATATCTGTAATAGAGGCGCCGCGTGCTAACGCCCAGGAGGAGGCGACACTTCTAGTAGAGTGTGCTCTCACATTAGCGGGACGCGGCTCGCCCTGGCATTGGTAAGCGAGGGCGATGGCATCAACTATCCAGTGGGCCAACCTCTGTTTTGATACGGCACTTCCCTTCTGCCGACCACCATAACAGATAAAGAGCTGTTCACAAGATCTTAAATTTTGCGTTCGTTCCACGTAAAGGCGCAAAGCGCGAACAGGACAAAGCAATGAGGGGGCTGGGTCTGCCTCCTCCGAAGGCAGCGCTTGCAGGTTCACCACCTGATCTCTAAATGGGGTGGTAGGAACCTTGGGCACATAGCCGGGCCGGGGTCTCAGGATAACGTGAGAGTAAGCCGGTCCGAATTCCAGGCACGATTCGCTGACCGAAAATGCCTCCAAATCCCCGACTCTCTTGAACGATGCCAACGCGATCAGCAGAGCTGTCTTCATTGACAGAAGTTTTAATGTTACTGAATCGAGTGGCTCGAATGGAGTTCTCTGCAGACCTGCCAGGACTACAGAGAGGTCCCAAGAGGGCATAAGAGGGGGGCGGGATGGATTTAATCGCCGCGCGCCTCTGAGGAATCGGATGACTAGGTTATGCTTTCCGATCGTGTTGCCATCCACCGCATCATGATGAGCGGAGATGGCAGCCACATAAACCTTCAGTGTGGAGGGGGACAGCCTACGCTCCAACTTATCCTGAAGGAAGGATAACACAACGCTAATCTGGCAAGTCCGGGGGTCTTCTCGATGAGAAGCACACCACTCAGTGAATAGACTCCACTTCAGGGCGTAGGCATGCCTCGTAGAGGGTGCTCTAGCCTGAGTGATGGTGTTAACCACCGCCGCCGGTAAGTCACCTAAGTCTTCCGCGCTCCGTCTATGGACCACACGTGGAGGTTCCAGAGATCTGGGCGCGGGTGCCAATGGGTACCCCGTCCCTGGGAGAGGAGGTCCTCTCTCAGGGGAATGCGCCAGGGAGGGGCCGTCGCGAGGAGTGTGAGTTCGGGAACCCAGGTCCGGTTGGGCCAGAGAGGCGCAACAAACAAGACCTGCTCCTCGTCCTCCCTGACTTTGCACAGTGTCTGTGCGATTAGGCTCACTGGGGGAAACGCATATTTGCGCATGCCCGGTGGCCAGCTGTGAGCCAGCGCGTCCGTGCCGAGGGGGGCCTCGGTCAGGGAATAAAACAACTGGCAATGGGTGCTTTCGAGAGAAGCAAACAGGTCGACCTGGGCTTTCCCGAATCGCTCCCATATCAGCTGGACCGTACCGGGGTGGAGTCTCCATTCTCCACGAAGCGTTCGCTGCCGTGAGAGCACATCGGCTGCACGGTTGAGCTCGCCCGGGATATGAATGGCACGCAGCGAACTCAGCCGCGTATGACTCCAGAGGAGCAGACGGCGAGCGAGCTGTGACATGCGACGAGAACGTATACCTCCCATACGGTTGATATAAGCTACCGTTGCCATGCTGTCCGTCCTGACCAGCACATGCTTCTGCTCTAACACCGGTAAAAAGCGGCGGAGAGCAAGAAACACTGCCAACAGCTCCAGGCAGTTGATATGCCAACGCAGACGGGGTCCGAACCACGAACCCGCAGCTGCGTGCTCGTTGCACACGGCCCCCCAGCCCGTGCTGGAGGCATCTGTCGATACGACAATATGCCTGGATACTTGCCCTAGGGGCACCCCGGCCCGTAGAAAAGCAAGATCCATCCAAGGACTGAAGGTGCGGCGACACAGCGGAGTGATACGCACCCGGTGTGTGCCCGCGCGCCATGCCCGTCTGGGGACCCGATCATGAAGCCAGCGCTGAAGTGGTCTCATATGAAGCAAACCGAGCGGCGTCACCGCGGCTACGGATGCCATATGCCCCAGGAGCCTCTGAAAAAACTTCAGTGGAACCACTATGTTCCTGTCGAGCTTGCTCAGACAGGAAAGCACTAGCCTGGCGCGCTCCTCCGAGAGGCGCGCTACCATAGAGATCGAGTCCAGCTCCAGCCCGAGAAAAGAGATCCTCTGCACTGGGCAAAGTTTGCTCTTCTCTCGGTTGACCCGAAGCCCCAACTGGTCGAGGTGCCGAAGCACCCTGTCTCTGTGC
Source organism: Danio jaintianensis (assembly GCA_903798115.1). NCBI lineage: Eukaryota > Metazoa > Chordata > Actinopteri > Cypriniformes > Danionidae > Danio > Danio jaintianensis. Next base: position 29,924,829 of record CAIGQV010016645.1, on the reverse strand, counting down.
ATAATCAATTGATCGCGAGACGAGGCTAGGATCAGCCAGTCGTCGAGATAATTGAGGATGCGGATGCCCGCAAGCCGAAGCGGTGCGATGGCACCCTCCGCGAGCCTGGTGAAAACCCGCGGAGACAGAGAGAGCCCGAAGGGGAGGACTTTGTACTGCCATGCTCGTCCTTCGAATGCAAACCGGAGAAAAGGACGGTGGCGTGGAAGAATGGAGACATGAAAATACACGTCCTTCAGGTCTATAGCTGCAAACCAATCCTGAGGACGGACGCACCGGAAAATGCGCTTCTGCGTGAGCATTCTGAACGGCATTTTGTGTAAATAACGGTTCAGTCTGCGCAGATCTAGGATTGGTCTTAACCCTCCGCTCTTTCTCGGCACGATGAAATACGGGCTGTAAAACCCACGTTTCATCTCGGCTGGAGGAACCTGCTCGATTGCATCCTTCGCCAGGAGGATAGCAAACTCCTCTCGCAAGACAGAGGCGTTCTCGAGGGAAACCCTCGTAGTATGAACACCCGTGAACCTGGGAGGGCGGATAGCGAACTGAATCGCATAGCCGAGTCTGATCGTTCGCATGAGCCACCGCGACGGGCTGGGCAGCGCTAACCAGGCTGGCAGAGCCCGCGCTAATGGCACCATCGGACTGATCAATGACGACAGAGGGGCAGCTCGGGAGGGGAGTGCTCACCCCGGGAAGCAGAGCGGCCCGAGGAAGAGCCGAAAATAAGAGAGTGTCTCTTACCTTCCTCCCTGGATCCCGCGATGAGGCTGGAGTGAGAGAAAGGAGCCCGTCCTCTTGCACTCCGTGAGCCTGTGGCGAAGGGGCCCGGTGCTGCGAGCTGGAAGGCGGAGTGTCCTAGATTGGCAGGGCTCGGGTTTGCACATCCGGAGAGAGAGAAATTTGCTCTTTTATTGAAAATTTGGGTACCACTGGCCCGGAGGCCAGCAGTGGTGCTTTTAAAGTCTCTGCTGACTGTAGGTGTCCTCGGTCCTCCACCGAGGAAAGAGCAGGTTCCCTCCTCTCCGGATGGCCTGTCTCAGGGACGCTTCGCGGTCCGTTTACCGGACTTAACGGCACCCTGGGGCGGTGGCGTCGCAGTCCCGCGGGAGGCTCGGCGTTGCCGCTTAGCCGGCGGAGCGGGCAGCGGGAGCGGAGCCGGTTTCGGAACCGCGGGTGGACGCCCTCGGCGAGGAGCAGCCGAGGTGTATGGGGCAGCGGGGAGAGCAGTTTTCCGAGCCCGCTGGTAGATGACCTCACCCATCGCCTGGGACTGCTCTTTCACCGCCGAGAACTCCTGGGTAAAGTCCCCGACGGTGTCGTCGAACAGGCCAGCCTGGGAAATGGGAGCGTTAAGAAAGCGAGCTTTGTCAACGTCTCTCATCTCGGCCAGGTTTAGCCAGAGGTGGCGTTCCTGGACCACTAATGTGGCCATCGTCCTCCCCAGGGCACGAGCAGCCGATTTGGTGGTCATGAGAGCATAATCGGTTGCCGTGCGGAGCTCATGCATCAAGCCCGGGGAAGAACCACCCTCCTGCAGCTCAGCCAACTTCTCCGCTTGGTAGCGTTGATAGGTGGCCATAGCGTGCAGAGCGGATGCAGCCTGTCCCGCAGCAGTGTAGGCTCTGGCCACGAGGGACTCAGATAACCTACACGCTTTGGAAGGGAGTCTGGGTGGACCTGTCCAGGTGGAGGCGCCCCGCGGGCAAAGATTGACCGCGATAGCGCGCTCCACCTGGGGTATCGCCTCATAACCCCTGGCTGCTCCACCATCAAGGGTGGTGAGAGCGGAAGCGCACGAGGACCGGGCAGAGAAAGGTGCCCTCCATGCCTGCGTGAGCTCACTGTGTACCTCCGGGAAGAAAGGGACGGGGGGTTTGGAGGGTCTTGCCCTCCTAGCCCCCACGTAACACCCATCTAAGCGGTCCGGCCGTGGTGCTGGGGGACAAGCCATCTCCAGACCCACGGCCGAAGCAGCCCGGAATAACACGGCTAACATGTCTGATTCCAGACCCGAGGCCACACTGACCACCCCGGAGGGTGGCAGAGGGTCCGGATCTTCATCGGAGCATGTTAGCCCGCCCTCCGATGCAGCGATGGACATCACGTCCCTGGTGTCATCCAATGAAAGCGCGGCCATCCCGGGGGATGGACCAGCGGTCTCACTGGAAGCTTGGACAGAGCCAGCTGAGGAGCGAGGGGTCCGCGAGCCCGAAGGCGGTGGATAAGCCCCCACTGTAACCCTCAGGTCTGCCCGTGTGCTAACCGCATGGCGGGGAGCAACAGGGGTGACGCACCCTAATGCCAGGGTGCGCCGCGACCTTAGCTGTGTGACAGTTAAGCCCTCGCAGTGAGGGCAGCAACTGTCCGCGAGCACCGCATCCACATGCCGGACCCCCAGACATGTGACGCAATGCTCGTGCCTGTCATCCGGGGAGAGGAAACCACCGCATCCAGAAATGCACGGTCGGAATGACATCTTTAAAAAGACGCGTTATGCGACCGTGTGCTCTCTTAGGGAATTCTGCCCTTTTAGTGTGAAACTGCTCTTTTAGTACACCAGTGAAACGCCCAGGGGACGTTAAACCCAGATGAAACGCCACTGTTGCGTCTTCTCCCGCACTGGTGATAAGCGCTGACACTTTCTCGCTAGTCAGGTTGGCAGAGTTAGGTCTTCAGTCTCGTGAGAGGGTCTGAAGCATAAATTCTGAGGCTCACTCCACAGCGTGCAGCTTATATAGCTGATAGCTCATTGCTGCCAGCTGTGGAGCAGAGCTCTGCCAATGCAATTTGGCATTTCATTGGCCCGTTTTCTTACTCTTCAGAGTCATTGGTCGTCTGACGCACTCCCATAGTCTGTTTCAGACGCACGTTGAAGTTCCCGTATGAAGGGGAACAAATAAGTCATACCCATGTCATTATACAACTTTGTGTCCCTGTAAACTACATAAACATGTACACACACACTTCATCTTTTACTATTCCTCAAATAGTCAATATAACACATACAAACCTAACAAATCTAATAGACTACAAATAAGTCATTATACAACTTTGGGTCCCTGTAAACAACACAAACCTGTACACACACACACACACACACACACACACGCGCGCACACACATACATACACACACACACTTCATCTCCTCCAATGTTCTCAAACACATACAGTACAAACTAACATCAGTTTCATATTTATTTGGCCCCTGTCTCTTTTTGAAATCCTATCATTCACCAGTACAAATAATAATAATAAAAAATAATCCCAAAACTGATTCAAGATCAGCATCAGCAAGTTTCTGAGCCTCCTCCGTAGGACAGTCTGCCGTTTCTCCATGAAAAATAAAGCGTGCCATCGGAGCACATCATCGTCAGCTACGAGCCGCAGGGAAACGCAGCCTCCGCTCAGGCCACGTGCATCACTAACACATACATAAATGCATGATTGTGTCTAATAGATGAGCATTGAAGAGGAGAGCCAAACACTCGAATAAACACAAACCAATAAAAAGCATCAGCCATCAGAGCGACCAAATTACTCTGGTGCAGAAACTATTATTACTGCTAGAACACTACTAGTAGATTTTAAACAATTATAAAAAATAAAAAAAGACAAGTGATAATGGGGAAAAAAGAAAAAGTAACAATATTATGATTGTAAAAAATATATATTTTTGTACCAAATTAAAACAGTGTAGATCCATTAGTCAATAAATGCTTCCATAGCTTTTTTTTACCCTGTTTTTCAGTACAAATATGTAAACCTTCTTCAAACCTGTTTTATTTGATATATAAAATATATATAGGGCGACACGGTGGCTCAGTGGTTAGCACTGTCTCCTTACAGCAAGAAGGTCGCTGGTTTGAGTCCCGGCTGGGCCAGTTGGTATTTCTGAGTGGAGTTTGCATGTTCTCCCCGTGTTGGCGTGGGTTTCCTCCAGGTGCTCCGGTTTCCCCCACAGTCCAAACACATGCGCTATAGGTGAATTGATGAGCTAAATTGGCCGTAGTGTATGTGTGTAAATGAGTGTGTATGGATGTTTCCCAGTGCTGGTTTGCAGCTGGAAGGGCATCCGCTGTGTAAAACATATCCTGGATAAGTTAGGCTGTGGCGACCCCTGATGAATAAAGGGACTAAGCCAAAGGAAAATGAATGAATGAATGAATTATATATCAGATCCATTAATCAATAAATACTTCAATAGCATTTTTTCCTGTTTTTCAGTACAAATATGTAAACATTCTTTAAAAATTCTCTCTCACACACAGACACACACACAAACAAACTAAATTAAGTTTAAGTTTGTGCTTAAAACCATAAAATAATGCCACTGGGGAAAGAAAAACGAATTCAAATGTAAAACAAGATCATTTTTCCATTTATGCTACATCCAAACATTTACTGTTATGAAAGTCGTGTTTGCCATTTAACAAATGCTTCATTCTGACATGCGTTTATGGCATTTTGAATGCAGTGTTATATTTTGAAGGAGATGTGAGGCATTTTGCATTTTGTGTGTGCAGTTTTTGGAATTGTGGGTAATTTTGAAAAAAACTAACATATTTTTACAGTGTAGACGCATTAATCAATAAATGCTCCCATAGCTTTTTTCCTGTTTTTCATTACAAATTTGTAAACATTCTTCAAAAATACTCTCTCTCTCTCACACACACACACACATGCTTTTTGAAGGAGAGGAGAGGCATTTTGCATTTTGTGTGTGCAGTTTTGGGAATTGTGTGTAGAGTTTTGAAGAAAGGTGACATTGTTTTGAAAAAGTGTGTAAGCAGTTGGAATAAACTGTAATCAATAAATTCCATAGCATTTTTTCCAGTACAAATAAGTAAAGATTCTTCAAAAATTCTTTCACACAAATTTACAATGTTTATTTTTAGGGATGCACCGAAAGGAAAATTCCTGGCCGAAACTGAAAACTGAAAAAAAGGAAAACAAGGCTGAAAACCGAAACACCAAAATAAATTATACCAACTATTAGTACCACTGCATTTATGGCTATGACTGTGTATTAACCTTACTAAAACTAAGGCATTGCAATTGCATGAATTAATATTAAAGTTTCAAAGAATAAATCAATTACAAATTGTGAAAATATTTATTTAGCACATTGCAACAATGGGTTATCACTTCAGGGGATGGGAACTTAATACAGTAAAAAGTAGCAATTTTATTTTACCCAATAAATGCATCAATAATATGCACTAATTTTATAGAGTCAATCAAATGAACTTAAACTATTAAAAAACAATTTAGTATCGGTTTTGCTTAAGTTGCACACTAGTTTGATCATGTATAAATATCATTATAACTATATTGTATAAATATTATTATAACTATAGGCCTGACGATCAAAAACAAAATGACATGATATCACAGGCGATTGTCTTCTGAGTGCACCTGAAAAGACATGAATGACACTCCTCATAGAGTTTGAGAAGCATACAGTTCTTTATGATTTATGTAATTAGTCAAAGACTTGCAGGTTAAGGAAACAGCATGGGAGGAAGTTGCCGCAGGCCTTGATGCAGATGGGATTGGATGGACTGTGCAACAGTCAGGTGCGCGCTGTCGGTGTGAAAGGGAAATGCCTGCTCTACCTATGCTATAGATATAAATGATCTTTATAACGCGGTTCAAGTACAGTGAAGTGCAGAGGATACAAATAGATGGACACACCGCAGACATGCAGCTTCAGACAACATGTGCAGGCCGTGGTTTCTGTTTGTGTCATCACAACATACTGTTTCGGCCGTGTTGTTTTGGTGATAAAAATCTTCGGTGGTCAAATATTCGGTGCATCACTATTTATTTTGCTAGCTCACGTTGTTATTCTTAAGGTGAATAATTAATCCGTGCAAGTTAATCCACTGAAAAAAAATGGTTTGTTTTGGTAATCTTCAATCAAAGTCTGAACATTTGCTTCTGTCCTTCGGTCCTTCTGTTGACATCAAACTGAAGGTTTCCATAGCAACTACATACTGATACCCTCTCTCACCATGAGTTTGCTATGAGGGAATGATGCGCTAAAGAAAGCCCCGCCCCCTACTCAACATTCCATTTCAGCTGGAAGCACATCAACATACTGAAATAAAAGTCTCAGCAACGTCCAGTACACGCAGACTTTAAATCAAATTAAAAACAGGATCATTTGGTAACACTTCAGTTTAGGTCACAATTCACTCTATTAACAAACCATTAACTAACACTACTAGTTTAATAAACTACTACTCAGCTGTTTATTTATAGTTAGTAAAGTAGAAGTTGGGTTTTAGGCAGGATTAGGGATGCAGAATAAGATCATACTTTATAACTACTAATGAACAGTTAATAACTTGATAACAGAAGCCAGTAGTTAATAGCATGAATTGCGACCTAAACTAAAGAGTTGCCGATAATTTTTTCTGACACCACTTTCAGTTGCATAATGTCACATTTGATACGCTTTTGCTTTATTTTTTTACTCCGTAAGCAGTATGTTCAGTCATAATAAACCAAAGCCAATCAAAATATGTTAACTAAATACTGTAAGTTTAAGTTATTCATTCATTTATTGTGTTTTCTTTCTTCCAGCGCCTATGGATTTTGTGGTAATGGGAAGAGACTTTGTAGGGATAACAGACAAGCCTTCAATAACTACAACTACAACTGCAACAACTACAACCACAACACCTGCGGATGGTAAGAACACGCTGATGGCAGTTTCACAAACAATGCAACAGAAAATCACGTATATGTTCATCAGATTTTGTCGTCATGAACGGAGGCCATAACAGAAAACCACACATTTGACTATATCACTAATTGGTTATATTATAACCCCCCTAATTTGTGGAGAATCTAGGAAACTATGTTTGGACTAAAACTTTTGCTATTAGTTTAACTCTGTTTTTATTGATGCATATTAGCTAGAGAGTTACAGTATCAAATATAAAGAATTAGTACGGCATCAACGGTTCCAATCTATCAGCAGAAAAGTAATTTACATTTTCTTCCTCTCTGAATCAAACAGTACAATTATAAATTCTTGCATTAAAAAAAACATTTAGGACAGAAGCACTAATAATAATAATAATAATGGGCGTCACGGTGGCGCAGTGGGTAGCACGTTCGCCTCACAGCAAGAAGGTCGCTGGTTCGAGCCTCGGCTGGGTCAGTTGGCGTTTCTGTGTGGAGTTTGCATGTTCTCCCTTGTTCGTGTGGGTTTCCTCCGGGTGCTCCGGTTTCCCCCACAAGTCCAAAACCATGTGGTATAGGTGAATTGGGTAGGCTAAATTGTCCGTAGTGTATGTGTGTAAATGAGTGTGTATGAATGTTTCCCAGTGATGGGTTGCAGCTGGAAGGGCATCCGCTGCGTAAAACATATGCTGGATAAGTTGGCGGTTCATTCCGCTGTGGCGACCCCAGATTAATAAAGGGACTAAGCCGAAAAGAAAATGAATAAATGAATAATAAGGGGCGGCGCGGTGGCGCAGTGGGGAGCGCTGTCGCCTCACGGCAAGAAGGTCGCTAGTTCGAGCCTTGGCTGGGTCAGTTGGGATTTCTGTGTGGAGTTTGCATGTTCTCCCCGTGTTGGCGTGGGTTTCCTCCGGGTGCTCCGGTTTCCCTCACAGTCCAAACACATGCGCTATAGGTGAATTGAGTGAGCTAAATTGTCCGTAGTGTATGAGTGTGAATGAGTGTGTATGGGTGGTTCCCAGTGCTGGGTTGCAGCTGTGTAAAACATATGCTGGATAAGTTGGCGGTTCATTCCGTTGTGGCGACCCCTGATTAATAAAGGGACTAAGCCGAAAAGAAAATGCATAAATGTATGATAATAATAAGATAACATTATAAAGAAAACACAACACATATTGGGTCATAACAGCAATACAGTAATATATATATATATATATATATATTTAAAAAAAGGCAAAACGTATAGCAGTAAAAAAAAAAAAAAAAAAAAAAACATATACAGTGCTCAGCATATATAAGTACACCCCTCACAAATCTATTTTTTAAATTCATATTTTTAATAGGAAGCTGTACAATATTATATTTGTGCCTATACATTAGATTAGTCAGTATTATCTTTCAATTTCTAAATATGTTTGGTGACTAAAATATTATGTTAATAAATATATCTGTTTAATAAATCTGTCTTGTTTAAATGCACCAAAATACATTCCCTATATTCACTGAGAAATGGATAAAACTATTCATTTTCAAAATGGGCTGTACTCAATTATGCTGAGCACTGCATAAACATACATATTTTCTCTGAGCCCTCAATTCATAACTAAGCCAGGGGCAAGAAAAATAGGAAGGATAGAAAATCTTTCATCATTATTATTTTTTTTTTTTCCTTTATTATTTCTTCATTATTATTTTTTATTATTTTTCAAATGTGACTGGAAGGGTTGCCAAATAGTGTAAAATTTTTCAGTATTACAGAAAACTGTATATCTAATCTTTTTTATTTGAATAGACTGCATCAGATCATGCATCCAATGTACACAACTGGGCAGACAAGGAGTTTTCCAGTTCAGTGTTAAAAATGTTTTTTTATATACTTAAAGATTTTGTATACTTAAATTAAAACTCGCTGTGATAAACTTTTGTAAATATTGAGGTAAATGTCTATATTTTTGGCAGTGTATACTAAAATTTAGCATGCATTGAGTCTATCATTTATTCTTAACAATGGTGGAAGTTGTTTTTTACATTTACTAATTGTTCCTGTTCCAGCAAATGCTCCAAATTAGAAAAGTTTTACTATCGGTGTTGGATTTGATAAAGCGTTTATGGAGAAGTCTCAGTTTGAATATATTTATTTTCTCGGGATTGTGTGTTTGAGTAAAACATTTGTTATTCTGACCAGTTGTCATTCTGTGAAATAAAAAACAAACAAATCCTCTAAATAATAAATAAATGAAACAGAAGATTTTACCCTTACAAAGCAAATCCAGAGAAACAGACTTTTCAAGTGGCCTCTTATAAAAATATTTTATTCATTCATTCATTCATTTTCTTTTCGGCTTAGTCCCTGGGGTCGCCACAGCGGAATGAACCGCCAACTTATCCAGCATATGTTTTACGCAGCAGATGCCCTTCCAGCTGCAACCCAGTCCTGGGAAACATCCATACACACTCATTCACACACATTCACTACGGACAATTTAGCTTACCCGTTTTACTGCGTAAAACATACGCTGGATAAGTTGGCGGTTCATTCCGCTGTGGCGCCCTCAGATTAATAAAGGGACTAAGCTGAAAAGAAAATGAATGAATGAATAATATACAATTTATATGTTTATATACAATTTAAAACACAGATCCACACTTCTAAAATCAACAAATTTAGCTCATTTGTAATTCTGTTTTTAACATCATTTACTGTTAGGACACCATTCATCCTAAAGAGGTTAAACAAGTTAATAAAGCACATTCTCTCTCTCTCTCTCTCTCTCTCTCTCTCTCTCTCTGTGCGTGTGTGTGTGTGTGTGTGTTTCCTGAAGCCTCCATCAGGCTGATTGGTGGTGTGCATCGCTGTGAGGGCCGTGTGGAGATTTACCTGCGAGGAGAATGGGGAACAGTGTGCGATGACGCCTGGGATCTTACGGACGGTACGGTGGTGTGCAGACAGATGGGCTGCGGCGGGGCAAGAGTGGCCCAGGGGATGGCCTTTTTCGGTCCTGGTCGCGGTACCATTCACATGGACAATCTGAAATGTACGGGCGCAGAAGCCACTCTCATCCGCTGCTCACACATAGCATGGAACGTCCACAACTGTGACCATTCAGAGGATGCCAGTGTTACATGTGCACTCTAATGACTCTGCCCACCACAGGCCACGCCCACCTGGCTGATCCAATGGAAACGCTGGAGTGGAACAGTTTCCAGGACTTGTATAAGTTGTACATAACACCTCACACCAACCTTGATGGATAGATTAAATAAAATGTTATAGTTATTTGTGTTGGAAACAAGAAGATAAAAAAATAAGTTATGCCAATACTGTTATACAGGGCGAGTGAAAAGTAACTAGGCTTTAAAGGCTTTCAAAAATCACTTTAAACACAGTTGTGCGGCAACAGTGTGTGAATATATCCAGCCTCTAAAGGTAAAAGTTTAATTAATTCTTTTTTTTCTAATCAGACTTGATAAAAACAGTCTGCAGAAACACTTTGATTGACATTCACTTTTTTGTATGTGTCATCAGAGGGAGAAAGCCCCGCCCACTAGTGACCATCTCTCCCTCATTAGCATAAACAGCCCTGAGTGAGAAGCATGTTTTGAATCTGCTGCTATGCTAATGCATAGGCATTTTTAAAACTGCTAACTTCCCATATATTTTTTACAGTGCATGTTGCCTTACAATTTTAAGTTGAGTCAACTTTATTTTTTACAGTGGAAGAACTGCACTATGTTCTGAACGGTAATGTCTGGCCAACTATGATCCAAACTCGACATTGGAAACCTATTGCAGATTCTGCAGATATCGATGCTGAAACAATATAATGTGTAGCCCTAAAACAACAGCTCAACAAAAAACACTTGTTACTAATTTCCTTTAGTTTTTTCCTGTTCATTCAACTTTGGTGAAAAAGCAGTACTTCTGGCTCCAAAAAAGGTGTCACTAGCTATGTTTCCATCCAAAAATGCTAATTAAATTTATGCACAAAACTGGAATATCACATAAAAGACATGCGAATAAAGCAGCGTTTCCATCCAATGAGTCAAAGAGAACAAACTCGTCACTTCCTGATAAACTGGCGGCAAATATCAAAAGTAAAAACAGAATTTGCTGCGGTAGGAGAAGCTGCGGGAGTCTTTTTTTAATTTAATGAATTACTTGCGCCTCAGAAGACAATGACGACACGCAATGAACACGTGGTGGCGTTTTAAGGCGTGAGACGCAGAGCACAGACGCTCTGGACAATTCTGGAGGTAATAAATAATATAATAACACTAATACTGAAATGGTTGCGGCGTTTTAGAATGACCAAAACAACAACAGATGTTTTACAATGTGCTCAGCCTGCTGGTTTGTCCATTCACACACATTTTTATCATCGCATGATCTCAAATAACAAAATCACATGACTTTAATGCGCATACTGGAATTTGTTCGGTAAAAGTGTTTCCATCGTAATCTTTTCTTATCGAATAAATAGTTTATCCTACTCAGTTATGTGCATATGTTTTCATGCACATTTTCAAAATGCATGCGCATCTTGGGGTTTCCATCAACCGTTTTTTATGCGCATATTCAAAATAAGCATAAAAATAGGTGGATGGAAACATAGCTAGTGATACAAAAAATGTTTAGCTGAGTCTACTTAAGATTGTTAGTTTTCAACTGTTCTACAACAAATCTTTTTAAGTTGTGACAATGGAAAAAATTGCCTGTAGAACTTGAATTTCAAAAGTTGAGTGAACAAAAAACCCCAAAAGGAAATCAGTATCACATTTGTTTGTTCTTTTGTTGAACTGGCTTAAACTTTTTTTATAGTGTATCAACATGGGAAATATGCAATCCTGCTTTTTCTTGTTCACTCAACTCACTTAAGCCACATTTCCACTGAGTGGTACAGTACGGTACGGGTCACCTTTATCAGGTTTGTGTCTCCACTGCCAAATGGTACCAATGGTACCCATCTGGTAGGCGTGGTGTTCGACAGAAAGTTGCAGTCGATGTCATTCTCGCTTGAAGTTCACATATCGTATGAGAAGCACTTCTTACTAAACAAATGCTTTATATACATAAATACTTATGTATAAATGTTAATTACTAATCCTTCTATGAACAGTATTTAATTATAGCTGCAGATCAGTGATAATGTGAAATTGCCTACTGTAACGTCTGTGATTATATAAAAAAAAGTAATAATAATTTTTATTAACACATACAGAGACTTACAGTCTCTGAAATGTTACCAATTACAAATAAAAAATACCCAAAACATACATTTAGGCCTTATTTGGGTTCA
>CAIGQV010016645.1:29870598-29902453 GCA_903798115.1 Danio jaintianensis | reverse complement strand
AGGAGTTGATGAAGGAGGAGTTTAGCCTTCAAAATGCACATAAAGCACAGCTACTCTCAATAAAATCCATGTTAGCCATTTAGCAAGGAAACTAGAGTCACCGGGCAGACAGAAGCCCCGCCCATGAAGCGAATCCACATCTATTGTGAAGTGAATTTGACGTGTGAATGAAGAGAGTAAACTCAAAATGTTCACAAATCTATTTACAAATAGCGAGATTTGTTCGCGCAAGTCGCGTCTGGTGTAAACACCCCATTAAAGTACAGGTCATATGAGTTTTTTAATAAAAGATCTTATTTTAAACTTGCGCTTCATCCCACTCCATTTCGACCATCATGAAATGTATTTTGTTTAAAGAACTGTTTTAAGTGTATGATCCTTTTGTTCAAAATAAGTAAATCAAATCAAATTAAATCAAACAATCTACAAAGTTGTTAATAAAAAAAAGTTAATGAAAAATAAAGATGCTGTCTATCAAAAGAAAGAGTTGGCTTAACTAGTCATGATATTTTCAAATATTTTGCCTGCTACCAATCTACATCAACACAAAGTAACATATTTGCATAACCCCGCCCCCACAACATACAAACACACTGAAATGGGCATTTCAGACATGAAATAGACACGGAAAGACCAATCAAAACAGACTTAGCTAGCTGACCAATCAGAGCAGAGTTGGTTTCCAGATCTTAAGCCCTGAACTGATTCAAACAATCCGTATGAAAATGATTTAAATATTAAATACAGATTCTATTCTGACTAGGGTTGCACAACATATAAAATTGTTTTCTTTTTCTTGATAATAGTATATGCAATATGTATATCACAGAGAAGTGCAATACGTAAAGTTACTTTTATGTCCCAAGCATTTGTGTGCTGCATGCATAGGTTTTTTTTTTTATCCAAATCTGACCAATCAGATGCAGCCTTTACTATCTTAAGCCCCACCTCTACAGTAGGAGCTGTTAGTTGAATCTAGAGCTGGAAATAAACTCTAATGCTGGGAGACCAGTGAGGAAAATGACAACAACCAATCAGAATCTGAATTTCTGCCAAGGTTTTTAGTTATTTGTGGTATTTAAAAGTCTATTTTTGAAATTTAATTAACTCATAAAAATATCTATTACCTGTTTTTTAGTATGATCATTACATACATAAATGCTTTAACTACTGCTGATAAAATATAACTTTTTTTAAAGTCACAACACTCAACAATATCACATATTTTCCAAGTATTGTGCAGCCCTATTTCTGACCTTTGATGATTAAAACATTTTGTAGGTAACACTTTACAATAAGGTTGTATTAGTTCATGTTAGTCAATGCATTTATTAACATGAACAAACAATGAACAATACATTTAATACAGTATTTGTTCATGTTAGTTGATGAAAATAAAGTCATTCATTGTTAGTTCATGTTAACTCACGGTGCATTAACTAATGTTAACAAGCATGAATTTGGATGTTAAGAATGCATTAGTAAATGTTGAACTATGATTAATAAATGCAGCACAAGTATTGTTCATAATTAGTTCATGTTAGTAAATACATTAACTAATGACACCCTATTGTAAAGTGTGACCATTTTGTAGGGTTGTTGGAGACTATACACAATATATTAGGATGCTTGCGATGTCCTGCGATTTAAAAGTTTGCGTCATCATTCAGTGTGCTTGTTCAAGCGAAAGGATTCATGCAACTTGCTCTGCATCGTCTCTTTTGAAGACACACTGGATTGATTTGTGCATGTATTGATTTACTCCTCAGCTGACCGGAAAGCTCAGCTAGCTGTACAGTTCCTCTGCAGCTCAGGGGTGTGTGTGTGTTTAGTCTCGTCTTCTCACTATGGGATGAAGCCCTCATGTTGGCAGCCTACGCCCATAGAAACTGGAATATAAAGTCCTTCTAATGATAAGACTAAGACCCTTTTTTCGACCTGGTGTTAACAAGCATTTTCAAGTGATCACAAGTGAGCCAAAATCTATTTGCACCTGGTATTAAAGCAACACAAGCTCATTGGGAAAATGTGCCCTGGTGTACATTTTTGAGAAACGAGAAATATGTGCTCGCTAGGCATGGAACGATAACCAGTTTTAAGGTTTACAGCAGTTTGGAAAGGTCGAGGTTTTAAAACCGCTAACATTTTCTGTTATACCGTTTCAAGGTTTATGTAAATTTTTGTATTTATTTTTTTAGAGCAACAGTATCTCCAGCAGAAAAAGACCCTCCACATCAAAAGCTACTGATCAGCCCACGATTCAGGAAACATCTGAAAAACAAATTGCTTATAAACCAACATCCAAGTGTGCTATAGAGCTGAACAGTGCAGTGGCTTTACTTTATACCCAAAGAAAAGAAAGATATCCAAAGATGCCTTTTCAAGTTGTAAAGAAATCTGTTTTTTTTAACTAATGAAGACTGCAGAAGTCGCTTTCAGCAGAAGTGATTCTTTAAATCAAATATATTGTGTTCAATGGGGAAAAAAAAGTCGTTGTTTGTTACTCAGACATTTAAAACGAACATATTTTAGAGCAGTAATCACAAATCACAATCAAATCGTGATATTTTTATCCAAGGTTTTCATACCGTCAGAATCTCATACCGGTCCATGCCTAGTGCTCACAGGTACATATGGCTGCATTTTATTGCATAAAACGAATGGTACCGCTGACTGCTTTACCTCCATATGGACTAGAGCTGCACGATTCTGGTTAAAATGAGAATCACGATTTTTTTTTGCTTAAAATCAAGATCACGATTTTCTCACAATTCTGTAGATGTAAAATAAAGGTTAATATGAGTAGGTTATGGCGTCACAGTGGTGCAGTGGGGAGCACGATCGCCTCACAGCAAAAAGGTCGCTGGTTCGAGCCTCGGCTGGGTCAGTTGGCGTTTCTGTGTGGAGTTTGCATGTTCTCCCCGTGTTGGCGTGGGTTTTCTTTCGGGTGCTCCCGTTTCCACCACAAGTCCAAACACATGCGCTATAGGTGAATTGGGTAAGCTAAATTGTCCGTAGTGTATGTGTGTATGAGTATGTATGGATGTTTCCCAGTGATGGGTTGCAGCTGGAAGGGCATCCGCTGCGTAAAACATATGCTGGATAAGTTGGCGGTTCATTCCGCTGTGGCGACCCCAGATTAATAAAAGGACTAAGCCGAAAAGAAAATGAATGTATGAATGAATGATTCAAATGGTCTCATTTAATAGATTTTCCTCATATGCTTATTAAGATTTGCATAAAAACTATGTACATTAGTAAAATTGTACTGCCAGTTGAATTGAACTTGTTAAAGTAAATGTGAATATGTACATACTTTAACCCTCTTTGTTGTAGTTTTACAAAAAAGAAAGATATTGAGAAGAACAATTTGCAGTAAAGTCACTAAAGTTACTCAAACTGCTTTCTGCTGTTCTTACGCTATTGGGACAATACAACTAGTTGGGACAGAATAATAATTATTATGCCTATTATTTGTAGTATTTTCATAGCAATTTAAACTCCCCCTTGTGCTTGAATGTTAAAACGGCCCTCCTATAAATTGTCAGTCACTGAAATGGCCCCCCACCAATTTGAGTGCCTCTTGAAGTGGTCAAAAGTGAACAAGCTTAAAATGTTTTTGTCCGTGTACACCTGTATTTACAGTAGCGTTGTCCATTTGTGATCAGATTGAGGATATCTTAACACCAGATGTGAATAGGGTTTGAAATTAGGGTTGCACAATAGTGTTGTCACGATACTGGAATTCGGTACCAATCGGTACTGAAATTTTTAAAAAGTCCATTTCCCGCGAACATTTGAGCGTTGTTGAGCATGTTCTTAAACAGCGCTGATTTGTCGTTGTGTTCTTGTCTTGTGGATATGATTACACGCGTTACTACGGAGACATGTTAATACACGGCTGTCAATCAATTCGGTGGGCGGGGAAACCGCACTCCTACATCAAGTTGCGGTCGGCCTCAAAATGGGAGGGATTTGGATCCTATATTTAACGTCAGAAAATTTAAAAAAAGAGACTTATTGTGTTTCTATCACTCCAATATGACCGTGGACACACTATACCTAAACACAGTTCTGTCCAAACAGCTCACAAAAGAGGATTTTCATCATAGGTGCCCTTTAACATTGCAGAGCCTGTAATGTCGAATGTGCACATTACGATATTGATGCTGAAACGATATATTGTGCAGCATTCAACTTTGAATTGTAAGTTTAATGAATGCAAAATACACAATAATTTGTAATGCAACTTTTCATTAATACTTCTAACTTTAACCACAGCTCCTATTGTACTACTCATCCTTGATTGCTTGATGTTTTTACAGCTTAAGAGGGTCCATTTAGCCACACATCAGGTGTTTTAATTTAGGCTTGTATGCATGCATGAGTATTTTATTCGTTTGTTGCTGTTTTACACTCAGTTGTTTAATTATAGTACATTTGTTCTGACACTGTTGTGCCCAATCTGTCTGTAATGGCTTTGAACTCTTGAATTAACCATAGCTGAGACCAATTACATTTATTCAGCAGAAAGAAACATCATTCTGCTTTCATGAAATCCCACAATAAGAGGTAGTGTGTGTTAAAAGTTATTTTTGAAAATGCACAAATTCAGCTTGAATCCCTGTACAAAATATTTTTAGTACAGATTTGTATACTTGCTTCAATAATGAAAAAGCTCTGCCAAAACTCTTGCTAACCATTGAAACACTTCTATAGATTAAATTCATATAAAACGTATTGTATTTCTAAAGCTTACATTTTTAGGCTTGTCCTGAGAATGAACATACACCGACTTATGAATATCTGTCTTATATATCTTTGATCTTCTTCACCTGGATGCCGTCCTCACAGTGTTGTGTTTGAGAGTGCAGCATTGCGGTGTGCAGTGAAAGGTTAATAACTCTACTCGTTAGCGTTGATTAGAGAGCGTCAGTGTTTTTTGTCCAAAATCAAGAAGCATTTTCTAGACGAGTAAAGAATATCGTCTTCTTTTCAGAAATAATATGTCAAAGTTTAGTGACTTTTTCTTTAAAACAAGCAAAATAATCTGCCAATGGGGTAAGCGAATTAAACTTGTTTTTACTTTGAAATAAGATTATTGTACTTACCTCATTGGTAGATTATTTAGCTTAAGTATTTCTGAAAACAAGACATATATATATTTTTTGCCGTTCTATCTAGAAAATGCTTCTTGATTTAAGGATTCATATAAAACTGAAATAAAAACAAGACAAAAACTAAGTAAGAAAAGCATTTCTTACTTAGTGAAAAAAATAAAAGGCATTGCTTTCCACAATGCATCAGACTGTACATTTATTTAATTACTGTAGATTGCAGGACTTGGATTGATTATCGCACTATGCTACTGTAAATCATAATTATGTGTATCTTCATTTGTTAATATAACATATTAATACAGTTTTAAATAACTCACAAACCCCCATTTGGACATCCCTGCTCTATTGTACCGACTAATCAGATTGGGTTTTTTAAAGGTCCCATGAAAAATGAAGAGAGGGCGGGACATATCGTAGCTCCTCCCCTAAAAAAAAAAAACAGCCAATAGCGTTTCGTTTTTCTCACAGCTCTGCCGGTGAGAGTGGTTGAGCTCAAGAGCATCAAATGAAAAGCCAATGAGAAGAAGGGGGCGGGTCATGTCAGATACTAGAGAGCATTTGATTGGTCAGAAGATTTGATGAAAAACTGAAGTATGAGGTGTTTATCAATTTAGACAGAAGTGACAAACTGCAAGCTTTGGATGTTTATATCAGGTTTGTATTTTCTAAAGGAGAATTTTGTCACTGTTTTGGAGCACACTAGCTTACAGATATCCTTAAAACTAACATCTCAATTTTTTTTTTATTTTAATTTCACGGGACCTTTAAATGTAAGCAGGACTTTCATTCTTATGATGCAACTCTGAAACGTGATTCGGCTCTTGTAACTGTCAGACGGGACTACAGACGTCACACTGAGGGTTAAATCATCCCATTTAAATTTTTATGAGTGAATAAACTGCTGTTATAGAGTCTCTAGGGTTACATATTACAATGAATTGAGAGATTTGAAAAAAAAAAAAGCAATTTCAGATGCCGAGCTTTTTGTGATTGCTTATGTTTGAAATTACCGATCATGCATGTGCAGTTTTCAACCCACATCCTCCTCCATCCGCTCTCTTTCAACGGGCATTACCATAGAAGTGGCTTTAAGACAGCACCTCATGTTTTTTTCATAACAGTACGGTCATAAAGCTTTTATGCATTTTATTTTTAGAAGCCTGCAGCAGCTGCAACAACATAAAAAAAACTTCTGCAATCACTCTATGGTTATATAACAATGAGCTTCTTTAAGCAAGAATCCCCTTCTTCCTTCCACCCTTACAGCATCCCCATCATCCCATCCTCCACTCCTTCACACATCCATCCATTCATTTACTGGTTCCTGCTCCACTTTCACAATTAAATTCTTTTATTCTGTGTGTTATTTCTTTATGAGGTGTACTTCATATCTGTGCATTTTGACAGTAGCCATAATTTGATTTAAAATCACCGTACATATTGCAGCATGCAATAGACTGTGCTTTTATGTTCCCAGATTAAATTGTTGACATCAAATGCATTTCTGGTGCTTTTGATCTATTTCTTCTCATTACCACCTTGGTTTGGTTCATTTGCATAGTCCAAATGCTGTCTTTCGACCTTAGGTTTGTACCCATGAACCATATCATGGTATATAAAAATAAATATATAAATATAAGCATATGCAGTTAAAGACAAAAGTATTAGCCCAAGTGCTGTTTAACAGAGAACACGTTTAAACATGATAGTTTTAATAACTAATTTCTTTTGTCATTTATTGTCTTTGGCATGATGACTGTACATAATATTTGACTAGTTATTTTGCAAGATACTAGTATTCACCTTAAAGTGACATTTAAAGGCTTAACTAGGTTAATTAGGGCAAGTTATAATAATTAGGGAAGCCATTGTGCCAACAGTGGTTTGTTCTGTTGCCAATAAAAGGGGCTAATAATATTGACCTTAGCATTAAAAATAAATAAATAAATAAATAAATAAATAAATAAATAAATAAATAAATAAATAAATAAATAAGAATATATATAGACAGATAGATACACAGACAGATACAGATAGATAGATATTAGTTTTATATTAATTTATATTTATATTTATTTTGGCTGGAATAACAAAAATATGATAAATATATGATGTGAACACATATAAATTAAACTCTATTCATTATTACATATTGCTTACCGGCTGCTTCATGAATAAAACAATTTTGAACTTGATAAGCTGCATGTCATTTCTAAGTCAAAGACATGTACATGTACAAGAAACAGAACATGATTTAAATGGCAATCATGAAAACGAGAGAAAGCTCAAGCATACCTGTTATTTATTTCATCATGACAGTTTAATACAGGCATCAGAAACAGCTCCTTTACTTTGTGCGACAGGAATTCTTGCAGCTGTTTTTATACACTTTTTGTGAGTTCTTTAAATAAGTAAATGTATAATGAGCAAAGTGTCCCTTTAGGTTTGTTCTCAAAAATAATAGACTGAATGCTACAAAAACCAGGACTAAATGAATAATTTTCTGGACTAAATGAACTAACTGCAAGTTTCTAACTTCCAAAAGCAAGATGTAAAATAACTTAAGAGATTAAAAAGTGCAATTAATGTTTTTATTTAATGGCAGAGATAAGCTTAGTACACTCATAAAATGACGTTTGCTGTTTGTTCGAGCTACTTATTTAAAATGAGCTGAAACAACACAATTCTTGACTTCATAGTTTTATGTTCAATCTACTTAAATGTGTAAAAAATAATAAGTTAACTTATTTCATGCATATTGTCTCAACACAAACCAGTTGCGTGGAACCCAGCATTTTTTACAGTGTATGCTTGTTACTTATATATTATTATATACTTAAAAATCACATAAACCAACTTACCTGAAATAAATAATGTTGATGATGATCTTAGCGAAGGTTTGGATTTGGATATTTCCACTGGCCTGTTTAAAAAAAGAATTCATAATGATTTCATATACTTCATATTTTAATACATCAGATGTAAATGTTGTTTTCAGAGTGACTGTAAGGCTGTGTCTGAAATTGCATACTTTCATACTATATAGTACGTTCAATACAGTATGCTAGCCGAGTAGTGTGTCTAAATTCATAGTATTGTAAAAACAGTATATGAGAAGAACCGTCTGACCTACTACTTCAGGCGAGATTCTGAAGTGCGCATCCAATAGACGCTACGCTATCCCATAATGCACCACGAGAGAATTCATGAATGGGAGTGAAGCAATGCAACTGATGCAGGTAGGTCATTTGATAATGACTAATGGCAGATGTAGTACATTCAAATTACACATACTATATAGAACATACTTTTCTAACAATCCAGAAGTAAATTTAAACTGTACATACTGGAGTGGTAGACGATTTTGGACGCAGCCGAAGAGCTATATAATGGTAATGTGTTACAGTGGAGTTTAAACATTGAATTATGAGCTGCGTTAAAAGACTGTCAGGTTGTAGAGGACAATAAAAAGCCTCTTTGTGCTAATGATAACACTACAGCACTGCATAGGCTTACAATAGTGCCTTGTCAGTCAAATACAGAACATGATTGCTTTATTATGATGCTAAACATTCAAAATATGAATTATCTTTCTCTTTTTACCTCACAGGTATTAGGGCTGCAGGATACTGGAAAAATATGATATTGCGATATTTAAATTTTCTGCGACAAATATTGCCATAGCGTCACGGTGGCGCAGTGGGTAGCACGATCGCCTTACAGCAAGAAGGTCGCTGGTTCGAGCCTCGGCTGGGTCAGTTGGTATTTCTGTGTGGAGTTGGCATGTTCTCCCCATGTTTGCATGGGTTTCCTCCGGGTCCTCCGGTTTCCCCCACAAGTCCAAACACATGCGCTCCAGGTGAATTGGGTAAGCTAAATTGTCCATAGTATATGTGTGTGAATGAGTGTGTATGGATGTTTCCCAGTGATGGGTTGCGGCTGGAAGGGCATCAGCTGCGTAAAACATATGCTGGATAAGTTGGCGGTTCGTTCCGCTGTGGCAACCACTGATTAATAAAAGGACTAAGCCGAAAAGAAAATGAATGAATGAATATTGCCATAAGGGATAGTTGTATATGACTATGGTTTTCTATGGAGTCAAACAGTATTCAGGTAAAGAAATTGAATAATCACAATCCACATTATTTAAAGTATATATTGTCTCTATTATTATTATTAAATATTTATTAAAAATAATAATTCACACAAACACATTATTTTGATTATTTCCTGAATGAATCCGTAGCTGTGAATAAAATTTCTTTAAAACTCTTATGCATATAAACAATGTAAAGCACTGATAGCTGCACAAGTAAAGCATAATTCAGCATAGATTGTATAGAAAATCATCCTCTGTGTCATGTGCACAATTATTTTATTGCAATAATATTCAATGCTGATTGCATTTAAAGGCATTACAAAAAAAGAGTGTTAGTATTTTAAACTGTTTTTAAAGCATTGTAAACTGTATTTCGAAGGTCATAAACTACTTGTTTTTCTTCCATTTTCTGTCCTCCCTCACTTTTTTTCACTCTTTTCTGTGTGTCATAATCTTAAATCCACAAACATTGCTACTGTAACAGCTGGCGGCTTCATTGCAGTCTAAAGATGCAACTCAAACTGCAAGTGTCCGGAGATTACTGCGACTAAAAAGGGCTCACAGACAGAATTAGCACACTACAAGAGCTCACTGCACTTTTTGTGCAATACTGCTCAATGCATCTGTATCTAATTAGGCTACATAATCAAGTGATTTACCATGCTTGCATTAGATTGTGTATGATTTATATAGAGCTCCAGCAGCTGACGTCATGCAATTGGCAGGAGTCGCCACAGCGGAATGAACCGCCAACTCATTCATTCATTCATTTTCTTTTCGGCTTAGTCCCTTTATTAGTCCGGGGTCGCCACAGCAGAATGAACCGGCAACTATTCCAGCCTATGTTTTATGCAGCGGATGCCCTTCCAGCTGGAACCCAGTAATGGGAAACACCCATACACTCTCACACTCACAAACACACTCATACACTACGGCCAATTTAGTTTATTCAATTCACCCATAGCGCATGTGTTTGGACTGTGGGGGAAACCGGAGCACCCGGAGGAAACCAACACCAACACGGGGAGAACATGCAAACTCCACACAGAAATGCCAACTGACCCAGCCAGGACTCAAACCAGCGACCTTCTTGCTGTGAGGCCACAGCGCTAACCACTGAGCCACCGTGCCACCCTAAACAAATAATCTTTTGTTATTAATAATCACATGTACTATGTCTATAATTTGCAACTAATTTAAAATACATTTTTGCATAGACCAATTAAAATTCCTGCATAATCTACAAATACACTGCCTTTTTGCCACATACAGATTTTATTTTCTGTCTGTGTGACAATCTGGACACATAAAATAACACATTGCATCAAGCCACTCGTTTGCATGCGCTTCAGCACGCGCCATCACAAACACACACACACACACACACATGCAGAAAGCGTGGACACGGTTGCCATGCAGCAGCAAAGATAGTCGACTGCGTCCAAACAAAGACGACTGGCCTGTTTCTATGGAGACGAGATATTGCGCTTTACAAACCCCCTGCTGTCTGAATGGGAGGTTGTGTGGGGAAGAGGTTAAATGCAGTTTGTAAAGCGTAACAAGTACTGTACACAACCAGAACTATGACTGCAGCACCAGTAATTGTGTTACATGGTTCAGCTACTCTCTCTTTCAATCACAGGTTGTTTAATAGCTGTTTGCGCTTGAGATGAAAGAAGGAAGTTCTAGAATATTTGATTAGTAGTGGAATTGAAAATTGCTCCTAGTCTTATGCAGGAAACCGATTGTGTGTGTTTCTGAGTGAGTGTGTATTTGAAGTCGGCGTGACATGAAAGTTGCAATAGGCAGTTATTTCCTGTTGATGTATAGCCAAATATCCAAATAAATTGGGGAAAAAATAAGTGTGGCACAAAGGTTGATTTGTTCATGGGAAATTATTTAGATGGTTTGTTGTTGGTGGATCTCATGCAAGTGACAAGTTGCATGATAAATACCACATGCATATAAATACCAATCAGAGAAAAGAAGTGGGAGTTATTTTGATTGAAGAGCATGAATTAACTAATAATACTAATAATTTATAACTGCATTATGGGGCGACACGGTGGCTCAGTGGTTAGCACTGTCGCCCTTACAGCAAGAGGGTCGCTGGTTCGAGTCCCGGCTGGACCAGTTGGCATTTCTGTGTGGAGTTTATATGTTCTCCCCGTGTTGGCGTGGGTTTCCTCCGGGTGCTCCGGTTTCCCCCACAGTCCAAACACATGCGCTATAGGGGAATTGAATAAACTAAATTGGACGTAGTGTATGAGTGTGTGTGAATGTGAGAGTGTATGGGTGTTCCCCAGTACTGGGTTGCAGCTAGAAGGGCATCCACTGTGTAAAACATATGCTGGATAAGTTAGCGGTTCATTCCGCTGTGGCGACCACTGATGAATAAAGGGACTAAGCCGAAGGAAAATGAATGAATGAATGAATGCTACCACATCTGAAAGATAGTAGAAGAGAGAGAGAGATTGTTGATTGTATACTAAATACTCTATACTAATGTAAGTCATCACAAATGCTTTGGCAACGCATATGTAACATTTGTCATGCCAGTAAAACAAGTTTGAATTTAACTGAGCGAGAGAGAGAATTCTTTGAATTTTAAAACAAAACGGTGACATTTCATTTTACAACAGCCTTAGTGGTTCCACAATCACTCCACCAGGTTAGATCAATGCAGCCAGAAAAATAAATAAAAACAGTAATAATTAATCAATCAGTACATAAATAATTTAATAAAAATGTACTCAAATGACTCGTTCTCTTCTTGATTTACCCAAATGACATTTCTACACCATTTTAGCTCAAAGGTTGACAAATGTTTTGTAGATTTGTAAAAATAAGAGTGATTTCACACCTGTAGATGGATTGTTTTTTTCCGAAACAGGGATTAAAATTGTTACAATGTTGCTTCTTGTTCTTGGTGCGGTTCATGTCAAAGACTGCAAACAGACCAAAATAGTAAAAAAAAAAAAAAGACACATGTGAGTAAACTCTCCTCCCATTGGTCAGAGTTTGTTTTATTTTCCAGGATTCCGCTCTGCTCTCATACGTCATTAGTTTTATTTATGACGATGAGCAATAAGACATTATTAATAAAGGTGCATTTTAATTTTGAATAGTGACACCCACAGACATCGTCATCACCAAATATAAATCAGAGGTGAGCATTTCTCATAAATAGCCTCATTTCAATTGCCAAGGGTTGTAAAATTTATATCGATTCTATATCAGAAGTCGAGTTTGATTGAAGTGATTGAAGCTATATATTTTTTAATAGTTCAGTTAGACAGCATGCGTTCACTTTCGGATTTGACATAAAACACACTTTTACCAGTAGAAATGATATCTCTACTCAGCATTCTCTCTTCTTATAGCCATACATAGATATACTAGATGCCGCCTGGCCTATTGTTGTCTATTGGAAGGAATGCGTCAATAGAGCCGCCATTTTAGTACAGGGTAGCGCTCCTTTGAAATGAATGCGGGACCAAGGTGCAGTGGAGGACTGTGGCCATCCAGAGCCAGAGATATATACACATATATACATATATCTATGATCAGGAGTTTTACCGGTGGTCAGTACGCAAATATTTTTTAAAATTACGAAAATTATAATTTTACATCACTTTTCTACATCGATGGATCAGTGACCGCACGGGCATTGCCGATAAAGTGTGTGTTTGTGTGCATGAAAATGTATTACCCTCCCTCCGTGTTAAATTTGATCTAATCCGTGTCCTGAAACACACCCCCTCTCCTGCTTTCACTTCTCATTCTGACGGAGGGAGCGATTCGTTTGTGAATGAGTCTCCGTTATGAACGACTCGTTCACTTCGCCGACAATAATACAAGCGTCTTGTTGTCATATTTCTTTTTCATTGTTTACTTATTTTATTCAACAAACTAGCATAAGCCTAGAGTTCTGTGCAAGTTGATGCTACTTAGCTTTATGATGAGTGCAGTAAGAGACTGTATTATCATCAATAATGTTACTTGTTGAGCACAAAAGTTTGTAAAGTAAAAAACGAAATCTTACCTATGAAATGTTCTGCCTTTGTGCTTTGTTTTCTTTGTTTGCTCGTTACTACACCCGTAAGCAGCGCTAAAGTCCAGCATCTTCACATTGGCACACTGTCTCGACTAGTGCGGTTGAATGATGTTTGTCCTGGGAGCCCTGTACAAATGTGGCGGCGCTATTGACGCATGCTGAGGGTCCGTATGCGATATCTAGTGTATATATCTATGATAGCCATATTTGTGCCTATTACATATCCATAATACACTGTGATAAAGCCTGGTTTGCTAGTTCGCTTGATCGTATTGCTTTCTCACTACAACCGAACCGCTCTAGAGTTCGTTTCAACCGAGCCGAGACCTCATTCAGGTGATCTCGGACCAATTTTTTTGGCGTGGATCAGAGTAAAATTGCAGATTTCACATATGCCCAAATGAATCAAACTAAACGGGCAAATGTGCCAGGTTTTGAAACAAACGTCTAGGTGTGAAAGCACCCTAAAAGTCCACTAATACTCTAGATTTAATCAGACAATTTAAAAAGAGAGAGAGAGAGGGATAGAAGGCACCAACTTATCCGCCCACTGCCAGGCTGTTAAATCAAAACATCTCTGCGCCGCTTTCATTCGGCCAAATGTTTGGAAGGAATGTGTAGGCTCACTTTTCACTATGTCACTCACAAAAATGACATAACAGTAAATGTGTTTTTAAACAAAAGCAAGTGGCGTGTTGGTCCAAAGGGATCTTGCGTTCTGAAACCCTGCCAGTCGTCTATGAATAGATTTACTACAGCGCTTCCAGCCTACACATGGTGAAAACCAATAATGAAGATGCCATGTCCATAAATGGGCATTTGGCAAATCACCACATTGAAGCTTACTTGAACTGGTTGCTCCAATGGCACCATGACTCACAAAGGGCATTGTGAATTACAGTTCACAGCACAACACTTTATCACATAATCTCTGCTGTTATTCTGTACTTAAATGACATTTGCATAAACTGTTTAACTATTCCAATTTAATAGGCTTTTAAAAGAAAAAGCTAAACTTGACTCAGAGTTAAATTCAATTCATGGTTACTTGAATAGCGCTTTTCACAATAATGATCAAATAATTATTCAATATATTTATTAAATATTTCAATCATATTAGATTGTTGTATAAATACATTTGTCTGCTGTTTGGTTTTAATTAGTGACCCACGCAAATGAGTATTATTAGTATTATATATTTTTATTTAAAACCATGTCAGCATCTTAGGCTATTATCATGGTAAAAACACAGCGAAAAAGTATGAAAAATACAATAAAAACCAACCAAATATAAGCTGTATTACACAAAAAGTATAAAGTTAACGTGATAAAATTCAAATTTTTTCTGGCTAAATTATATTTAACAACTCATTGAGTTCACTTCATAAAAGAGTTCGCTGCATTCATTAAAAACAGGCCTATATATGCAAATGCAGAGGGATTATACTGTAAGTGACCCAGTAGTGCATAAAACAGCTCTGTCGTTAAACAAGGTTGAGGCTGTAAATGTTGTTGGTGTGCTTTTAGTTTAGCCAGCAATGCTTTAAGCAGATGTCATCACAATGCATACTGCAGTAACTCCACTTGTCCTGAATCTTAGATTAATTCTACCAAATAAAATTATTCTTCACGCAATATTTTATTGCCTATCAGTTTAAACTAGAGTGTAACGGTCAAATCAGAGAATGATATATACAACTAGGGCTGCACGATATTGGAAAAAAATTGACATTGCGATATTTAGTTCCCCTTCATACGGGAACTTCAACGTGCGTCTGGTAACAGACTATGGGAGTACGTCAGACGACCAATCACTCTGAAGAGTAAGAAAACGGGCCAATGAAATGCCAAATTGAATTGGCAGAGCTCTGCTCCACAGCTGGCAGCAATGAGCCATCAGCGCTATATAAGCTGCACGCTGTGGAGTGAGCCTCAGAATTTAATTACTTCAGAGCCTATCACAGAGACTGAAGACACTCTATCTGCCAACCTGATTTCAAGACTGAAACCAGTTTACTCACCAGTGCGGGAGATGACGCGACAGCGGCAGTCGATCTGGGCTTCCTGTCCCCTGGGCGTTTCGCTGGTGTGCACAAAAGAGCAGTTTCCATTAAAAGAGCAGATTCCCTAAGAGAGCAACACAGTCAATCAACACGTCTTTTTCAAGACGCTGTTCTGACTGTGCGTCTCTGGATGCGGTGGTTCCTATCTCTGGATATTGGGCACGGGTATCGCATCACAGGTCTGGGGGTCCAGCATGTCGATGCGGTGCTCGCAGACAGCTCATGCTCTCACTGTGAGAGCGTGGCTGTTGCACAGCTGAGTTTGCGGCTTCCAAGCCACCCCCGTTGCTCCCCGTGAAAGCGGTTAGCACGCGGGCAGATCTGAGGATTACAGTGGGGGTTTATCCGTCGCCTCCGGGCCTCCGGGCCCGCGGACCCCCCACTCCTCCACAGCACGCTTCATTCAAGCTTCGAGTGGTGGTGCGGCCTCCGCTTGATGACACCGGAGATCAGATGTCCATCGCGACATCGGAGGGCGAGCTGTCATGCTCAGATGACAGACCGGGCTCGCTTCCATCCTACTGGGTGCAATGCGTAGTCACTGTTCTCGAATCCGACATGATGGCTGCGCTTCCTGGGCTGCTTCGGTGGTGTGGCTGGAGATGGCTTGTCCCCCAGTCTCACCGCCGGGCCCACTAGAGGTGTGGCGTGCGGGCTGATGTAAGATGAATCTTCCAGCTCCCGCCCACTTCTTCCCAGGGGCGCACAGCGAGCGCACGCTGGCATAGAGGGCGTTTTTTTCTCTGCCCGGTCCTCGTGCGCTTCCGCCTTCACCTCCCCTGATGGCGAGGCGGCCAGTGGGTACGAAGCTATTCCTCAGGTGGTTGGCGCCGCCACCTGGAGGGGTAAGCTGAGACCCCCGTCCAAGGCGGGTGGGTTTTCTGTGTCTCTCATGGCCAGAGCCCACACCGTTGCGGGCCATGCCGCTTCTGCCCTGCACCACGGCACCTGCTGTGCTGCACAGGGGCGGTTCTTCCCCAGGCTTATGCGTAAGCACCGCACGGTGGTCGACTATGCTCTCATGACCTTCAAGTCGGCCGCCCGTGCCCTGGGGAGGACGATGGCCACACAGTGGTCCGGGAATGCCACCCTTGGCTTACCCTGGCAGATATGCGCCGCGCCGACAAAATACGCTTTCTTGGTGTGCCCATATCCCAGGCAGGCCTACTCTGCGACACTGTCGGGGACTTTACCCAGGAGTCCTCGGTGGTGAGAGATCAGCCGTGTGCGATGGAGCAGGTCATCTCCTGGTGGGCTCGGAAAACTGCTCCCCCACCGGACCCGTCCACGCTGGCTGTTCTTTGCCGAGAGCGCTCTTCCCACGGCTCCAAAATGTTCCGCCGTCACAGCCCGTTACACTGGCTAGTGAACGCGCCGAGCCTCACGGCAGGAAGTTGACGCTCCTGTCATAGGTCGCCGTAAAAAGTTCGGTAATCGGACCGCGAAGCGAACCTAAGGCGGGCCACTTGGAGAGGAGGAGAACCGTTCTTTCCCCGGTGGAGGGCTGGGGCTCCCCCGCGAACGAATGTAGTGATCCGAAAAGAGCGGCTTTTCCTCCCTCTGGGTGTGGAAGCCCAATTGCTGCCAGCATGGGACGCACTGCCTTCCAGCTCTCAGCTTTGGTGCACTTCGCCACAGGCTTTGAGGGCGCCAGAGGATGATCTCCTTTCTCGCACCTCCAGCCTCTCCGCAGGATCCTGGGAGGAAGGTAAGAGTCAATCTCTTATTTTCAGTTCTTCCTCAGGATGCTCTGCTTCCCGGGGTGA
Organism: Danio jaintianensis; assembly: GCA_903798115.1. NCBI lineage: Eukaryota > Metazoa > Chordata > Actinopteri > Cypriniformes > Danionidae > Danio > Danio jaintianensis. The sequence continues at coordinate 29,885,348 of CAIGQV010016645.1, read as the reverse complement.
GCACTCCCCATCCTGAAGCTGCCCCTCCGCGGGTACGTCAGCGATCGTTCCGGTGATGCTGCTCGTTCGGACTCTGTCAGCCTGGTTAGCGCTGCTCAGCCCGTCGTAGTAGCTCACACGGACGGTCAGACTCGACTATGCGTTTCAACGCGCTGTTGGCCTCCCGAGTTCACGGGTGTGTATTTAAGCGATCATCGCTATGCTACCCCTGTCTCGCGTGGGAAGATTGTTATCCTCCTGGCGAAGGATACTATCGAGCCGGTCCCTCCAGCCGAGATGAAGAGTGGGTTTACGCCCCCACTTCATCGTACCCAGAGAGCGGTGGGTTATACCAATCCTATCTGTGCGTTTTGATCTGTCATCTCTTCAGGATGCGGATCAGGGTGCTCATGCAGAAACGCATCCCCCAGTGCGTCCGTCTGTGGGATTGGTTGCAGCTATAGACCTGAAGGACGCTCACTCCATGTCTCGCTCTCTCCATGTCTCGCTCTCTCCCTCCTAAAGTGCGACGGGGCCCGAGCATGGCAGTAAATGGTCCTCCCCTTCGGGCTCTCCCTGTTCCATGCGTGGAGGATGCCTTGTGCCTCTTTGGCGCACGCGCATCTGCATTTTTGATTATTCATTGACCTGGGTTAATTTTTTTTTTCAGACCTTTGAATTAGTCGATTATGCATAGGGACCTGGTGCTCTGGCACCTCGGCCTGTTGGGGTTTCGGGTCAACCGAGAATGAGCAAGCTCTCCCCCAGCCAGAGCTTCTCTCATCTCGGGTTGAAGCTGGACCCGGTTTCCATCACGGCGTGCTTTTAGCGCCCTGGGCTAGTGCTGCCCTGTCCGTTCGTTGCGCCTCCTTGGCCCAACCGGACCCCAGTTTCCAGACTCACACACTCCTCGTGATGGCCCTCCCTGACGAATTCCCCGGAAGAATTCCTTTTTCTGGGACGGGCACCCTCTGGCACCCGCGCAGCATTATGGAACCCTCATTGAGGGTTTCTAGACAGAGTGCTGTGGACTTAGGTGACCTATCAGTAGATGGTTAACACCGTCACTCAGGCTAGAGCACCCTGTATAGGCAAGCCTATGTCCTGTAGTGGAGTCTATTCGTTGTGTGGAGCTCTTCTCTCTGAGAAGAACCCCGGACATGCCAGATTAGTGCTGTGTTTTCTTCCTTTAGGATAACTGGTTAATTATCCTAATTAATAAGGTTAATTCCATCCCCGCCCCCCCTCTCTTGCCCTCTCGGGATCTCTCTAGCCCCAGCGGTTATGGTTAGGTCCGTTGAGCCACTCGACTCAGTATCTATAAGTTTTCTGTCCATGAAGGCAGCTCTGCTGGTCGCGTTGGTATCAGTCAGAAGGGTTAGGATTCCGGTGGCATTTTCGGTCAGCGAATCGTGCCAGGAATATGGACCGGCCTACTCTCACGTTTACCTGAGACCCCGGTTCAGCTTGTGCCAAGGTTCCTACCACCCCTTTTAATATTAAAAGTGGTAGTGAGCCTGCAAGCGCTGTCTGCGGAGGGGGCAGACCCAGCCCTTTCATTGTATGTCCGCGCACTGCGCTTAATGTGACACGTAGAGCATACATCTTTAAGCAGCTCTTTTCTGTTATGATCGGCAGAAGGGAAGTGCCGTATCAAAGCAGAGGTTGGTCCATTTTTTAGTTATGCCATTGCCCTCGCCTCATGTGCCAGGGCAAGCTGTGTCCCCCGGGAGAGAGAGCACACTTTTAAAAAAATTTTTTAAAGCGGTGCCTCCTTTTCGGCGTGAGTACGCAGCGCCTCTTAACAGATTATGCAGAGCTGCGGGCTGGGCGACACCCAACACATTCACGAGATTTTATAATCCTCGAGTGGAGTCGGTTTCCTCCCGATTACTGGGTCACTCCGGTCAATCGGGACGAAATTAAACTCGGTGTCAAAAATGCTTGCTGCGCCATGCTCCCTAACCCGGAGATACGTGCGCCTTTTCTATTCTGCTAGTAAGTTTCCCGCTTGGCGAACCCTAGAGAATTCCTCCGAGGCCCCCAGCACCCGACTCAGCGGAGGAGCCGGGTGCCTGGCTCAGTGTGATGTCTGGTATGCCCACTCTTGGTCTTCCCACATGCTGAGGTTCGGTGCCAGCTATGCGCGGTCCCCGATGGTGATCCCATATGATTATTTCAGCCATGGAGTGTTCCCCCTGACCAGGCGGACCCGTGTCTTCCCTACCCGCTAACCAGCTTATCATATGTAGCACTCCCCCTCCATAGGGCTAGTCCATATGTCCTTATTGCCATCAAGTCTCCCCTCTTGGGTAGCAGGTGGCCTCCGCAGCGTCCTCCCCCTTCGGGGACTGGCACGCTTTCCCAACGTACAGTTGTATTTCTAAAATCCCTAGACTATATTAGCTAGGTAAAAGCACAATTACGACCCCCGATCTAAATTGTCATTATTCCCATGTAATGGTAATTAAGGGCCTAGGGGACGTTGGAAGGTTGCGCTCTTGGTGATGCTTGTGCGCCAACGCTATGCTTGGCAAACTTCACATCAGGAGCGTGACGGGCTTAGCTGCAGTGGCGTTTTCCATACAGTCTCCCATAGTCTGTTACCAGACGCACGTTGAAGTTCCCGTATGAAGGGAAACGTCCTGGTTACGTCCGTAACCCACGTTCCCCGAATAAGGGAACGGAGACGTGCGTCTCCACTGCCACAGCAGCTGAGTCTCCAGCTGATTAGCTGAGTGATCGGCTCTTCAGCAGGCAAATTTTGAGGCTCACTCCGCAGCGTGCAACTTATATAGCGCTGATGGCTCATTGCTGCCAGCTGTGGAGCAGAGCTCTGCCAATTCAATTTGGCATTTCATTGGCCCGTTTTCTTACTCTTCAGAGTGATTGGTCATCTGACGTACTCCCATAGTCTGTTACCAGACGCACGTCTTCGTTCCCTTATTCGGGGAACGTGGGTTACGGACGTAACCAGGACGTTTTTCTGTGATATACATTGCAATATGAATACAATTTCACCCGGTGGCTTGAATAGCTCTAATAGATTGAATAGATAGATTGGGGTGTTTTTGTAAAGATGGGAATCATGTATAAAAAATAATAAACTTAAAAATAAAAAATTGCAAGCAAGAATAATTACAATAGAGCAAAAAGGAAAAGTCAAATAAACAATGCTTTATGGTTTTCTGTAGTCAAACAGTATTCAGGTACAGAAATTGAATAATGAAATGTTAAATAACACTGTATAATCTTTATTGTATTATGTCAGTAAAATTATTCTTTTTTAATGTTACAAATGCTGTACGTTATTGTGCCTGAATGCTTTACACTCTCTTGAAAAGCCTTTAAAACACATGCAAATTATAAAGTTTTACTCTATTATGGTTATATGACTCCACAAATCTCATGTATTCTCAACTGTTGATCAACTGTAATCTCAACTCAACATTGCATATCCTGCGATGTGACTAATGTGTACACACATTGTGATATTGATACTGAAACGATATATTGTGCTGTAAAAACAGACAATAATGTTGTAAAACATTAATACCTATATTAATAGTGTGTAGAAGTATAGTATAGAAAAGTGAGAAACCCTGTATAAAGCCTTTTTGGTTGCTTTACTTAAAAAATTAAGTTTTAAAGAACCTTTAAAGGGCTCCTATTTTATCACTTTTACAAGATGTGACAGCTTTGGTGTCTCCAGAATGTGTCTGTAAAGTTTCAGCTCAAAATACCTGTTAGGGTTGGGCGATGTCGACCAATTTGGCATCGTACGATGTCTAATGTGAAACATCGCGATGGACGATGGCATCGTCGTCGTAGGCGGCGGTGAATTAATTATTTATGAATAATCAATTCATAACGAATTAATTATTTGCAGCCTACCGTTTCAACTACCTGACCCGCATGGTCTTTGTTTTAACGTTACCCATAACCAAATCATAAATAAATAAAGATAAGTTACACACAAATTACCACCTGTCAATCACTTTTTCCGCGGGACTCTGGCATGAATAGGCAGAGTGATCTGTGTCATTATAATGGCGTCGACAAACTGGGTTGGTAAAAAAGGTGCACAACCAACAGGAACCAACCAACAGTATCTGAGGTTTTCGCAAAAATTACTAAGTACAAGCGTGAAAGTGAAAGATTGAAGCAGTGTACTGACGCCGTGACACGTTACCTGATAAATTCAATATCACGTTTAACAACTATAGTGAGACGCGATCCAGCGGTACATCCTTGATAAACTGTCCGACGTTCACTGCTCTCTGGGGTGACTGCTAGAGCTCAGAGTCAGACGCGTGCATAGCCTATACTGCAGCGCATGACAGTGTAAGTGTGTGTGTGTGTGTGTTTGTGTGGTCACGTGATGTGTGTTTTCAGCGGTATAGTGTGGAGGGAGATCTTTTCAGAAATACTAGGTGAAACACCAGTGTGGACGTGGATCGTTTTCGTTCTAAAATGCCATTTAAGACGTATTAGTGTAAACGGGGCCGTGTGTATTTTTCGCGAGCGGGTTGCTGCTGCGACGGGGGCGGGGCGGGGCAGAGGATCGCGATGCTGGCTCAGCATCGTGATGTCTATTGGCTATTGGCGATGGAATCGTCTATCAACCCAACCTTAATACCTGTCAGTTTATTTATTATACAATTCAGAATATGCCTATTTTGGACTCAAAGCAAAGTGTAGCTGTTTTGAAGCAGATATTCAGTTCAGAGTCAAAATACCAAGTAAGTTTATTTGATGTATTTGTGGTGGAGTTTACTGAAGCCTTTCTGAAACAATGGGTCACACACAAATGGCGTTAAAAAGTTTGCAGTACACACACGCACGCACACATGCGGCTGTGGTGATTCCAGTGGTTATAAATTACATAGCGATTTTACTCTCTTTTCTTTTTTACAAACATGCATTGTTTTAAAACATTTTAAAACATGTAAAACTCATTCTTGATCTGCAGCTGATCACAGAGAGTTGGAACAGATATTTTAATCCCAGTTTCTCTGCAAATCCTGTTCTGTAGACATGTGTATACGCATTACTATGGAGGCATGTTAGTACGCGCCTGTCAATCAATTCAGTGGGCGGGGAAAACCGCACTCCTACGTCATGTTGTGGTGGGCCTCAAAATCACTGGAATTTGGATCCTATTTTAACGTCAGAAAATTTTATAAAAGAGACTTGTTGTGTTTCTGTCACTCCAACATAACTGTGGACACACTATACCTACACACAGTTCTGTCCAAACAGCTTGCAAAAGTTGATTTTGCATCATAGGTGCTAGGACTGAACAATATATCGTTTGAGCATCGATATCGCAATTGTGTGTATCTGCAATAGTCACATCGCAAGATTAGATTATTTATTAAAAATTAAAAGATAAAGATATTATTATTTTAAAAATTATTTATACAATGATGTCCATGCTATTTTACATTTATTTCTGTACTCGAATACTGTTAGAATACCCAGAAAACTGTAAAGCACTGTTTATTTATTTATTTTTGCTTGTAATTTATTATAATTTATGCAGATGCGCTGCACTTCAAATCATGCTATTTAAATCACTAAAATTCATATCGCAATATGCATTGCGGCAAAACAAAATATGGCAATGTCAGATTTTTCCAATACCGTGCAGCCCTAATAGGTGACCTTTAAAGTAACTTCTTTTTCTTCTCTCCATCTCTTTAGGTGACAGAGCTGAACGAAGCCCTGTCCAATGAGGAGAGGAACCTGCTCTCGGTGGCCTACAAGAACGTAGTGGGAGCACGCCGTTCCTCCTGGCGCGTTATTTCCAGCATCGAGCAGAAAACCTCAGCAGACGGCAATGAGAAAAAAATTGAGATGGTCCGCGCTTACCGCGAAAAAATCGAGAAGGAGCTGGAGACCGTGTGCCAAGACGTGCTCAACCTCCTCGACAACTTCCTGATCAAGAACTGCAGTGAGACCCAACATGAGAGCAAAGTGTTCTACCTGAAGATGAAAGGTGACTACTATCGTTATCTGGCGGAGGTGGCGACAGGGGAAAAGAGAGCCGCGGTGGTGGAGTCTTCTGAGAAATCCTACAGCGAGGCTCATGAGATCAGCAAAGAGCACATGCAGCCTACGCACCCCATTCGCCTGGGTCTGGCGCTCAATTACTCCGTCTTCTACTATGAGATCCAAAACGCACCCGAACAAGCCTGCCATCTGGCCAAGACGGCATTTGATGACGCGATCGCAGAATTGGACACCCTGAATGAAGACTCCTACAAAGACTCGACCCTCATCATGCAGCTCCTGCGAGACAACTTGACGCTCTGGACGAGCGATCAACAAGACGACGAGGGAGGCGAAGGCAACAATTAAATCGTTGAAGAAAAGCGAAGATCTTTCGAGACCCTTTTCCTCTCAGCCGTAACATAAAACACGCGTGCTCACACTACAAAGAAAAACAAACAAAAAATTCACAAAAGGGAGGCATGATGGAACTGTGTCAGCCATGTTTGCTGATAAGTAAAGCAGCGCAGTTTTCTTTGATTTCCACTAAATTATGATTAAAGAAATACGTTAGATAAATCGAATGGTATGCCTCAAATCAAAATTAAGAAGTAGTTTTAAAGATGAAAAAATAAACCTCTCCTTCTGTGACGTTTACTTTTTGAGGAAAAAGTCTTGTCAGTACGTCGGTCTACTTGAAAAGGCTGAAAAAAAAGGGTAACGATACACCCAAACACTGGCATAGTGACTGTTCTTGTAGTGAAATACGAAGCGGAGCTGCTTATATTAATTTACATTTGGAGTAAGGAGTACTTCAAGGGTTGGCTTAAGATTTAAAAAAAAGAATAAAATATAAGTGAGAACTTGAATGTTATCGCCTCGCAAAAACAGGAATTTGCAAACAGGCTGCACTGAGCGTCAACGGTCGTGTTTTTGTCTTTGATATTCGTTCATAGGGATTCTGAAATGCACCCACTAATATTTACAAGTCGTTTATTATGTCGAACTGATTATTTGTGCCATTTATGATACACATCGTTAATATGCATCTCACTACACTGAACTACTGTATTACAGTAATGTTTATTAGGTGTGCAAAAATAACAGTTATGACTACCCCAGTTACAGTATTACATTCTCAATCCAATGCTAAAAACTCTCAACAAAATTAACTATGATAGCAATCGTTATTATTATCATTATTAGTATGGAAATTTTATATTGTGTCAAGCCTGACCTACATTGTACGGGAAGATAATTTCATTTTAATGCCTTGAAAAGTAGTTATAAATAGTATTGACGAAATAATCAAATGGTACAGGCACAAAAATATAGCTGATAATAATAATAAAACTGACTAAAAGAAAGCGCAAACAATGCTTGATGACCACTTCAAAATGAAAGCAATGCGTAATTACTTGCATTGATACACTCAGTTAATATTACTGGTACCATAGACTATTTTTTTGATTAGTTTAATTTATTTTTGCAAGTTTTTGACAGCGCACCGGCATAAAATAGCTTTTGTTAATTTTGTAATTCTCATGAAATGCACTTGCCTATTATACTGTTTCTCAGTGTTGGACGATTACAGCTCCAATATTCTTGATAATACAATATTGTGCATGCTGGTGATGTATTTATATACCATAGCTTGACTTTATTAACTTTAAAAACTGTAGATGTTATGTATTCTTATGAACGATAAATGAGAACAATTGAATCTGATTATTTTCTATTTATTACTTTTTATTGGATTGTTATGATTTTTTCCTTATTATGTTTTTCCTTGCTGAAGTATGCTATACCAAAACAGTGCGTGGCTACCATGAATTAATCTGTTATGGATGTTGCTCTAGTGACATGCGGTTCTTGTATTTGGTTTTTAATAAACAAAACAAAAAGAAGAAAGAGAAAACACCACACTTGGTGTTTTTCATGGTAAATTGTTAATTAATGTTGTTCTTAAAATGACTTTTTCCTTTTCTGTGCTCTCTTCTGTCAAATTCTACTGTGAGATATTTAAGATTTGCTGTAAAATCAGTGTTTGTTTTTTATCCTCCTCAGAATCTGTTTCTGATTCACTCATTGCCTATTCTTATGATTTCTGATCTCTTTCTTTTTCCTCGTCTACTGGTATCTTAAACGTGAGTCATGTAGCGGTTGCACAAAAGAAACATAATGATAATAATAATGATAATTTAAAAAATAAATAAAAATAAAAACATGACTGTGCTCTTCTAACCACCATTTCAATGTCAATGAGTCATTTCCTGTCAGCATTATCATTGAAAACATGATAAACAACCAGTCCAATGGCCCAATGGTTGGTTTAGTAGTCAGATGATAGTGAACAACACTGTTTGAGCTCCTGTTTCTGTTTCCCCTCCCATTCTGTGCCGTCCCGTGCCATCTCCTAGATGGCTGAAGGCTGTCTCTGCTAATGCTTTGCTTAATGCAAGCATCTGCCACACAGTTAGTGCCAGCAGTTCTGCTTTAGTTTAAAGTTCATTGGGGAGAAGTGGGTTTTCAAAGGTATTTGATTAAACATTTACAGAGGGATGGCATGAATTTGTATTGTAAATGTTCATTAAGCATGAAAATGATGTTTAAGAATCTATCTAAAGTCAGTAGTCTGAAATTAAGCTGGTTACTATGATAAATCTCTCTTGCTCACCACCACGCCTGATTAAAATTATGGTAAAACTGTAATATTATTAAATATTATTACAATTCAATATAGCTATTTTATATTCTAGTGCGTATGAAATGTAATTTATTTCTTTGATTCAAAGCTGAATTTTGAGCATCATTACTACAGTCTTCAGTAGGCCTGTCACGATATCTATTTTTTGTTGTACGATATATCGCATCGATACATGATATTATTGTCATTTTAAGGCCATTTTATGCCACTCATTATATAATGCCAGAATGACAATATAATATCATCACAATGCAAGTACACTCTTCCAAAGAACACATCATATTTTATTCTTAAGAATGTTTCATTTAATTATAGTCATTTTAACAATTAAAAAATTAGGCATTAGAATCAGAATGTGAAAACGCATATCCTAAATAAATAATAATAAATGTTAATAAAAAGTGCAAGGTAAAAATGTAACAGAGGCTGCGATATCTGCTAGCAGATCTATTTTCAGTTGTCAGGCACCCACATGAAAATATACTATAGTAATTTATAGTAAATACTATAGTGTTTTATTAACCATACTGACACTGACACCTCCAATAGAGATAGAGATGTTGCACAATCAGCTAAAATGTTGCTAGAATTGGTTTGTATGTATGGGCGATATATATTGCATCACTAAAAATGATTGAGGTCATGTCCATGTGTTGTGCGAGAAGTCGATATATGGATTATTGTGACAGGCCTAGTCTTCAGTGGCACATGACCTTTCAGAAATCTTTCTAATTTGATAGGAAACATTTCTTAATGTTAGCAATACTGTAAAAAAAAAAAAGATGTGCTGCTTCATATTTGTATCCATATGTAGAAACCGTGACACGGCACCATTTGTTGATGTCACGGTACATTTATATTTAGCAAGAATTAATTCAATTAAACTGAAGTAGTGCAAAACTTTTACTTTCAAAGTATTTCCAATTCAAATAAATCCTGTAAAATCATAAATAAAATCATGTAGAAATCCAATAAAAATAAATCTTAAATGAATCCCCAAATCCTGGAAAAAAATTTTTAATTACAAGTAAGGCTGCACAACATTGGAAAAATCTTTGCGACATTGCGACTCTGCAGATGACTTGAGTAGCTCTATCTGGAATAAAATCATTAACTTTGATTGGAATAATCTTGTAGAGCAGTGAATCAAAGAAATTACAAGAATAAATAAATAAGATAAAAGTGAAATAAGTAGTCAGATATTCAGGTACAGTAATACGATACATTAGCCAACTGACCCAGCCGAGGCTCGAACCAGCGACCTTCTTGCTGTGAGGCGAACGTGCTACCCACTGCGCCACCGTGACGCCCTAAAATGAAGTTATAAGATGTATTTATTTTATTAACAGCACATATATTTCTTAGAATTGCAACATTGATAAATGTTCAATCGCCATTACGAGAAGCGCCACCTCATGCATATCGCTATTTTGTCCTGCCCCTTTTGAATAATCAAATGTAATGTAAAATTCTTCATTGCTGATCAACAATAATGATCCCAACTCAACATTGCGATATCGATGCTGAAACTATATATTTTGCAGCCCTAATTAGAAGCAAAATGTTTTTTTACATTTATATAATCTACCATTAATGGTAATTAAGCAAACACCAATAATAACTGATGTTCATGTGAAGATTAGAGTTGATCTTATTATGTCTTAAGTCATGATAAAAAACTAAGAATCACAGAAATTTATTTCAAAGAGATTTCATTCAAAAATCATAATAATTTTCATTATTCCAATGTTTTGAATGGCTAATACAACACTAACTTTGTATTTTCCTTATACTAAAAAGTGTTAATCACTGGCAAAAAATCATCAGTATATTAATTAAAACAGTAAAACTTGATGCAAAATGCATAACTGTTTAATAGGTGATTACTATGTGAGGAAGTTCTGTATGTCTGAAAAATTTATCTTAAATTACATGCTTATCAAGGGAGTGAAATAGCACCTTTATGTACAGTATACCAAACATGCACTGCCAACTTCAGTGCAAAGTCATGTAAGCAATCCTAGTACAATGGAGTCAGTAGGGCAGACGTAAGCATGCTGAGCTCAATCCTACAGCACAAGCAAATATCGATCCGGTCAGGGGGAGATGAGTTTGTGTGAACATTACACCGTCAGTCAAAGTCAGAGAATGGGAAATCAATGATAACAAACAAAAGAAGCAAGGCCAGCGAGTCTGACAAACCTTACCAGTAGCACGAAGACCTGATCATACTCTTTAAAATGTCATCACTAATCGTAACGTGATCTGAAAAATCAATCTTAAAAGTCTTGCATAGGCACTGCACTTATAAAATGCAGTTTATTCTCATTAATAAAATAACTAGGCCTAGATACAGCTTGCTAACTCTGTTAAATAAAAAACATGTCTAAGTAATTTATGCTCCAAATTTAAAGTTAATATCACAAAAGATTTTGTGATAATGTGAGATTTTTGTATTAGTGCTATATAAAAACAATCACCGAATGATATCCACATTCCACATATTTTTTATAGTGTTATTTGTTGTATACATTTTCCTGTCACAAATGAATAAATATCGATGACCCTATGTCCATCCCAAAATAGTCCAATAAATGTGAGCTTCATCAAACAACACGTTTCTGCAAAATTATAAAAACTACTTATTACAAAATAGTGTAGTACATTTTGCAACATATATACAGGTTGCAATCTGAATTATTAAACCCCCTGAATTATTAGCCCCCCTGTTTATTTCTTTCCCCAATTTCTGTTTAACGGAGAGAAGATGTTTTCAACACATTTCTACACATAATAGTTTTAATAACTCATTTCTAATAACTGATTTCTTTTATCTTTGCCATGATGACAGCACATAATATTTGACTAGATATTTTTCAAGACACTTCTATACAGCTTAAAGTGACATTTAAAGGCTTAACTAGGTTCATTAGGTTAGCTAGGCAGATTAGGGTAATTAGGCAAGTCATTGTATAACGACGGTTTGTTCTGTAGACTGTCGAAAAAAATATAGCTTAAAGAGGCTAATAATATTGACCTTAAAATGGTTTTAAAAAAATTAAAAACGGCTTTTATTCTAGCCGAAATAAAACAAATAAGACTTTCTCCAGAAGAAAAAATATTATCAGACATACTGTGAAAATTTCCTTGCTCTGTTAAACATCATTTGGGAAATATTTGAAAAAGAAAAAAAAAATTCAAAGGGGGTTTAATAATTCTGACTGCAACTGTATATATAAAAAACTAATATTTATCTTATTTTGATTTTGTCAGTTCAGTAGTGCTTTATTCTTCGCAAACGAAGTTAGTTTAGATCTAAACACAGATGTCAATTGCAATTAAAATAGAGTTCATGACCTTTGAAAATACGTTGGTGTGTCTAATAAAGTAACAAATTGACAAATTTTTGAGTGATTGAGTGAATCAGTTTGAGTCATTCAGTTGATTCATTCAAAGGCCACAGCTTATTCAGCTAAGACCATTGATCCAAAATATTATTTCATCACAATAATCTGGAAAGAATTTTGTATAGACAAACTCTAGAATATAGGGTACTAATATATATTATAGGGTATTAGTAAATAAAAATATTGGTAAATAAATCACCTATCTTGATCAAAATAAGCAAATCACCAGTTAAAGTAATTTGAAGCTTCCAATAAAATTATATGGATTATAATGCTTAATGGGAATTTTGTCTTTGTTTTGGACCCCACTGGCTTTAGGCCCATAGTATAAATTTAGTAAAATGTATCATAGAGGTAAAGTTGGTTTTATATTCACACATTCGTTCATTTTTGAACAGTTACATGCTCCCTATTAGGGCTGCACGATATTGGAAAAATTTTACATTGCGATATTTTTTTTCTCTGCGATATATATTGTGATATAATTTCACCAGATGACTTAAATAGCTCTATTTGCAAAGTCATTACTTGGGTTGATTTTGTAGGGGAGTGAAATATAAATATATTTTTATGTAATTTATTATATACATAAACTACAGCCATAAATAAACACAATTGAGCAAACATTAAAGTGAAATAAACCGTGCTTTATGGTTTTCTGGAGAGAGCAATAGTATTCAGGTACAGAAATTGAATAATGAAATGTAAAATAGCACTGTATAGTCTTCACCATATAAATAATTTAACAAAATTAATCTTTATGGTCGGTGCCAATGGCATAGTGGTTAGTGCGTCGACACATGCACTCTGGTGCTCGCGGCGACCCAAGTTCGATTCCCGCCTCGAGGTGCTGATCCTTCCCCTCTCTTTGCTCCCCACACTTTCCTGTCAATACTCTCTACTGTCCTGTCCATTAAAGGTGAAAACCCAAAAAAATAATTATAAATAAAAAATACTTAATCTTTATGAAACTTCTTTATGCACTACTAAAATGCAGTCACAGGCCCTAAAAACGCATGCAGATGATAAACTTTCCCTCTATTACGGTTCAATTCTGCAGTGTCTCCATTAGGCATGGGCCAGTATAGGTTTCTGACGGTATGACAACCTTGGATAAAAATATCACGGTTTTACGGTATCACGGTATTGTGTGTTTACTGCTGTAAAATAATTTCTTTTTAAATGTCTTAGTAAAAAATAACAACTTTTTTCCCCCATTTAACACAATATATTACATTTTAGGAAACATTTATAATATTTTGGAACAGTAAACATGTCAGGCTACATAATTAAAATAAACCATTGACCTCTGCTGTCTTCATTAGCAAAAACACAGATTTCCTTACAACACATAAAAAAAAACACTTAAAAAAAACCTCTAAAAAAACAAAACATTTTTGCGGTTTTAATACCTTGACTTTTCCAAACTGCGGAAAACCTTGAAACCGGTTATCATCCCATGCCTAGTCTCCACAAATCTGGTGTGTTCTGACCTGTAGTTTCTGGTCATCTATAATCCTAACTCAACATTGCATGTCTTGCGATGTGTCTATTGCAGATGCACACATTGCGATATCGATGCTCACACGATATATTGTGCAGCCCTACTCCCTATACTTGCCGGCAGCTAGCTCTCTGCAACTCTCACACGGTCGCCCACTGAAGCTAAGCAGGGCTGCGCCCGGTCAGTACCTGGATGGGAGACCACATGGGAAAGCTAGGTTGCTGCCGGAAGTGGTGTTAGTGAGGCCAACAGGGGGTGCTCAACCTGTGGTCTTTGTGCGTCCTAATCCCTCAGTTGATGGGGACTCTATACTCCTCAGTGAGTGCCGTCTTTCGGATGAGATGTTAAACCGAGGTCCTGACTCTCTGTGGTCGTTAAAAATCCCGGGATGTCCTTTGAAAAAGAGTAGGGGTTTAATTTGCCCACTGGCCTCTGTCCATCATGGCCTCCTAACCATCCCCATATCATAATTGGCTTCATCACTCTGTCTTCTCTCCACCAATCTATTATTTACTAATTCTATTTTTAAAATGAAGTGTAGGAAAAGCAGCCCTTACCGTATCCAGTCGCGTTAAACTTGTCACCCAAACATTCCGTGAAACAGTCAAACGCCAATAAATCCAACCTGACGAACTCTAATGTCATTTAAAAATTACCATCGGTTTCAGGGTACAGTTTAAGAACACATTTAATCCAACTTTACTGGAAAATAATGAATTACGACGCTATCTACAACAATAATATGGGGAATATTTATAAAAGTTCTCTTACCGCGTTGAAGTAGTCTTTTACTGCGTTATTTTGATGCACAATTTGACGGACCAATGAAAATGCTGCAATGGCGAAGGCAGCATCCAATAGAATCACTGTTGTCATGCGGTCCCTGTAGTTTTTCCTTTTATTATAGTAGGCCTATGGTGAACCCTAACTTCATATAAACTGTATTTGTGGTTAATATTACAAGTCAATGTAAATTATACTCCTCATAGTATGGCAAGCCGTTTTGACATTTAATGTATAACCCGTACTAGTATCTATTTTCATGTTACTAGTGCTTATTTTTTAGATACTGGTATCTTTTCCATTAAGTACTAGTACTTATTCATTAGATACTAGTGCTTATTTATTAGATACTAGTGCTTATTCATTAGATACTAGT
>CAIGQV010016645.1:29844528-29859228 GCA_903798115.1 Danio jaintianensis | reverse complement strand
TACTATAATATATGCAGTATAATACACTTTACTACAGTATAGTTCAAAACACTATTAATTAGCAGTATTTACTATAACTTACTATAGTATTTTGTTCATGTGGGTCCATTCATAATCTGTAAGTACTATAATATATGCAGTATAATACACTTTAATATAGTAGAGCTCAGAAACACTATTAATTAATACTTGTTGTAGTATTTTATTCACGTGGGTCCATCCATAATCTGTAAATACTACAATATATGCAGTATTATGCACTTTACTATAGTATATAACACTATTAATTAGTAGTATTTACTTCAAATAACTATAGTATTTTTGCTCTTGTGGGTCCATTCAGAATCTGTAAACACACTTATCTGACTTTTAGCTGAGAGCATTGTTAAATCATTTAAAATGCATGATACGTTTGGATCACAGCGCTATATAATCTGGACTGCCTCAATGTGCATCTGTTGATCCCAGAGTCTTAAATTAGGATATTCAGAAAAACGGCTCACAGTGGGAAAGCATTAATTACAGTAAATTAGCAGATTATGTAATATCTCTCCATACAAAAAACCCAAAGAGAGCGATCTGAAGACTCCCTGCTGTTCACCACTGATGTTCATTTACTGCAGTTACACAGCATTTGCTGAATCTGTCTGTATAATACAGCCAAACTGAATTTTTTTTTCAGGATGAAACTAAATTGAAAAGTGCATTAGATATGTAGATATAACACCATCACCTATTATTGGCCTTTTTGGTGTGATGCCTGATTGTTACAGTACTCTATGCATTACCCACTTTGTAGCCTTTCTTACAGTACATTGCTTCTGAAAGAGCCCTCAGCCACCCTCGCATGCACGGTGGATGAAAGATGTACTGTATTTTATGAAATTAAAGAAGATTAGACACTCCCTTCAAAGACATAACAGAACTTTTGCTAAAATTTGGAAGCCCTTTCTTTCTTATGTTAAAACTCTCCAGCTGGATCTAGACTGATCACCCCTGCCAACCCCCCGTAATAATAATAATAATAATAATAATACATAATAACAGTTTGTAACCCTTTATTGCCTTGAATTTTAACATTGAGATTGCTGTTTACATGTAGGCATCTTGTTTATTTTGTGGTGCTGACGGTGGTCTTGTTGACAGGGATGTTGACTTCAGAGGCATGGATGGCAGGCTTGGGCAGCGGAGCTTCGACAGTCAGGACTCCTTCAGGAGAAAGGCAGGAGCAGATCTTCTCAGAGTCCACACCAGGGGGCAGACTGGAGCAAAACACCAAAAAAAACATCACTATTATTATAACAAGATGACAGTATTTCCAGTATTAAAGAGAAAACATCATGTTAAACACTGATTTATGCGGATTACAACCCTTTCAGCTCACTGTTGTTATGATAGGAATAAAACAAATATTATTTGGAGAAATATAATATAATATAATATGGGGCGACGCGGTTGCGCAGTGGGTAGCACGTTCGCCTCACAGCAAGAAGGTCGCTGGTTCGAGCCTCGGCTGGGTCAGTTGGCATTTCTGTGTGGAGTTTGCATGTTCTCTCCGTGTTCGCGTGGGTTTCCTCCGGGTTCTCCGGTTTCCCCCACAAGTCCAAAGACATGCGGTATAGGTGAATTGGGTAAGCTAAAATTGTCCGTAGTGTATGTGTGTGAATGAGTGTGTATGAATGTTTCCCAGTGATGGGTTGCAGCTGGAAGGGCATCCGCTGCGTAAAACATATGCTGGATAAGTTGGCGGTTCATTCCGCTGTGGCGACTCCAGATTAATAAAGGGACTAAGCCGAAAAGAAAATGAATGAATGAATGAATAATATAATATAATATAATATAATATAATATAATATAATATAATATAATATAATGACAACAGGGTGACACGGTGGCTCAGTTGTTAGCACTGTTCTCCCGCACTGTTGCATGTTCTCCCAGTGTTGGCGTGGATTTCCTCCGGGTGCTCCGGTTTCCCCCACAAGTCCAAAGACATGCGGTACAGGTGAATTGGGTAAGCTAAATTGTCCGTAGTGTATGTGTGTGAATGAGTGTGTATGGGTGTTTCCCAGTACTGGGTTGCAGCTGGAAGGGCATCCGCTGCATAAAACATATGCTGGATAAGTTGGCGGTTCATTCCACTGTGGCGACCCCAGATTAATAAAGGGACTAAGCCGAAAAGAAAATGAATGAATGAATGAATGAATATATGATGGACATAAAACCCAAAAACAAATGACTCCACAACTTCATATAAATATATTTGCTGTACTGTACTTGTTGATACAAATTCATGTACATTTAACATAAATAAAATTAAAATAAATATATGCATGTTTTAAATCTATTTGTTTCAAATATCATTTGATTCTATATTTGTACCATTGATGTCTTTAGGTCAAACCCCTTTTCAATACAGCATCTGCCACACACTTATTGCACTTATTTGCAAAAGTTTAAAGTATAAATAAAAAAAAAGCTCTGCATCACAAAGACTTATTCATTCATTCATTTTCTTTCAGCTTAGTCTAAATTTTAGAGTTTGCCACAGCGGAATGAACCACCAACTATTCCAGCATATGTTTTATGCAGCGGATGCCATTCCAGCTGCAACCCAGTACTGGGAAACACCCATACACACTCATTCTCTCACACACACACACACACACGCACACGCGCACGCACACGCACACACACACACACACATACACACTACAGCCAATTTAGTTAATCAATTCACCTATAGAGCATGTTTTTGGACTGTGGGGAAAACCGGAGCACCCAGAGGAAACCCACACCAACACGGGGAGAACATGTAAACTCCACAACTGACCCAGCTGGGACTCGAACCAGCGACCTTATTGCTGTGAGGCGACAGTGCTAACCACTGAGCCACCATGCCGCCCCCACAAAGATTTAATGATGTAAAATGTTATGCAATGTGATGCATGAATCACTGTCAAGAGCCTTTATCTCCTATTTTCTCAGGAAACGGAGAGACTCTTGATCCTCCCTATCTAGTGTGCTTAAAGTGCAGATGTCTGGAGAATCTCAGTACTTACGTGTACTTCCTGGTGAAGCATCTGGAAACGAAGCCATGTTCATCCTTTCTCTCCTCATGTTTGCCTGCAGACAAAGAAGAAACAAGTTAAAAATGAGATATTATGCAGAAATCACTTTAATAAGGGGTTTAAACACAGTTGTGTGGCAGGAGTGTGTGAATATATTGGTACAAATGAATTAATCCTATATTTTTATAATGAGACTTGATAAAAACAGTCTGCAGAAACACTTTGATTGACATTCTCCCTTTGTACGCGTCATCAGAGGGGGAAAGCCCCGCCCACTAGTGACCATCTCTCCTTCATTAGCATAATCAGCCCTGAGAGAGAAGCAGCCGTCTGTCCATTAGAGTGTTTGAGCTGCTGAAGATAATGTCAGCATAGACTAAGAGGATTATAAATGTGGAGTTTTAGATGAAGCACACATGAACAGCAACAGGAGTCTCCATAGACTGACAGAAGCATGAAGCACACACTGACACTGAAGCACACATGCACACCTGACCAGCACTGAGAACGCTGTTTTGAATCTGCCACCATGCTAATGCATATGCATATGTAGCTCTGCCCTCTTTTGAAAAGAGCACAATCTCATTTGAATTTAAAGTGACAGTCACCAAAACGGCACAATTTGGCACAATCTGTCCTTTTGAACACAAAGGAAAACATACTGAAGAATGCAGGAAAAAACAACCATTGACTTCCATGTACTTTTGCTCCTACTATGCATGTTAATGGCTGCTTTCCCTCAATAATATCTTGTTTTGTGTACAACAAAGTAGGCATTTTCTCTTTTGTGTACAGCAGAATAAAGAAACTCATTAAGGTTTAAAACCATTTGAGTGTGAGTAAATGATGAGGGAATTTTCATTTGTGGGTGAACTGTCCCTTTAAGAGTTCTTGCTCTTGGTGTCCTGTAAACTCTGGCTGACCCAGCGGGTAACCAACACCAGCTCTGTTTGTTTAGACAACACATCTGAAAGCTCATCTTCTGACAGACGGCTACAGTGATGGACATGATATGAGGATCATTAAAAGTCCAGCATGTCTTATTTCATAAGATAAAGTTGACTTCACAATCTGATGCTTTTTCAATGAGAGGAAATGAAGGGTGGGACTCTACAGTATCGGTCTTTAAAGCATTACTTCACTTCCTGACCATTTAAACACCTTCTTTTCATCCAACATGTTAATTTCTTTCTTTATAACTGCCCACATGAAAAAAATAATAATGATATAGTGATTTATAGCAAACACTGTGGTGTTTTGGGGTGGTTTGGTCTTGTGAATTTGGAGTCTCTTCCTCACTGCTAACATTCATTCATTCATTTTCTTTGGCTTAGTCCTTTTATTTATCAGGGGTCGCCACAGCGGAATGAACCGCCAACTATTCCAGCATATGTTTTACGCAGCGGATGCCCTTACAGCCACAACCCAGCACTGGGTAACACCCATACACTTTCACATTCACACACACTCATACACTACGGCCAATTTAGTTTATTCAATTGACCTATAGCACATGTGTTTGGACTGTGGGGGAAACCGGAGAAAAACCCACGCCAACACGGGGAGAACATGCAAACTCCACACAGAAATGCCAACTGGCCCAGCCGGGAATCGAACCAGCGACCTTCTTGCTGTGAGTTCTGTGACAGTGCTAACCACTGAGCCACCGTGTTGCCCCTCACTGCCAACATATCATAATAATAGTATTAAATCAATAGTTCACCGCAAATTTTTTTATTACTCACTATTTAACTCACCCTTGCGTTTTTTCAAACCTTTATAAGTTTCTTTCTTCTCTTGAACACAAAGAGAAGATATTTTGAAGAAAGCTGAAATCTATTGATTCTATTGATCCATAGTAGGAAAAACAAATGCTATTAGAGTCAATGGTTACAGGTCTCCAACATTCTTCAAAACATTTTCTTTTGTGTTCAACAAAAAAAAAGAAAGTCAAACAGGTTTTAAACAAGCGAAGGGTGAGTAAATGATGACAGAATTGTCATTTTTGGGTGAACTATCCCTTTAAGTAGGAGTTAAGTAAAAGTTTAAGTTAAGAAAAATGCTTTCCTTAGATTTTTTTTGTCTTGTCGTTAGTCCAAATATCAAAGATTTAATAAATCAAGATGCAGTTTTTAGACAAGCAAAAAATAATCTTGTTTTAAGAACTAATATGTCAAAATGAAGTGAGTTTTTCCTTAAAACAAGCAAAATAATCTGCCAATACGGTAAGTACAACAATCTTATGTCAAAACTAAAAACAAGATTATTTTTCTGACCCCATTGGCAGATTATTTAGCTTGTTTTAAGGAAAAACTCACTTCATTTTGGCTCATTATTTCTTAAAAACAAGACAATATTTTTTGCCTGTTTAGAAAATGCTTGTTGATGTAAGAATTTTCAGCTATTTGGACTAGAAACAAGACAAAAACTCTAAGCACGAAAAGCATTTTTTGCAGGGATCATCTGAGCCTTGTGTTGCGGATGCACAGCTTCCTTCAGTGTATAACTCTATACTCGTTCAACTCTAAATATCCTGCAGATGCTGTTTTGAACTGTGCTTGGCTCCGGCATCGTAATATCTCAGGAATTTAGTTGGCTGCACTTGTCAGCTCCCACCCAACACAACACAAAAGGTCTCCCAGCAAGGCCTGTTATTCATGCGTTTATTTCACACTTGACCACCTCTATACTGTAGTTGTGCACGTAACAAAAAAGCATGATTTGGTAACAATAGAAACTAAACTGGTATTATTCTATCCAAATATGCATCAAATGTGGACAGACACAACCTTTTTGGGGGGGGGGGGGGGGGGGGGGGGGGGGGGGAGGGTTTGGTGGCGTGAAACTCCAACTTTTATTTAGATTTGTTTTTAAATATTCAGAAATTAAACTAATTTTTTTCTAGAGCAAACAGTAAGCAAACATAAAATTATCTTACCTTTCTGTAAACAAGTTCAACTCAAATTAGGGAGATAATGTAGCTTATTATACAAACCAAAAAATTGTTTTATATAATTATAAAAATACAGAACACTCGGCAAACTAACATGGCTGATAAGAGGCAGATTGAAAAGTTCTGATTGGGCAGAACGAAAGAGTGCACACTCAATTGGCTAGTAAGACTGTCACACACAGACGGCAGTTATACGCATTTGCTCTGGGGGGGTGGAAATTAAATAATGCATATATATTCCATATCGCAGCGATTGCAATTCGATTTAGATTAATTGCACAGGCCTATTTCAAAACAAAATTCATAAAAAAGTTTGACTAAGCCAAAAATAAAAAAGCGTCATAAAGCAAAAAGTATGTCATTAAGAAAAATTATGGGAAAAAAATCATCATTTTGATATAAGAAGTTGAAACTATACAATACATTTTGGTGAAAATCCATAATAACGACATACAAATAAAAATATTTGATACTGGATACTATATCTAAGTTACTCTGTGAATATGAGATTAAAAAAAAACTAATGACATTAAATACAAGTCAAAATTATTGAACGTTATACAGTTGCAATCAGAATTATTCGCCCCCTTAGAATTTGTTTTTCTTTTTTAATTATTTCCAAAATGATGTTTAACAGAGCAAGGAAATTTTCACAGTATGTCTGATAATATTTTTTCTTCTGGAGAAAGTCTTATTTGTTTTATTTCGGCTAGAATAAAAGCAGTTTCACATTTTTTTAAAGCCATTTTAAGGTCAATATTATTAGCCCCTTTAAGCAATATTTTTTTTCTCGATAGTCTACAGAACAAACCATCGTCATACAATAACGTGCCTAATTACCCTATCCTGCCTAGTTAACCTAGTTAAGCCTTTAAATGTCACTTTAAGCTGTATTCGATTGTCTTGAAGTGTTTTTGAAGTGTTCAAAGTGTCTTGAAAAATATCAAGTCAAATATTATGTGCTGTCATCATGGCAAGGATAAAAGAAATCAGTAGAAATGAGTTATTAAAACTATTATGTGTAGAAATGTGTTGAAAAAATCTTCTCTCCGTTAAACAGAAAATGGGGAAAAAATATACAGGGGGGCTAATAATTCAGGGGGTTTATAATAATCCTGATTGCAACTGTATATGAGATCATTTATAAAATGTTTTATGATGAAAAGTCTAAATCACAAATAAAAGTTGAAATTTTGATACAAATTGCAATTATAAATTACTAAGTAATAATTATAAAGAGTTAATATAATATTTGACCCAACATTGGGTTAATAAACACAGCATGTTTTAGAGTGCACAGTTTTTTTTAAATGTATACTGTCAATCAATCTATCAATATGCATCATTCTTAATTAAGATCTTTGTTAATCAAGGATTATAAAATGTAGGTGTACTGAAAATTTTCTGCCATTTTCTCAATTGTTTTTCACAGATTTTTTTTTTCCATTTCATATTTCCTGCATCGACAGTACAGACATTGAGGAAATATAAATAATATAAAATATAATCAAATTGAATCAAATCAAATCAAATGGAATCAAACCGCATTGAATCAAATTTAATTGAATCGAATTTAATTTAATCAAATCGAATCAATTTGAATCGAATAAAATCAAATTGAATAACATAAAAAATAAAAATAAAACAAATCAAACCAAACGGAATCAAAACAAATCAAACTGAATCAAATCTAATAAAATAAAATGGAATCAATCTGAATCAAATCAAATAAACAAAATCAAATCAAATCAAACGGAATTAAATCCAATCAAATTCATTCGAATCAAATCAAACGGAATCAAATCAAATTGAATCAAATCGAATAAAATAAAATGGAATCAATCTGATTCAAATCAAATAAATCAAATCAAATCAAACGGAATCAAATCAAAAGGAATTGAATAAAATATATTTTATTTAAATAAAATAAAATTGAATCAAACCGAATCAAATCAAAACTAATCAAATCAAATCAAACGGAATTAAATCCAATCAAATTCATTCGAATCGAATCAAATCAAACGGAATCAAATCAAACTGAATTAAATCGAATAAAATAAAATACATTTAAATAAAATGCAATCCAACCGAATCAAATCAAATCAAACTAAATCAAACTGAATCAAATCAAACTAAATCAAACCGAATCAAATCAAATCAAATCAAATCAAATCAAATCAAATCAAATCAAATCAAATCAAACCTAAACTCACCAGTGATCTCTAGCACCCCGTCTTTGGTTTTGACGTTCAGCTCCTCGGGGGAAAAGTGATTGACATCCAGGGTGATCTTCCAGGAGTCTCCGGTCTGCTTGATCTCCGACATCCCAGAGCTCAGCTGTCTGGAAAGGGCTCGTCCATAATTCGGTGCCATCATTGCAGGAGGCATCATAGGGGGCACCATAGGGGGCGCCGACGGGCCCTGCATTAAAGCACCAAAATCCGGCTGTCCGAACGGTCGCATATACCCCGGCCAGTGTGTGCTGGGAAACGTCAAAATCTCCTCGGATAAAGCAGGCATCCCGAAAGACTGATCGAAGAGTCTGCTGCCTTGATACCAGTCCCGAAATGGGTCCCAGGACGGGCTGCGCATGAAAGTGAATGGGATGCGTCTCTCAGCCATTGCTGCTGAAGTTTTGAAGAGTTTTTCGGCTTGGTTCAGAGTGTGTGTTCTGATTGTTTGCATGGGGCTGGGACTTTATAAGAAGGCTTTTTGGAGGACACTCCCATTTCAGTGCAACAGCCCCGTCCCGTCTAGATATTTATAGAAGTGACTAGAATGTCTATTCAGGGACGGCCCTCGCATGAGGAAGGAATCTGAGGCAAAGGCTGATAGCGGTGTATTGAATACTGGACTGTGAACAATATATTGGCTTTTTGTATTTGTGATTCATGTTTTCATTTTCGTATTGAATTGCATTATGGGAGCTTGATCATTCTTCTAACAACTTTTAACCTTGACTTTTATGAACATTTGTAATAGTTTAAAGTCATATATTGTCTTGTATGTTACAGTACAGAAACCTTGTAATAATCTGCCAGCACATTTTCTGCTATTCATTCATTTTCTTTTCGGCTTAGTCCCTTTATTAATCTGGGGAATGAACCACCAACTTATCCACAGTTTTACGCAGCGGATGCCCTTCCAGCTGCAACCCATCACTGGGAAACATCCATACATACTCATTCACACACATACACTACGGACAATTTAGCTTAGGGGAAACCGGAGCACCCGGAGGAAACCCACGCCAACACGGGGAGAACATGCAAACTCCACACAGAAATGCCAACTGACCCAGCCGAGGCTCGAACCAGCGACCTTCTTGCTGTGAGGTGAACGTGCTACCCACTGCGCCACTGTGCAGCCATTTTCTGCTATTTTACAGACTTATTTCTCTAGATATTATTTCTTATACATGATATTATTATTTCAAACGAATAAAACGTCAATAAAAGTCACTTTGTTAAACTTTAGAGTTGAATTTTCTTTTCTTTTTTTTAACTTTTTTTATTTAGAAGAGAGAAAAAAAATGACAGAAGGGGAAAAAATAGAAATAAAAACAAAGAACAAAGCGGTTGTCATATGGGTTACAAAACCAAGTCATAATACATTTGACGTACATTATCACCAATTGTTTACAATGACATACTCAGACCATTTTTGCCAGTACTTGTTGCACTTTTTTGAATCAAATCTTAGGTTAAAAGTCAGTCTCTCCATACAGTGTATTTCTTTTACAATTCCTACCCATTGAGCCCTTGTTGTAGGATCAGCCTGAAACCATTTTCGAGTTATGGCGTTTCTGCTACTTACCAAAGGGATTTGAATTAAGTATTTGTCAATAGTTGGTATTTTCCCAAGGTATAATGTAATAAAGGAGTAGTCCAATTCTTCTCCAGTTATCTTTTTTATTTCAGTCGCTATTTCATACCAGAAGGTTTGTATTTTTGGGCAAGCCCAAAAAATGTGAAAATGGTTAGCCATTGAGGTTTCACATTGTCTCCAACAAGAGCCCGAACTTTCAATCCCTGTACGCAATGCAGACAGTTTAGGAGTTATGAAGAACCTCATCAGATTTTTCCATCCAAACTCTCTCCAAGCTCTCGAGTTTGTGGTTTTTGCATGTGTGACACACATATCTGTCCAGTCTTCCTCTGTTATTTGTTGGTTTGACTCTTTCTCCCATTTTTGTTTTATGTAATTTAATGAGTGACTCTTACTGTTTTGTATGCATTCATATAATTTAGAGAGCAGTTTTTTGTTTTCTTCTTTTATGTATGCATCCGAAAATACTGTGATCAAATTATAATCGTCCTTAAATACATTTTTTGTACAGTTGAATTTTCAACATCAAAAGTGGACAAAGCAGAGATCAACATCCCATAATGCAATTCACAACCGCAAATAAACAGAAAACATTGAGAATCACAAAATACAGAAATTGTTAATTAACAGATATATTTTTTACAGTGATACTATATCTATGAATATTCATTCTGTGAATATGAGAAAATAAATTAATTACATAAATAAAAAAGTGATTATAAGATATTTTGGTAACACTTTAATTTAACTAACAATTCACACTATTTTCTACTGGCTTATTACCTATTATTAAAATATGAACTGTTTAAGAGCACATATAAAGTATGATCTTATTTTAAGATCTTAACCCAACTACTACCTTACTAACTATTAATGAGCAGCTAATTAGTAGTTTATTGAGCTAAATGTCTTCGTTAATGGCTTGTTAATAGTGGGATTCGTACAGTAAAATAAATTGTGACCAATATTATTAATTCATTCATTCATTTACCTTCAGCTTAGTGCCTTTACTTATCAGGGGTCGCCACAGCGGAATGAACCGCCAACTATTCCAGCATATGATTTACGCAGTGGATGCCCTTCCAGCCGCAACCCAGTACTGGGAAACACCATACACTCTCACATTCACACACACTCATACACTACAACCAATTTAGTTTATTCAGTTCACCTATAGCGCATGACTTTGGACTTGTGGGGGAAACCGGAGCACGCGGAGGTAACCCATGCCAACATGTGTTTGGACTGTGGAGGAAACCCACGCCAGCACATGCAAACTCGCCCAGCCGAGACTCGAACCAGCGACCTTCTTGCTGTGAGGCGACAGTGTTAACCACTGAGCCACCGTGTTGCCCCTAAGTAATAATTATTCATTTATTCATTTTCTCTTCGGCTTAGTACCTTTATTAATCTGGGGTCGCCACAGTGGAATTAACCGCCAACTTATCCAGCATATGTTTTACGCAGCGGATGCCCTTCCAGCTGCAACCCATCACTGGGAAACATCCATACACACTCATTCACACACATACACTACGGACAATTTAGCTTACCCAATTTAGCTTACCCAATTCCCCTATAGCGCATGTGATTGGACTGCGGGGGAAACCGGAGCACCCGGAGGAAACCCACGCCAACATGGGGAGAACATGCAAACTCCACACAGAAATGCCAACTGACCTGGCCGAGGCTCGAACCAGCGACCTCCTTGTTGTGAGGTGATTGTGCTACTGAAAGATTACAAATTTCTTTAAATATATAAATTACATTGTAAAATGCATTCTGAGGGAGCCTATATGTGAAACACAGGAACCTGTCTCTAAAGTAATGCAAATTGTCAGTTGTGTCTATTGTCTAACAAATGGCTAGTTAACACTTTTGAGCTGGTCAAGTGGCAGGACGGGTTCTGACTCCAGTACTTAATTTGCACGCTTTGTTTTCATGCTAAAATGTAACATGAATGGGTACTTATATGCTGATGAGATCGGGCTGGAGATGCAATTTACCCCGCTGACAACAACACTTCATTTGCATGCTTTGTTGAGGTTTGTCCCCGCCTATATGTATCACTGTCTGTAAAAATGTATATATTGAGTGCCTAGCTGCACTAATGAGAGATCTTTCGATGAACGCCACAGCTATGCCGAATTCTTATTAAAGGATTCTGCTTTGAAGATACCCGAAAGCCTCCCTGGTTTTGTCTCGTCTTAGAAATTCACAACACTACCCACTGCGCCACCGTGATGCCCGGTAATAATTATAAAAAGAAATAAATATTACAGAATAATTTAGAATTATGAGATACCAAATCATTAATATGACAAAAAAAAGTTGGAGTCAGCAAAAAAAAAAGGTCAAAATGCAATAATTAAATAACATTAAATAATTTTAAATAACATTAAAAACTATTTTTACTTTGCTTTACTATTTTGCACCAAACACTTGCTTTTATCCTCTAATAGATCTAATGCAATTGCATTTTAAAATAAATTGTAAGTGTACCAAAGTGTCCAAAAACCTTATGATAGTAAGGTTTATAATATAACAACACAATATAATGTACAGTATTTATATACAGTCAAGCACAAAATCATTCATACCCCTGAAAATTCCATATAAAAGTTTAGAAATATATATATATATAAAATCTTTTCAAGAATGATGCCTCTTGTACATCGTCTTATTATCTTTTGGGAGAAGCCTGAGTTTTTTTGGGGGGGAGATTATAAGTTTTGATCTTCTTATAAACACAAAAGAAGATATTTTGAAGAATGCTGCAAACCTGTAACCATTGACTTCCATTGTATTTGTTTATCCTACTATGAAAGTCAGGTTTTCATCTTTCTTCAAAATATTTTCTTTTGTGTTCAACAGAGAAAGAAATAACTGTCCCACAGTAAAACACATTAACAAAGAGCTGTAAATGCTACAATATATACAGTATAATGTTAAACACAAAAGAGGATATTTTGAAGAAAGCTGTAACCATTGACTTCCATACTATGAAAAGCAAAGGCTATATGGAAGTCAATGGTTACAGCTTTCTTCAAAATATCCTCTTTTGTGTTCAACCCTGTATATTGTTTTGTTATTATATTATAAACCTTGGGGCAGCACGCTGGTGCAGTGGGTAGCGCTTTCGCCTCACAGCAAGAAGGTCGCTGGTTCGAGCCTTGGCTGGGTCAGTTGGCATTTCTGTGTGGAGTTTGCATGTTCTCCCCGTGTTGGCGTGGGTTTCCTCCGGGTGCTCCGGTTTCCCCCACAGTCCAAACACACGCGCGATAGGTGAATTGGGTAAGTTAAATTGTCCGTAGTGTATGTGTGTGAATGGGAGTGTATGGGTGTTTCCCAGCGATGGGTTGCAGCTGGAAGGGCATCCGCTGCTTAAAACATATGCTGGATAAGTTGGCGGTTCATTCAGCTGTGGCGACCCCAGATTAATAAAGGGACTAAGCCGAAAAGAAAATGAATGAATGAATGAATTATAAACCTTATTATCATAAGGTTTTTGGACATTTTGGTACACTTAAAAAATTTTGTCAACATGTCATTGCATTAGATATATTACAGAATAAAAGCAATTGTTTAGTTATGAACCGCCAACTATTGCAGCATATGTTTTACGTAGTAGATGCCCTTCCAGCCAACTTCAACTGAAACGCCAACTCTCCCAGCCGGGACTCGAACCAGCGACCTTCTTGCTGTGAGGCGACAGCGCTAACCACTGAGCCACCGTGCCTCCCAATACTACAATATAAACAGTATAATGTTAAACACAAAAGAAGATATTTTGAAGAAAGTTGAAAACCTGTAACCACTGACTTCCACAGCCTTTGTTTATCCTAGTATGGAAGTCAATGGTTACAGCTTTCTTCAAAATATCTTCTTTTGTGTTCAACCCTGTATATTATATTGTGTTATTATATTATAAACCTTACTATCATAAGGTTTTTGGACACTTTGGTACACTTACAAATTATTTAAAAATGCAACTGCATTAGATCTATTAGAGGATAAAAGCAAGTGTTTGGTGCAAAATAGTAAAGTAGTAAAGATGAAGATAACTTTTAGAGTTTTAGAAATTTTAGAGTTATAATTATATGCATTGCATATAATATTTTTTATTTTTTTACTAAATCCAACTTTTTTTGTTATATTAATAACTTGGTAACTCATATCTCCTCCTAGATAAAGGAGGCATCCCAAAAATCCCCGGCTGATAAAGCGTTTCTTTCTGGAGTCAAACACAAACACAGGCTGCAGTGTGGAGAGAGCAGGAATCTGAGGATTGTTGAACAGCAGACACAGACAGAGCGACTCAGCAGAAACACAGCCTTAGAATAATAACAGAGACATAACAGCTGCTCAATCACACGTGTGCTGCTGCTGGCAAGAGAGAGAATTATGGTGTACCATCTGTCAAAAAATGTGATTGATGACAGCCCCCCCCTTAAGGCGGGACTTCCGGTTTAAGCCCCACCCCCTTTTATATAAACTTTATAATTCCGGTAATTATATTCTTATCAAACTAATTAAATTATAATTCCGGTAATAAAAACATGATATTTAATATTACTATATTAAATTAAATTAAATAATATATTATAATATCGTTAAATAGATTCTAATCAAATGAAATAAATTATCTCAACCGTTATTCAAACCATTATTTTATATTTTAATTATTGCAATAAATTATATTGTTATAATTATATTATTAAGATTATACTATTAATTATATTATATTATAATTAATAAACTATTAGTATATGCATCACTGCACGGCGTTATACTATTCAGTGTTTCTCCTGTGTGTTCAGTGCTTGCCTGCGTGATGGTATGACCATG
>CAIGQV010016645.1:29813247-29829528 GCA_903798115.1 Danio jaintianensis | reverse complement strand
AGTTGGCATTTCTGTGTGGAGTTTGCATGTTCTCCCCGTGTTGGCGTGGGTTTCCTCCGGGTGCTCCGGTTTCCCTCACAGGTCAAACACATGTGCTATAGGAGAATTGAATAAACTAAATTGGCCATACAGTATGAGTGTGTGAATGAGTGTGTATGGGTGTTTCCCAGTACTGGGTTACAGCTGGAAGGGCATCCGCTGTGTAAAACATATGCTGGAATAGTTGACGGTTCATTCTGCTGTGGCAACCTCTGATAATAAGGGACTAAGCCGCAGGAAAATGAATGAACGAATGAATTTATGTTAATGTTATATGTTAATATTCTCTCCATTAAAAAGAACTTGGGAAATATTTAAAAAACAATTTGAATTTCTGCTGAATATTGATGAGTTCTCTTATGAATATGCATGCACCTAGAGTTGTTCTGGCGGGCGTGAGGTGATTTGTTCTTGCTGGATCCGCATTCGCGTGATGTTGACCTGCCGCTGCTCCAGGAGCTGCTCCGCTGCCGCGTCGTCCCGTGACTTTTGCTCTTCTTCTTTTTGGACGTGTGTTTGTGCCGACTAGGAGACACAGATGAGCTCCGGTGTCGATTCTGGCCACGTCCACGATGGTGCCGCTTAGAGGAGTGAGCATCTTTTGTCCTGTGAGAGAATAAAGAGCAGACTGGAGAAATGCTACTCGATAGCTTTGCTTTTCATAAACAGTAATAGTTTTTTCTACACAGGCTCATTGTGGATACGTACCCCTGTCTACGTTACTGGAGAGCACAAAATATGTACCCAGTGGTATGTCAGGCTGCATTTTGTCTGTAAAATGAACTCTATTGGGCGGTATGACGCCGCCGATAGCTTCTGTTCATTCTGTTCATACCGCCGACCGCTTACCTCCATGTGGACGGCTTTTCCTGTGTTACCAGTTTGCACAGTAGCTCGCTGCTTACGCCGATGGACTTGGGACGTGGAGTGGAGTTGACCGCGAGTTTACACAGTTCAAGAAACCAGGTAAAAAAAGCAAAAAAAATAATGAAACAAATAAATAAACAGGCTGAAAATGTGGTGAAATCACGTGGCCGCAACAGCTTTTCTTTTTCTAGATTGCTTTTGAAAACACTATCGGTTGGGTTTAGGGACGGGGGTGGGTGGATCGGTCAGTCAGTCAGTCAAGCTGGCCTGGTAGGCTGAAGTGTATATTGCATCCTCTGGTGGATTTACGTGAGGATGCGCGAGAGGAATTTGAGATCATCAAAAAGCGTACATAGCGGCCTCTGGTGGATGTGCAAAAACAAAAACTACGAGCAGATGTAACCCCGCCGGTGGTTCTTTGTATGAGGATTGGTCGCTATAACAAGGAGGCTAAAAACCATGGCCTCTAACGTCTGTCACTAGAGCACCTTTTAGAGGTCAGAGGAGTGAGGTTTAAGGCTGATTTATACTTCTGCATCAAGCGCATGCTTATGCTCCGGCGCAGCCTTCGCGCAGTCGCATAGCCGATGCGCAGCTCTAAAAAAATGGAACTACGCATCGCAAAAACGCATAGCGCAAGCTCTGTGATTGGTCAGCTTGGTAGCTGTGACGAGTGTGGGTGGTGCTGAGAGCCACTAGCCCGATGGAGCAAGTGTTTACAAGTGTGGATTCTCGTGAAGGAGTTCCAGATGGAAACTTGTTTTGTGTTTACCTTATGATTAAAGTTGTTGCACGTCCGCCGGTTCCCGCCTCTATATGAGCGAGTTTGAGCTACTTGTACGTTAAGTAGCGTTCAGAAAAAACAAAACACCCATGAAGAAACTCGACACAGAGGAACATAACTTACTGCCAGCTAGCGTTTCAGAAGTGTTATTGCAGAGCAACACAAATAGCACGCAGAAGTATACATGCATGACTACGCGCAAGGCTTGCACCGTGGGTCACGCCGATCACTCCACGCAGAAATATAAATCAGCCTTTACCTGCACAGCAATTCACTAGCTGACCTTCGTTACACTCATCCCACTAAACCTCACTCCCATACGGGTCACAGCACCAATGTAACCCCCGCCGGTCCTACACCCCCCAACACGCTCCAAGATGGGATCGAACCGGGGACTCTCCGCATGGAAGTCGGTTTCTCTAACAAGGAGGCTAAAATCATGGCCCTTTGCGTCTGTCTGTCTGTGTTACCTGCACAGCACTTCATTAGCTGGCCTCTGTTACACTCTCACAACACAGAGAAACGACCGCTACACAGACGTACCTCCAGTTATGTATTTCGCTGTCTCCAGAAATGTAGACCTGGGTACGTATCCGCAATGAGCCTGGGTTGAGCTTTTTTACACGCCCTTAGTGCTTTTGCGCCATCTGCTTTAGACATTGCGCTTAGATCGTTAAAATAGAGCCCACTGTATGCAGTAAATGTTTTTACTTCTTCTGACTCTTGTTTTTAGCGTGCGTCTCGTGCTGTGAGTCGCTGCTGTGCAATGGCGAGTGCTCCGTCTTCTCTCGAACCCTCGTCCGCCCGCCGCGTCTCCCTGCGCTCTCCGAAATCGCCGTTTTCCCGTCTGCGCATTCATCCTGCGCCGCAGATCCTTTAACACCTCTCACATGAGGAGACGTCGAGGGAAGCTTCTGGAGATGATTATAACCAACAAACCAAAGGGAAATAAATAAAATAAAAAGAAATAAATGTGGAAAAGAAACAAACAGAAAGAGAAGAGTGAAATTAGAGTCTTTCTCCTGCCGGGCTGAAAGAGCGTTATCGTGTACTTGGCAAAAAGAATATCTAAAAAGAAAGTGCTAGGATTGTTGTCTGGCTTATAGACAGTCCTCTATTGTGCAGCGCATGCAATACTCGGCATGCAAAACCATAATGATTCGAAAAGAAGAAGAGTCCCGAAAAAGAAAATCAAAACAAACAAATGAAAATAAAATAAAGGGGGGAAAGAGGGAAAATATATAATGCCAAACTGTGAACGAAAAGAAGTTTAGAGAGAATATATAAAGAGACTGGAGTAAATACAGTAGAGAGTAGTAGAGGACTTTTTCAATTTCAGAAAGAGCTACGAACAAACGAAACAAAGGTGAAAAAGAAAACTAGAAAATAAATGAAACAAAAAGAATAAAAGACAACTTGACAGAACATCACAGAAATGGAAGGAACGAAATTAAAGAGTCACAAGAATCGAATTAGGTCTTCTACTCAATGGATCTTGCTTGTGGATTTGTTTTTTGTCCTGCAGACAATTGCTGAGAAGTGAACAGCGACCCATTTGCTTTATTATTATTATTTTTTTATAAATGGTTATTCTGTTTTTTTCAACTCCCTTTTGGTTAACATCCACTTACCAATAAAGTGGTATTCCCTCCTTTAGTAGGTAAGGTATGAAGAGAAGGGAAAAGTGGGGCAACATAAGTGCATCATTAGATTCACAAAATGCAAGAGAAAAAGACACAACACCCTTCCCTGGATAGTGAGTATGAAACAATGCATGAAAATCAAACTAAAGAGAGAGAAAGAGAGACACACAAACGAACTGAAAGTCAAAGGGATTTGACAGTGTGCGGGCTGGAAACCATCGGTCTGAGGGCAGTTTTAACAGCAGCTCGCTCTTCTGACTGTAGTGTGTTATGATGCTCTCAATTCACACTGAAAACCTCAACACTGTGCATTACTGGGTTATCCATCAAGTTCAGTTAAAGACCCCATGAAATTGCTCATCGAGTGTTTTTTTTTATTATGTTGGCTTTAAATAACAGCTCAAAATCCAAAGAAAACAATAAGATAAGCCTGTGATGAAGCCATTTTTTGGACATTAAAATAAAGCATTTGAATCAAATTGTATTGCAAGGTTATTATAAACAACTAAAATTAAAACCTGAAATGAAATACATGTATAATATATATTAAATTATATAAAACATGTTCAGCTATTATGTATTAATCAATAATACAATAATTTGCATGTATTTTTTTATACAAATCTGTTTTACATTTTTGTCGTAGGTTTTATATTGTAAATTATTATTATTATTATGGGCTGCATGGTGGTGCAGTGGGTAGCACAATCGCCTCACAGCAAGAAGGTCGCTGGTTCAAGCCTCGGTTTGGTCAGTTGGCATTTCTGTGTGGAGTTTGCATGTTGTCCCCGTGTTGGCGTGGGTTTCCTCCGGGTGCTCCGGTTTCCCCCACAAGTCAACGCAATGACATGCAGTACAGGTGAATTGGGTAAGCTAAATTGTCCGTAGTGTATGAGTGTGTATGGAAGTTTCCCAGTGATGGGTTGCAACTGGAAGGGCATCCACTGTGTAAAACATATGCTGGATAAGTTGGCGGTTCATTCCGCTGTGGCGACCCCTGATTAATAAAGGGACTAAGCCGAAAAGAAAATGAATGAATGAATGAATGAATATTATTATTATTATTATATTATTATTGACAATTTTTCATTATGTTGGCTTGGTCTGTGTCAAATAACGCAGCTCAAAATCCAAAAAAAAGAATAAGATAAGCCTGTGATGAAGCCTAATTTTTTGGACACTAAAATAAAGCATTTAATGCAATGATAAAATGTTCAAATTGCATTGCAAGGTTATTGTAAAAAAAACAACAACTAAAACCTGAAATAAATCTATAATTTAAACTAAATTATATATGTTCACCTGTTATATATTATTCAATTATACAATAATTTGCATGTATTTTAAACACATATATTTAATATTTTTGTATTTTTATATTATATATATTATATATTTTGCATTTTATATTATAAATAAGTATTATTACTATTGATTGATTTTTTTTCTTATGTCAGCTTGGTCTGTGTCAAATAATGCAGCTTAAAATCCAAAGAAAACAATAAGATAAGCCTGTGATGAAGCCTAATTTTTTGGACACTAAAATAAAGCATTTAAACCTTTAATGCAGTTAAGAAATTAAAATTAAGCCAAGACTAAAACCTGAAATTAAACAAATATATAATATAAACTAAATTTTATATGTTCACCTGTTATATATTATTCAATTATAAAATAATTAGCATGTATTTTATACAGAAATACAGTACGTTTTACATTTTTGTCATTTACATTATGAATTATTATTATTACTATTGATTGATTTTTCTTTATGTTGGCTTGGTCTGTGTAAAATAACTCAAAATTAAACTAAAACTAAAACCTGAAAAAATAAATAAATAAACTAAATGTTATATGTTCAGCTATTATATAATAGCTATATGTATTTCATTCATTCATTCTATATGTATTCATTCATTTTATATGTATTTCATTCATTCATTCATTTTCTTTTCAACTTAGTCCCTTTATTAATCTGGGGTCCCCACAGCGGAATGAACCGCCAACTTATCCAGCATATGTTTTACGCAGCGGATGCCCTTCCAGCTGCAACCCATCACTGGGAATCATCCATACACACCCATTCACACACACTACGGACAATTTAGCTTACCCAATTCACCTATACCACATGTCTTTGGACTTGTGGGGAAACCGGAGCACCCGGAGGAAACCCACGCGAACACGGGGAGAACATGCAAACTCCACACAGAAATGCCAACTGACCCAGCCAAGGCTTGATCCAGCAACCTTCTTGCTGTGAGGCGCCACCATGCAGCCCTTGCATGTATTTCATATACAAAAATATTTTACATTTTTTATATACATTTTTAATTTCAGGACTAAAACCTGAAATCATTTAAATATAAAAATATTAATTAAATTATATAAAAAATGTCCAGCTATTATATATTAATATTCAATAATAATATTATATAAAAAATAATAAAAGTATTCAAAAAAATATGCATGTATTTTATGTTATATATTATACATTATTATTACTATTTATTGATTTATTGACTTAATTAATATCTTTGTTATGTCGGCTTGGTTTGTTTTAAATAATGCACCTCAAAATCCAATGAAAATAATAAGAAATTGTATTTTGCATGGAGATATGTCTGTATTAAAGCCTAATTTTAGACAATAAGATGAAGCATTTTAACCTTTAATGCAGCAAAGAAATATTATGCAAAATGTATTGCAAGGTAATTATAAAAAACTGAAAGTAAAATATGTACAAGTAATATATGTACTACAAACTAAATTATATGAAAATGTTCAGCTATTAAATTATTATTAATAAATTATTTAAATTATATGTATGTATTTTATGTTATACAAATATACTGAATTTGTTTACATTTATTTTATTCATTCATTCATTTTCTTTTCGGCTTAGTCCCTTTATTAATCTGGGGTCGCCACAGCGGAATGAACCGCCAACTTATCCAGCATATGTTTTACACAGCGGATGCCCTTCCAGCTGCAACCCGTCACTGGGAAACACCCATACACTCTCATTCACACACATACACTACGGACAATTTAGCTTACCTAATTCACCTATAGCGCATGTCTTTGAACTGTAGGGGAAACCGGAGCATCCGGAGGAAACCCACGCCAACACGGGGAGAACATGCAAACTCCACACAGAAATGCCAACTGACCCAGCCAGGGCTCGAACCAGCGACCTTCTTGCTGTGAGGCGACAGCGCTAACCACTGCGCCACCTTGCCACCCAAATTTATTTTATATTACAAATTATTAGTCAGATTTATTGATTGAATATTAATATTTAACTGCAATAATCTAAATCAATGATTATTTTACATGATGTTTTAACCACAAGGGAAAATATTTTCTTAAATATATATATATATACTCAAAGTCACACACATCACTAAAAACCTAAAAAAAACTTTGATCTGGATTTCATGGGGTCTTAAAAACGCGCTCCTAAAATTGCCTGAAATAGGGTTAAAATATCATTTTGAGTTTACCATGCAGAATATATTAATCCATCTGTTCTTAAATCACATTAAAATCATTTTAAACTAATTTTATTGCCATCGAAAGGATGCACTGATTCTAAAGCGAACTATACCAAACCAAACAATCCTAAAAATACCATGTAAATACTGTATGAAAAAAAGTAACACTGTAAACAAACTCAGCTCAAATACTTCAGAAGCAGCCCTTGTGTATCCAAAAACAAAATATAAAAAAAGAGAGAGGGAAAGTGACCAAATCATAAGACACGTACAGTACTATTTCACCAAAGACAAAAGGAAATGCGGCACAGACAGGAAATGCATTCTACCGGAAAATAATAATCAATAATAAAAAGAAAAGAAAAGTAAACGCAGACAAGAGATGGACCTGTGGGGGGGGCAGTGTACTGAAGACTGAAGCATGAAAGCAAAGGTAGATTTCAGATTGAAAACGAAAAGAAACAGAGAATGAAAGTAGAGCAAACAGTTCTAAAAGGAAAAAAGAATGAAAAACAACCCGCCAACCTCTGGTTTTCCTCAGATAAACAAAGAGAAAAAGAGAGAGAGAGACACTGATGTCAAGCTAGGGTGCTTGTCACATTCTCCACGTGCGTAGGCAGAGCGTTACCTACCTTCCGCTTCAATCAGTGACACGGATGCAATATCAACACAACAAAGGAAGAAAAAGGACAAACAAAAAGGAGAAAGGAAAATTCTCCGCAGCGAAATGGGAAAAAGACAATGAATTCTTTTAGTATCCAGGCTAAGATAATTGACTCCACAGACTTCCAACAAAACCAAAACTAAACCAAACTAAAAAGAGCACTGTCAAAAGATTAATCCCGATTAATGGCATTTAAAATGAATGTTTGTATTTACTTAATAATCTGTGTGTGTGTGTGTACGCACCGTGTATAAATATTGTATATATATAAATAAATAATAATATTTACATATATATATATATATATTTATATATAATTTGTATTAGATATAAAGTAGTGCTGGGAAGAGATTAATCATGATTAATCGCATCTAAAATAAAGTTTGTTTTCACATAATACGTGTGTTTTATATGTTTATTATCTATATGTGATACAAACACATACATAAAAACAAAACTATACAAAACAATTTTGTCACATAGATATTTAAATTTATATATAATTTGTATCATATACACAAATATTTTATATATACAGCCATATCACCCTGCAGCCCATTTCATTTGGTTACTCACTGAAGCTAAGCAGGGCTGAGCCTGGTCAGTACCTGGATGGGAGACATGGAAAAACTAGGTTGTTGTTGGCAGTGGTGTTAGTGAGGGCAGCAGGGGGCGCTCAACC
This sequence comes from Danio jaintianensis, assembly GCA_903798115.1. Taxonomy (NCBI): domain Eukaryota; kingdom Metazoa; phylum Chordata; class Actinopteri; order Cypriniformes; family Danionidae; genus Danio; species Danio jaintianensis. Next base: position 29,821,352 of record CAIGQV010016645.1, on the reverse strand, counting down.
TGCGGTTTGTGTGGGTCCTAATGCCCCAGTGTAGTGAAGGGGACACTATACTGTCAGTGAGTGCCGTCTTTCAGATGAGACGTTAAACCGAGGTCCTGACTCTCTGTGGTCATTAAAAATCCCATGGCACTTCTCGTAAAGAGTAGAGGTGTAACCCCGGTGTCCTGGCCAAATTCCCTCCTTCGGCCCTCACCCATCATGGCCTCCCAATTATCCCCATCCACCGAAATGGTTCTATCACTGTCTCTCCACTCCACCAATAGCTGGTGTGTGGTTAGCGCTCTGGCGTCGTTGTCCTGTGGCTGCCGTCGCATCATCCAAGTAGATGCTGCACACTGGTGGTGGTGTGGAGAGACCCCCCTCATGATTGTGAATCGCTTTGGGTGTATGGCCATACACGATAAATGCGCTATATAAATAACAATACTTACTTATATTTTAAATCTAAATATAAAAAAATAGTTTCTTAAATATATGCATGCATGTGTGCATTTATATATACATAATAAATATACACAGCACACACAACACACACACACACACACATACACGCACACACACACACACACACACACACACACACACACACACACACACACACACACACACACACACACACACACACACACACACACACACACATTATGTCAAAACAAACTTTTATTTTGGATGCAATTAATCGTGATTAATCTTTGCCCAGCACTAAAACAAATAATACATTTATAAAAATAAACACTTCCTCAAATATATACATGTATGTGTATATATATATATATATTTACAAAATAAATATGCATAGTACACACACACACACACACACACATATATATGTAAACACAAACTTTTATTTTGGATGCGATTAATCGCAATTGATCTTTCGACGGCACTACAAAAAATACAAACAAACAAAACAAAAAGAAAAGTGTGGACATACAAAGAAAACAAAACAACCGAATCCAAACTGAATCAAAACGTCTTTTTGTTTTTCGCTTGGACACATGTGCAGCCACATTCTACCGCTCAGGAATCAAATGAGAGACAGAAATCTCCGATTTGCTAGGAGGAAACGTAAATATATCCATGCATGCATGTGGAAATGATGGGAAAAGAGAAAAGCATGTCGGGACAACGGACAGCACAGATGAGCGGGTGGAGGGACAGGGGTGTTGGGTGGAGGGTGGTCACTTCTAGGATGGAGAACAAACATCTCAAAGGGACCCCAGTCACATTTGTAAAGCCTTACCGTTACCGTACTGAACCCCATTGCTCAATCACAATTTAGGGCTGGTATTTTGTTGTTGTTTTTTGTATATTTTGCTCTCAGCAATTGTCAAACGTCTTTCACAAAAGGAAGCAAAGGTGCCGCATTCGCTTGGGAAGAGTCAACCAAAATGGCTTGGGTCCCTTTTAGTGTATCGACTTTACTATAATGACTTTTATCGGCCTATTTAGTGTAGTATTGTTTTCTGCAGAGCGTTCGTTTGCTTGTCCCTGTCCAACATCAAGACAGACATTACACCGCTCAAGTGTTAAAAACCTGGTTATTTACAGATATGTGCGACAGAAATGAGACCATGTCAGTGGAAACCGTCTGAATCGACAACTCGTAAGGATTCGGCAGCCGTTACCCAAAGAGAGAGAATTCATGAATCTGTAGGCTTTTTAAAATCACAGATATTAATGCATAAAAATTAAAATGTTTTTTTTTTTTTGTGTGTGTGTGTGTTTTACCTTGAGGAATATTTTGGGAAATTTTGAATGATTATTTTGCACTCTTAAAAGGAACAGTACACCCAAAAATGAAAGTTTCCTCTCCATTTAAAGGTGCAGTTGGTGATTGTCTTCAGAAACATTTTTTGTTGTGCTGGTTGAAAGTCTCTTCACATTCCAATAGTAATGATTAAAGTAAATGATCTAAATGTATTTATATGTATTTTTATATTCTGGGTGAGGCATAAGACAAAAAAATGTTCGTCCAATTAAAAATTAATTCCCAATAATTCCCATAATTCTGATAAGTAGTCCAAACTATCTGTCAGCAAATGTAGATCTGTACATCTGCGCAGCCGTTCACGCAGATCCGCCATTTGCGCATTCACGTGAGAGAGAGAGCGAGCGACAGCAGTAAAAACAAATGCTGAATCAAAACTTCTTAAAATCCTGGATCAATATTGGAGTTAGTTTTGCACGCTGGAGGAAGGATGACACCATGGCTGAAGTATTTCTGTTAGACAGGTAATGTTCTGTTTTAAAACTCTTTTAGTCACGCAAAGCTGATGTAGATTGTGTTGTTATGAATGGGTTATATGCACAGAAGTGTTGTTCAGCCACTGAAATCTTCTGGTGAAAGACTGATGTGACTATTTTCAGTTTTACAGCATCGATAATGTAGATTTTTATTTAGTTTAACAACAAAACATCAGTAAATAGCGCTATTCCTCCTAGCCTGCTTTACTGAGGTCAAGTTGGTTTTCACATCACATTGGTTCATTTTTGCACAATGACAACCTGTGACGCGCTCCCTATATTGTTTACCGTGCTACTCTGAATATTCGGTCTGAAATAGCATGTAAGTATGGCTTAGTAATAAGTGTAATTCCTGCATGCCGCCGGCCAACCACTAAGCATACAGTAGTCGCTTTAGGACAAAGCACGTGAGAGAGTGAGACCAGTGATGCTTGCATGCATGAAATATTGCACATTATGACAAGTTTTGCTTGATACAATACAGTTTTTTGTTGGGAATTGTAGTATTATAAAGTACTGTAAAGCTTTCTAACTAGCAAATGACATGATCTAGTGGGTTGTCTGCTGTCATCTTTATGGTGCGCATTCGTGATTTCAGGAGGCGTGGCTTTGGACGGCAGGGGAGGGACTGTGTTTTCAAAGATAATATGCTAACAGGCAGCATTTTGGCAGATCACCTACTGCACCATTAAGTGCATTTTAATGATTTTTTTTTATTCTGTTGAACTCAAAACAAGATATTCAGAAGAATGTTGGGGAAAAAAATAAAAACTACTATGGAAGTCAATGGCTGTTTGTTTTTTTTCCCATCATTCTCCAGTACATCTTCCTGTGTGTTCAACAGAAGAAAGAAACTCAAACTGGTTTAAAACAAACTTAGGATGAGGAAATGATTGAAGGAAGAATTTTCATTTTGGGTGAACTGTCCCTTTAATGCAGGGGTCACCAAACTTGTTCCTGGAGGGCCGGTGTCCTGCAGATTTTAGCTCCAACCCTAATCAAGCACACCTGAACAAGATAATCAAGGTCTTACTAGGTATACTTGAAACATCCAGGCAGGTGTGTTGAGGCAAGTTGGAGCTAAACCCTGCAGGGACACCGGCCCTCCATGACCGAGATTGGTGACCCCTGCTTTAATGGCAAACTCTAATTGGTAAATAAATCAACATGTTCCACAAATTGGAAAGGTCACGATTTCTGCTTTGTTGTAAAATATGATACAGTAATCTTGAATAAAATGATACAAGTAAAAACAAAACAGAATGAGAATTAGTAAAACATTTTGTAAATGGTATATGTATAACAATAAAAAGATGAAATATTTCATGTTGTTTGAATATTTGAATACTTGTCTTTACAGTTTCATTGAACAACTTCTGTACAATAAAAATAATTTCTGTTTTGTATTTTATTATTATCTTTGTGAGCCTGGACCACAAAACCAGTCTTATGTTGAACGGGTATATTTGTGGCAATAACCAAAAATCCAGTGTACGATTAAAAATCCAGTGTACGATTCAAAATGACAGATTTTTCTTTTATGCCAAAAATCATTCAAATATCAAGTAAAAATCACGTTCCATGAATATATTTTGTGAATTTATTACCGTAAGTATATCACAATTTAAGTGAAGTTTATTTATAAACTAATTTCGAGAGGATCACGTGCTTATGATTGCTTGCGGCTGGTCCCGCATTATTCAATTTATGATTCACCAATCAGACGATTCCTAAGTCACTATAAATACCCTAAGTTCCATTTGAAGAATCCCCCCTTCCACCCCTACTCCTCCTTTCCTAGATGGGTGACACGGTGGCCCAGTGGTTAGCACTGTTGCCTCACAGCAAGAAAGTCACTGGTTCTAGTCCTTACCAAGCCAGCCGACGTTTCTGTGAGTTTACAGAAACCCGTCTCCCCGTGCTCACGTGGGTTTCCCCGGTTTCCTCCCACCATCCAAAAACACACAACTTAAGTTAATTGACTAATCCAAATCAGCACCATAGACATGCTCCTAGTAAGTAGTTATCTCTTAAGAGCAATCACTATCTGTTCATTAGCTACTACAGCAGGGGAGTTCTCGAGATCTACCTGAGCTCAAACTCCCCTCTCGTCTTGCAAACGGGAGGGAGACCTGGGCTCGAGGATCTTATGAGCTCAGGGCTCTCTCCCGGGACAGCATGCCAAACAAGCTTTATAATCAATCATCAGCTAAGTGTGAATTCTTGAAATGATTGATTATTAATATGAATATAATTGTATCTTGGCTAAATACAGTCCTATCCAAACAAATTATACATCAGTGAAAAGTTTCAGATAATGCATAAGGCCATGTCCACACTAATACGTTTTTGTTTAAAAGTGCTTATTTTTCTCTCCGTTTTGACCTTCCGTCCACACTGAGATGCGTTTTTAGGAACCGAAAATGTATTTTTTCCAAAACACTCTAAAGTGTGACTGTGAAAATGGAGGCTTTGGAAAACGATGACGCATTTTAATCATGTGACCAATTCAGCTAACATGGTGGACAAAAGCAGATGTTTTGACAGCTTTATTAAAGATTATTGTCAGTTTGTAGATGCTCCATATTGACTCTCTTCAAAGCGCAGGGAATATTTACTGGAGCTGTTGTTCAGACCACAGCTCACACATTTTACCGTGACATTTCAAAGATATGGAAAGTAAATAAACGGCAGGCAGATATGAGCAGCTAAAAGGGTCTTACGTCTGTGCACATGTGCAGTACATGAAGGAAAGCGTTTTCAGTTGTTTTAGTGTGGATGACGGAAAGAATTGAAAATGATAGTGTGGACATGGAGTGTTTTTAGATGAAAATCCACTGTCTGGATTAGTGGAGACGTATCCTAAAGATGTGGATAATTATGACTGGTTTTGTGGTCCAGGGTTACACACTGGTAAATAAAACAATGCAGTAACAAATATTATAAACACTGTAAAAATCAAAACTCTAAATTGCTTATCTAAAAAACCAAACATACCAGCAACACAGTTATAGACATTAAATAAAATAATAAAAACTCTAATGCACTCCTTTAGACCTTTCCAAGATGGCACAGCTGATCATGGATCAATTAATTCACCTATTTCCTATCTGTGATTGTAACATTCAGACTCATTTATCCTCTCAGCAGAACCAGAATGACAGCTGATTGGCTAAAAGCGTCTGAGGGAGTGGTTAATGAAAACCACTGGCTCATGGTTAACAATTCTTCACCTTACATCACAGAAACATGATCAGAAATATAAAGTACAATCTTATTCACAGCAGCTCTTTGATACACCTGATACAAAACTGAGCAGGAAATGAGAGTTTCAACTGTTATTGACAAGAGAAAACCAGTAGACATACCCATTTAATCTACTCGGTCCAGTTCCAAATCATATGAATGCTTTTTACACAAACAAGACAGAAAAGTTTGGGCATTTATTTGTGGGAAGAGATCATGTGAATTCATAGAGGTCAAGAAATCAACAAAAAACAGAGGGATGAATTAAGCAAATGAAAGGAGAGAGAAAGAGAGCATGAGCAGCACTTCTGAAAAGATGCATGCAATCCGGCCCAGAAAAGTGTTGACCGGATTTATGAACAATTCAGCACTCTTCAGTCGCATCATTACTGTTGTTGTGTGATGATATTAATGCATAAAAAATAGGTTATGCATATTTAATCTTCAGCATTTTTTGTGAGGCATAGAGTAAATGCAATTCATGTGGCGCTATTGCTTTAACAATAATGCTGTTGCCACCAATCTTGTTGAATTGCTCCATCACCGTATCCAAATATATTATGGGACACAATAAAAACCAACATAAGATAAGGATAAACCTATAAACATTTTTTATTTTTATTTTGACTTGTAGCTAAAGCTTGGCTCTTTATTTTAAGCAAATGCATAATGTGAGTAGCAAATATGAAATTTAATTAAAAAAATTAATTATTATTATAATTACATTTATTTTTAAATGAAGTAATCTTTCTAGATGCAGTTTTTTTTGTTCAAATTAATTCACATTAAAAATGTCCAACTTTTGCATTGAAAATGACAAGTAACTTACTGAAATAAAGGTGCTGTATGTAAGTTTTTGACTCTTCTAAAGCATCAAAATACCATAATATGTTTGCAGATATTTCAGAAACATGCTGAGTGAACATTCTTTATCTGAAAAACAATGCTGAAGTCAGATATTCTGCTTTGAAAATGTGCATTACGTGCCGGAACTTCTGTCTTTGTTTTGGTCATTTAAACCGCCCAATGCCAGTTTAGCCAATTATAATTCAGCACCCCGGGTTGCCTTGGTGGAAAACAGCGTATTTCATTCATTCATTTAGAAAGGCTCTCAAAGCATGCGTCCGCGACTGAAATGCGACCTCCGGTGGACAGTAGCAGACTCCGAAATGAGACGCAGATTCAGAGTTCCACATGAGGTTATTTATTAGCGAATAATATAAATATTACGAATGTAAACATTAGGTGAGCAGGTTACATTGTAACCGCGTGTCCTAACAACACACTATGTGATGAGATACGCAGTGATAAGCAATTTGGCTGTTTGCACCAGACGAAACAGGACAGAAATTTAAATACAGCCATTCAGAAGCACAAAATAGTGCACTTACTGCACTCCAACGAAATGTTAAGGTTTATAATGTAATTAATACATATTAAACCTCTTTAACATGACTAAATGACTAAATATGACGTTGGTTTGCACTGAGTCACAGTTATGAAATTCAATTTCAAACGGTTTATTTTATTTAAAAAAAAATAATAATAATAAACCTTTAATAATAATTTACCTCAGATTTAAGATCTGAGGTGAACTATCTGCTGCTGCTTTCAGTAGTATGGCAATACATGTCATGTAAAATGGCATTCAAACTCACATTATTAGCATTTAACGCTGAATGAAGCACATGAGGTGTACCTGAGGTGATCATTGTCAGTTTTCTGTTGTTCAGCTGTCGTTTCTAAAATATAAATTTCAACTCCTTTTAATATGGTAAATATTCCTTCTATCGTGTGCCGTTGCTTTTATTTAGAACACGGTTTAAATCAGCATTTAGGCTCAACAGTCAGGCACACTGCCGTTGGTGTCGTCAGTCTGGCAACCTGCGCTTGTGTTTGTTTTGAACCAGGTGTGCAATACCTAGTTCAACCACTGGGTGTCAAACTTACATACTGCACCTTTAAACTTGAAATGTTTTTGTGGGAAAAGAAGATTGAATAAGTATGTGATGCCATAATCTTTATATATAATTCAGGAAAATCTATTTTTCTGTACAGTGCATTAAATTAATATATACAGCTTTGATTATTGGAATATATTTATTCCGTTATATATGTTATTATGAGAACATATTGCTCTTTTTGTTGGTTTGATTGCGTTATTATATTGTAAAATGCTTTTGATAAAAAAAAGTCTACTAAATAATTTAATTTAAATGTAAAATATAACAATAAATCTAATTTCTGATTATTTATGTAAATCAATGGTGCGTTATCAGATGCCACAACCTGTAAATTTGTGCGTCTTCTCCACTGGTTTATACGAATCCAACATTTCCATTCATTCTCCTTCTAGAACTGAATAAGTCAACATGGCTCGTACATGAAATTAAGCATGACGTTATTACAGAAGGAAAATGATGGAGAGCTGCCTTGACGAAACAAAACCCCTTCCCAACAAACACAAAAAAATGGCTTGAGAACTGAAAAACTCACAGAATGGAGCCAAAAGAGGGAAAAAAGATATAGTCAGCTCACACAGATATGACTGAATCTGTTGAAGAGGTGTGTGTGTGTGTGTGTGTGTGTGTGTGTGTGTGTGTGTGTGTGTG
>CAIGQV010016645.1:29790085-29802277 GCA_903798115.1 Danio jaintianensis | reverse complement strand
TTATTTACATATTTGTTTATTTATTTATTGTTTTATTTATGCAGGAATTTTATGGATTTATTTATTTATTTATGCAGGAACTTAGGGATTTATTTACTTATTTGTTTGTTTATTTATTTATTTACTTATTTATTTATGCAGAAACTTAGGGATTTATTTACTTATTTGTTTATTTATTTATTTCTTGTTTTATTTATGCAGAAACTTAGGGATTTATTTACTTATTCGTTTGTTTATTTATTTATTTATACAGGAACTTAGGGATTTATTTACTTATTTGTTTATTTATTTATTTATGCAGGAACTTAGGGATTTATTTACTTATTTGTTTATTTATGTATTTCTTGTTTTATTTATGCAGGAACTTAGGGATTTATTTACTTATTTATTTATTTATTTATTTCTTGTTTTATTTATGCAGGAACATAGGGATTTATTTACTTATTTGTTTATTTATTTATTTATTTATGCAGGAACTTTTATGCAGGAATTTATGGATTTATTTACTTATTTACTCATTTGCGTATTTATTTATTTATTGTTTTTGCAGCTTTTGTCCTCCATAGTGCAGTGGCATTCGAAGTTTGTGAAGCCCTTGCAGAATATCTGAAAATGTGAATCATTTTAACAAAATAATAGAATAAAAAATATATTATTTATTTAGTACTGACCTGAGTAAGATATTTTACATAGCATATTTTTAGATATAGTTCACGAGACAAAACTGAATAGATGGAATTATTTAAATAAGCCTGTGCAAAAGTTTGTGAACCCCTGGTTTTTAATAATGTGAGTGTTTTCCTGATAACCTAGCAGTGTTTTTTTACTTTGTGATGACTGTTGGTGAGTCTTTTGTTTGCTCTGAACAGATAAACAGGTAAAAATCCTCCATGTCCTGCAGATTCGTCAGTTTTTCAGCATCTTCTGTGGATTTGATCCCTTTCCGGCAGTGACAGTATGATTTTGAGATCCATATTTTCAGACTGAAGACAACCGAGTGACTCAAATATTATTTTTACTATACTGAAGAGTACTATACACACTATTTAAAATGGTTCAAATGCTCTACGAAGCTCCAGAAGGAAACTCAATGCATTAATTGATAGGGGGTGAAAACTTTTAAACAGGATTAAGAGGTCCAAATTATTCTTATTTTGCTGAAATATATATAATTTTTCCATTTAGTACTGCCCTTCGGAAGCAACAGAAGATACTTGCGTGTTTCCCGGAAGACAAATTAAGCACAATTTACCTTCATCTTCTGACGCAAAAGTTTTCACCCGCCAATTTTTTCATCATTCCAGCTATGTTTTTGTTTTGTGAACTATATTTAAACATCTTTTATGTAAAATACCTTACTCAGGACAGTGCTAAATAAAGTAAAAATAACAAGTTTTCAACCCCAGCACATAATAAATCGTGTTATTCCCTTTTTTTACAGATTCTGTGAGGGCTTCACAAACTTTCGCATACTGTATAATGGACATTACAACATAACTTACATATAATAACTGACTTTTCTGTAAATTATGATGCACTGTTTTAGACGACAGAAAGCGAACTAACCGGCTGTGTCTTCGTGCCTTCTTCTTTTTCCTCTTCTTCGGCCGAGGTGAAGGTGAACTGCTGGATTTCCTCTTGGGTCTGCTGTAAAAAGACAAGAAATCGTGGAACATAATAGAACCAAAAGTATTATGTTTGGTATACAATGTGCATTTTAGTTGCGTTATTTTTCCCTCATCATAAACAAGTGTTTGCACACAATGATTAAACCCCAGAAGAGATTATAATGAAACCAGTCTAGAGTTTTTACATTAAACTGGAGAAAAGAGAGGTTTTCAGGTATATTTACAGTATAAAGCAGTTTGAATAAAATAGAAAACGGATGTACTCAGTGCCTCCACCTCCATTTTATTTCAGTCAGATTCTTAAATCTTGAACACAAGCTACATATTACATAGTGTAGCTCCTCCCCTTTTTAAAAACAGCCAATAGCATTTTGTTTTTATCACAGCTCTGCAAGTGAGAGTGGTTGAGCTCAAGTACATCAAATGAAAAGGAAATGAGAAGTGTCTTGAAGGGGACGGGGCATGTCAGACACTAGAGAGCATTTGATTGGTCAGAAGATTTGATGAGAAACTGAAGTATGAGGTGACCTGAATAAAACCGTTGATCCATTTAGGCAGAAGTGACAAACTACAAGCTTTAGATGTTTATATCAGTTTTATATCATCTTCTAAACGCAAATTTTGTCACAGTATTGGAGCACACTAGCTTATACAGTGGATATCTTAAAAACTAACAATACTGATAGTAACATCTAAAAAAATTATTTTAATTTCATGGGACCTTTAAAAGGAAAATTCAGTCATCATGTACTCACCTTCATGTCATTAAAAACACTTTGAAATGTGTTTATTTTCTTGGATTAAACTGCTCAAGTCATATGGACTTTTCCTTGTGTTTCTTTAGGAAAGTTTTGAAGTGTCAAAGATTTGGGTGAAGCTATTTAAGTAAAACCATTATGTCCTTTTGATTTAAATGAATATACTGTACCATCAGTACAGTCTTTAAAAGGAGTACAGTGGGTTTAAAAGGGGATCAGGATGAGGAAATGATAGCAGACGTTTAATTTGGGGGTGAACTAACCCTTTAAATGCTAAACGTTTTGTAAAAAGGAGGGCAGAGCTTAATAAAGGATCATTAACTCTTAATATGATATCATCTTCTTCTAATATATATATATCCTCTCTGCTGTTTACCTGCAATCATCATAAGCAGCCGAGTCTTGCTCACAATACTCTCCATCCCAGCCGTGGTCTTGTTTGTAGCCGTCAGTGTACGCAACATTTTCCACATGATCTCCATCTTCATGAGGAAGCAGCCTGACCCTGTGTATGCAAGAGGTCAAAGGTCACGACCTGTACTGATCTACAATGCAATAATGAGCTACTTTGACTCAGTCTAGATGTGTCTCCTGCATGCATGCATGAATCAAAAAACTCAATGATCTCTACCAGATCTCTATTTCAAGGTCTGTTTTTTTATTTTTTGTGAAACATCAATTGAGAAATATTTGAAAAAGAATTAAAAGTGTACTGTTATTTTTGCCTTTAACTGTATTTGTTTTTATTAAGAAGCAGTTGCAATTGTTTTACAGAATACATTATTCTGCAGTCTGGATTAATTCAATGTGCTACTTGTTTTACTACCAAATTATGCGGTTGAAGTCAGAGTTATTCGCCCTCCTGTGAATTTATTTTTATTTTTAAATAATACCCAAATGAGGCAGCACGGTGGCGCAGTGGGTAGCACAATCGCCTCACAGCAAGAAGGTCGCTGGTTCGAGCCTGGGCTGGGTCAGTTGGCATTTCTGTGTGGAGTTTTGCATGTTCCCCATGTTGGCGTGGGTTTCCTCCGGGTGCTCCGGTTTCCCCCACAAGTCCAAACACATGCGCTATAGGTGAATTGGGTAAGCTAAATTGGCAGTAGTGTATGTGTGTGAATGACAGTGTATAGGTGTTTCCCAGTGATGGGTTGCAGCTGGAAGGGCATCCGCTGCGTAAAACATATGCTGGATAAGTTCATTCCGCTGTGGCGACCCCAGATTAATAAAGGGACTAAGCCGAAAAGAAATGAATGAATTTTCCAAATGATGTTTAACAGAACAAGGAATTTTTCACAGTATTGCCTATATTTTGTCTTGTGTTTTCCTGATAACCTAGCAGTGTTTTTTTACTTTGTGATGACTGTTGGTGAGTCTCTTGCTTGCTCTGAACAGATAAACAGATAAAAATCCTCCATGTCCTGCAGATTCGTCAGTTTTTCAGCATCTTCTGTGGATTTGATCCCTTTCCGGCAGTGACAGTATGATTTTGAGATCCATATTTTCAGACTGAAGACAACCGAGGGACTCAAATATTATTTTTACTATACTGAAGAGTACTATACACACTATTTAAAATGGTTCAAATGCTCTACGAAGCTCCAGAAGGAAACTCAATGCATTAATTGATAGGGGGTGAAAACTTTTAAACAGGATTAAGAAGTCCAAATTATTCTTATTTTGCTGAAATATATAGAATTTTCCCATTTAGTACTGCCCTTCGGAAGCAACAGAAGATACTTGCGTGTTTCCCGGAAGACAAATTAGGCACAATTTACCTAGATCTTTGAATGCAAAAGTTTTCACCCCCCAAATTTTAACCATTCCTGCAATATGTTTTTGTTTTGTGAACTATATTTAAACATCTTTTATGTAAAATACCTTACTCAGAACATCAACATCAAATGATGTTTAACAGATTCAGGAATTTTTCACAGTATTTCCTATAATATTTTTTCTTCTGGAGAAAGTCTTATTTGTTTTATTTCGGCTAGAATAAAAGCAGTTTTTAATTTTTTTTAAACCATTTTAAGGTCAATATTATTAGCCCCCTTAAGCAATATTTGTTTTGGATTGTCTCCAGAACAAACCACTGTTATACAATGACTTGCCTAATTAACCTAACTTTACCCTAATTAACCTAGTTAAGCCTTTAAATGTCACTTTAAGCTGAATACTAGTGTCTTGAAGAATATCTAGTCAAATATTATGTGCTGTCATCATGGAAAAGATCAAAGAAATCAGTTATTAGAAATGAGTTAGTAAAACTATTATGTTTACAAATGTGTTGAAAGAAAATCTTCTCTCCGTTAAACTGAAATTATACAGAAAAATATTCAGGAGGGCTAATAATTCTGACTTCAACTGTATTGGTGGGATAAATAAACACCTAAAGCAATGTTATTAATCAGAGCTCAACTTTGCCTCAGGCATTTCTTGTAAATCTCTTATGAAATATAATTTGATTAATAAATTGCTTGTGAATATTTGAATGTAAAGTTATAGGGCCTGTACTAAAAACACATGAGAGCATGTGCACAAGGTGTTCCAGGTCTGAAGAAATGCCAATCTCACACTGAAATAAATTATAAAGTAAGTGGTTGCAAACTATTTATTCATTCATTCATTCATTTTCTTTTCGGCTTAGTCCCTTTATTAATCTGGGGTTGCCACAGCGGGATGAACCGCCAACTTATCCAGCATATGTTTTACGCAGCGGATGCCCTTCCAGCTGCAACCCATCACTGGGAAACATTCATACGCACTCATTCACACACATACACTACAGACAATTTAGCTTACCCAATTAACCTATAGCGCATGTCTTTGGACTGTGGGGGAAACTGGAGCACCCGGAGGAAACCCACGCGAACACGGGGAGAACATGCAAACTCCACACAGAAATGCCAACTGACCCAGCCGAGGCTCGAACCAGCGACCTTCTTGCTGTGAGGCGAACGTGCTACCCACTGCGCCACCGCGTCGCCCCAAACTATTTATATATAGCTGAATTTGGCTGAATTTAAACAAACAAATTAAGTTGAACATTACTAAATTTGATTTGTTTGTTTAAAATGCCTGGCGCACCCTTATAGATAGGGTGAGGAGCTCTGTCACCCGGGAGGAGCTCGGAGTAGAGCCGCTGCTCCTCCACATCGAGAGAAGTCAGCTGAGGTGGCTCGGGCATCTGTTTCGGATGCCTCCTGGACGCCTACCTAGGGAGGTGTTCCAGGCATGTCCCACCGGGAGGAGGCCTCGGGGAAGACCCAGGACACGCTGGAGGGATTATGTCTCTCGGCTGGCCTGGGAACGCCTCGGGATCCCCCCGGAGGAGCTGGAGGAAGTGTCTGGGGAGAGGGAAGTCTGGGGTTCTCTCCTAAGACTGCTGCCCCCGCGACCCGGCCCCGGAAAAGCGGATGAAAATGAATGAATGAATGAATGTTTAAATTCAGCCCATATAAATTGTTTGCAACCACTTACTCTAAGTGAAGTTTCACAAACAAATTTCGAGAGGAGCATGTGATATGATTGATCGTGGCTGGGCTCTCATCTGTAATCATTAGTAAGCCAATAGTATCATTCCAAACTTACTATAAATAGCCCGTCTAGCATTACTCCTTTATCTTCGTTTTGGAAAAATCCCTTATCCACCCCATCTCTCCCTTTTCCTCCTTTACCAGGGGGAGCTCTCGAGAACTGCCTGATCTCGAACCCCCCTTTTTTTTTTTTTTGGACCAGGTGGAAGCCCTGGGCTCAACTATCTCCAAGCTCAGGGTTCTCTCCTGGGACAGCATGCCAAACCTGCTATTATTATCAAGCAATATCTAAGTGTGAACTCCTGAAATAAATTAGTAAATCCAATGAATTTTTTTTTTTCAGTGTACACATTTCGAGAGCTATTCAAGACTATAAGCATATGTCATTGTGCATCATGTTTTAGAAATAATCATGAGACTTTTTGGCAGATGTGCAGAAAACTTTCCACTGTAAGTTAGATATTAATGATGATAGTGGCATACAGTTGAAGTCAGAATTATTAGCCCTCCTGAATTATTAGCCCCCTTGTATATTTTATTCCCCAATTTCAGTTTAACGGAGAGAAGATTTTTTCCAACACATTTCTAAACATAATAGTTTAATAACTCATTTCTAATAACTGATTTCTTTTATCTTTGCCATGATGACAGCACACAATATTTGACTAGATATTTTTCAACATACTAGTATTCAGCTTAAAGTGACATTTAAAGGCTTAACTAGGTTAATTAGGGTAAAGTTAGGGTAATTAGGCAAGTCATTGTATAACAGTGGTTTGTTCTGGAGACAATCCAAAACAAATATTGCTTTAGGGAGCTAATAATACTGACCTTAAGATGATTATAAAAAAACTAAAACTAGCTGAAATAAAACAAATAAGACTATCTCTTTTTAAAAACACACACAATCTTTCCCAGAAACCGAATAAAGTTGATTAATGTGATAACGAGAGTGCCAAACTTTAGACTCAACACTTCACACTCACTTATAATGCTCTCTCTGCCTCATTATAAAGTTCAACTTCTCCTCATTATCCTTTCTAACACAAAACTCTGTCTGAAATGATCAGTTTCTTCATCACACTGGTAAATGTCAGCCTTCTGTATCTCTCTCCACTAATGGGTACTTCATGTTGTTTGCGATTTGTGCTTGCTTTCTGATTTCTTGCACATTATTTGTGTATACTCTTGTATTTTTCTCATCTCTTGTTTCTATTTATCTTATGCAAAGTGTCTGAAAGGTGTTTGAAAGGTACAATTTAAATAAAAAGGTAACACTTTACAATAACGTTCCACTAGTTAATTTGAACAAACAATGAAGAATACAATTATTACAAAATTTATTCATTTTTGTTAACGTTAGTTGATGAAAATAAAGTCATTCATTGTTAGTTCATGTTAACTCACGGTGCATTAACTAAGGTTAACAAGCATGAATTTGGATGTTAATAATGCATTAGTAATAGCTGAACTATATGATTAATAAATGATGAAAAAGCATTGCTCATTATTAGTGAATGTTAGTAAATGCATAAATATTTGCAAAATGAAAGTGTGACCGGGCGGCACAGTGACTCAGTGGTTAGCACTGTGGCCTCACAGCAAGAAGGTCACTGGTTCAAGTCCTGGCTGAGCCAGTTGGCGTTTCTGTGTGCAGTTTGCATGTGTGGAGTTTGCGGATGCCCTTCCAGCCGCAACCCAGCACTGGGAAACACCCATACACTCTCATTCACACACACACTCATACACTACGACCAATTTAGTTTATTCAATTCCCCTATAGCGCATGTGTTTGGACTGTGGGGGAAACCGGATCACCTGGAGAAAACTCACGCCAACACGGAGAAAACATGCAAACTCCACACAGAAACGCCAAGTGGCCAAGCCGGGACTTGAACCTGCGACCTTCTTGCTGTGAGGTGAAAGTGCCAACCACTGAGCCACCGTGCCGCCCCTTAGAGTATTCATTTAAAAGAATTGGAATGAATCCCTATGCAAATTTTGGAATTGGTTTAAATGTTTTTAATGTAAACCATTACAAGTCTTTACAAGTAATTAGGCATTTGTAATATTAGTAATAGTAATCAGGGCTCGAAATTGCGACCGTTTTGGTTGCATATGCGCCTGAAATTTTATCAATGTGACCTCAAAATATATTTGGGAGCATTTGTACGAGTGCATAAAATTGTTGCTGTGCGACCGGTTTTTACTGCAAAATGTTCACCGCATGCGCAGATTTAGGAGAAATTCACGCAGAATGCATCTTTGCACCAACAAACGCCAAACGCAGCGCTCAGGAATAGATTAAAACAGTCGACATGTCAACTTGCTGCAGTAAACAAAGCCCGCAATGCTTGCTCTGCCTTCAAGCTCTTCTTATTGGCCCACTGCTCTAGAACAGAACGCGAATGGATTGGTTACAAATAATGGCACAAATAATGGCACATCTTATCAGTGTCATGTGGTGAATGTTAATCCACCATTTACACTTTTCGAAGAGTGGATAAAAGACTTCCATTGGGTTAAAGTCCGCTATGAAAATGACTATAGCATTCACTGTAAAGCCTGTGTGACAGAGTTTGCAGGTAACAGTGTTTGCCACTGAATCTACACAATTTAAGCGTGAGAGGTTCTGTTTAATCCTTCATTTAATCATCAGAATGTTGTCAGTCGTGCAAGTGGCAGCTATATGTAAAATGTAACACCGCGTAAACCATCGCAAAAGAGCATGCATTCACTAAGATTAAACTAATATTGCAGCTCATGAAAAGACCGGTATTGCTATTAAGATGACTTATGCAAATAATAAGCTATATGTCAATATTATCTGCGCAATATCAGACACCACCCGTGAGAACAGCACAGTTATTATCGTTAACTAAGTTTCATTCATGTCAAGCAGTGCGTGTAGGGCCAGTGAGCGCATGCAGATATTGTTTTGTTTGTTTGTTAGTTTTGATTAGTGTTGATTTCAAATGCAATACATCTGTTAATATAAAACTTGTAGTAACAGTGCTCATAATTGGTGGGTGCGACTACATTTTTAAAGTTAGGAGCACCAGTGCTACCAAGAAATTTTTTTAGTTTCGAGCCCTGGTAATATAGTGATAGTACCTATTAAAAGCAGGTTATAGACTAAGAGTTATGGACGAATCCTGTCAGTGCTGGTCTGCATCAGCATTAATCACAGTAATAAAGTGTCACATAGAAACGTTATACGATACGGTCTCCACAGGAAACACACACTTTATTCAATACACTTTGTAAAATAAGATCAGAGTGGATCGATGTGAGCTCACTTTCTGACAAACATCATGTGTGTCTGTGTGTGTGTGTGTGTGCGTGCGTGCGTGTGATGGACTCACGGTGGTCGTGGGTTAAATCCTTCTCGAGTTATCACTCCCTCCTTCTCCATCAGCATCTGGCGAAACGTCTCCACCTTCTGCCGGATGTCTTCTTCAGGATACCTGCAGAGCAATAAAGGACGCTCAGCTCAGGTCAGTCTCCTCCATAAAACATCATCTGAGGAATCATTCAGGTCTGAAGCGATTTTCACAGGTCATTAAAATCACACACCGAAGGACCTGAAGAGTCCTAGAAATCTAAAATATTAAATAGTTTGGCATGTTTATTTTAACTCAAGAACATTGCATTTTTCAGCGCTGCCTGCAGGAGGCGCTGGAGCACAGAAACTCTCTTTATTTTCCCTCAGTGTCATGATGCAGAAGTCTGTGGGTGGTAAAGGTGAGCTGGCAGTCAGAACACTGAAACGATGATAATATCTGAACCCTTGCTGTGACAAAAAATAGATTTCAAATTCCATTCTAAAACCCAGTGAGCTACAGCAACCTATATTTGGTGGACGTACTGCACCAAAAAGAGTCAAATAAATAAATATAAACAGCAAAATGTATTGCAAACTTCACCACCAATAGTATAGAATAATTCAGATTTTTTTATGCTTATGAAAAATGTTTATTTTATTTTTTTCCTTGTGCTAAATACGGCATCATTAATTAGATACAAATATGTAAAAACTGTAATCTTGTGAAACCATTTCACTAATATTATTATAAATAAATAATAGCATCATCATTTTTATCTTTTATAATGTTATGAATTTTTCCCAGTACTGGGTTGCAGCTGGAAGGGCATCCACTGCGTAAAACATATGCTGGATAAGCTGGCGGTTCATTCCGCTGTGGCGACTCCTGATAAATAAGGGACTAAGCCGAAGGAAAATGAATGAATGAACGAATGTTATGAATGGTCTTGCTGTCATTTTGCTTAATTATTATCATCCTTGCTGAATACATAATGCTCCTTCCTTCTTTCTTTCTTTCTTAAATCTTAGTTATTCCAGACTTCAAATACTTCACAATTTCTACAAAAACATTCATCAAAAAACTATTGTTATTATTAAAAAAATATTATTCACAATATTTTAAACTAATAATATAAAAAAAATGTTTACTGTATTCTTTATCAAATCTTAGACCTTAAGATTTATCTTTCTACTAAAAGTAATTATTTAGAATTTATATATGCCTATTACATATCCATAATTCACTGTGATATAGCAGCCTGATCTCACGAGGAAACATAACTATTTTAGTGGTTAATTCATACAAATTTATACAAGTGCAGTCGTAGGAAAATGTATGATTTTAAATAGGAAGCATGGCACCAAACCCCACTCCTAACCTTAACCATCATTGGGGGTTAAGGAACTCGTACCAAATTGTACGAATGAGATTGTACGAAATGATATGAATTAGCCACTAAATCAAAAAGTTACGAATTGCTGTGAGATCAAGTTGGATATAGCCTGGTTTGTTAGTTCGTTGGATTGTATTACCTTCTCACTACAACCGAACCACTCCAGAGTTCATTTAAATCGAGCCGAGACCACCTCATTCATTCAGGCGATCTCGGACCGATTGTTTTGGCGCAGATCAGAGCGCGATTGCAGTAGGGCTGTGCAATTAATTGAAATCGTATTGAAATCATGATTTGTACATGTACGATTTATAAATCGCCTTACAGCACGATTTTTTGCATGCTCCAGTTCCGACTGATACTTCTCCCACAGTATGCTATTTTGAACCAATCATACATAACACAGCGTGAGAGGAGGAGACTGAATAGGCTGCATAAACAGGTCCCAATATGCGTGCAAGCCACACGTCTCCATTGGAAATAATGGATTTGTGCGGGCCAAAGACGCGATATGTGAACGGGCTATTTCACAGCAGCATCACAAACAGGTCTATGATCTATGCAAGGCAAAACAAATCTGTGAACACGTAGAAAAAAACACACAACCTTTATCTTCCTAATGTAAAATTAAAAGAAATTAATTTTCAAATAAAAAAAACAAGTTCATAAACTCTGTCGTATTTCTATTTGTTTCCCAAATGTTCTTAAAATTCTCCCTCTTGCACACTCTACATCTACTCTGATCACTGACAGACTGGTGTCACAAAAATCTCTGTGACTGTGAACAACAGCAACAAAATAATAAGCGGTCCATTTAAATTATTATATTTAAAACAGACAAGAAGCAATAACATGCTGAAACATTTGCCGTGGTTGATATGCAGAGGAATGATCTGCTCTCAATGCTGCAGGTGTGAGAGACGGCTGTGTGTCACTGTGCCGCCTTTGAGTGCTCTGAGGGGGGAGACAGACAACATCACCTGCAGCTCGTCGCGAAGAGTAACGTTAGGAACGGTACAGCACGGACACATAAGAGTCTCGAAAATCTCCAGTGACACCTATAAACATTCGCTATTCGCTTTTTAAACAATTTGGCACTATATGGGGGTCTGAAAAGTTGGCAACACTGGCTGGCAGTGTCTTTGATTGAAGCGCTCACATTTAACGCATGTGCAGTACAGAATGAACGTTCCATAATTCATGAGGGCCCCCGGTTTTGAAAATAAGTAATAACGTTAAAATCTTAACAGTTATGGACAGATTTTTTGAAAATATGATCGAAGATGTATAAAAGAGCTATATGATTAATATAGGCTTCTTGGCATTGGTCAGGGCCCCCTAATTCCCCGGGGCCCTAAGTGGCTGCTTACCTCGCTAATTGGTTTAGTCCGCCCCTGGATGTGTGGTCAAACAGAATATCGAAGCCTTACTTGAGTTTGACAGCGCGTGCGCACACACACATACGCACACACACACACACACACACACACACACACACACACACACACACACACACACACACACACACACACACACACACACACACACACA
>CAIGQV010016645.1:29720397-29747569 GCA_903798115.1 Danio jaintianensis | reverse complement strand
ATTTCGTCAGAAAGCCAATCATTCTGAAGAGTAATTAAACGGGCCAATGAAATGCCAATGAGTTGGCGGTGTCAGCGTGCACAGCTGGCAGCAATCATAATCAGCTTGTGAATAAGAATGCCCGCTGTGCCACACAACCACACCTTTTCTAGCTGAAGAAGCCGAACTACAGCTGTCAGCTAAGGCGCAATCCCTGTGGCGAAGGAACATAGCATTTCCGTTCCCCCCCTCGGGGAACGAGGGTTACTTTAGTAACCGTTACGTTCCCCAGCGGGAGGGGAACTACAATGCTATGTGGAAACTTCCACTATGGGGAAATCTATGGAAAACGCCACAGTGATTGAACCTTACCACGTCGCTGGTGAGAGGTTTGCCAGGCTCCGGCGTGAGCGCACCATCATCACCAGAGACGCAGCCCACCAACGTGTCCCCTGGCCCTAACTTACCTTACTTACCTGTGAAGCACGTAAAGGCTTATTTATATTTTTTGGGGAGTCGTAAAAAATACACCTAGTTAAGATACTAGGAATTTTAAATTACGACAGTACGTTGGGAAGCGTGCAGTCCCGATAGGGAGGACGCTGCGGAGGCCACCTGCTGCCCAATGGGGAGACCTGGTGGCAGGAAGACATATGGACTAACCCTGAAAAGGGGGAGAACACATATGAAGGATGGTTAGCGGGGAGGGAAGACACGGGCCCGCCTAAGAGGAGGAACTACACCGTGGCTGAATGAAGCATATGGGATCGCCAGCGGGGATCGCGCATAGCAGGCACCTATACCCAGAACGCGGGCTGACCAAGTGGGCATGCCAACTACGTAATGGGCCAGGCACCTGACTCCTCCGCTGAGTCAGATGCTGGGGGCCTCGGAGGAACTCTGCAGGGTTCGCCAAATGGGGAACTCAACTGAACAGAGTGAATAAGCGCACGAATCTCTGTGTTTAAAGAGAAAGGCGCAGCAAGCGTGTTTCAACACCGTACTGAATTTCCTCATTCACTGGCGTATCCAGCACACGTGAGGAAAATCAGCCCACTCAAAGATTATAGAATCTTTACGAATGTATTAGGTGTCGCCCAGCCCGCAGCTCTACAGATGTCTGTTAGAGAGGCGCCGCGTGCTTACGCTCAAGAGAAGGCGATACTCTTAGTCGAGTGCGCTCTCACTCCCGGGGTACGCGGCTCACCCTGGCATAGAGAAGCGAGGGAGATGGCATCCACTATCCAGTGGGCCAACCTCAGAATGGATATGGCACTTCCCGTCTGCCGATCATAACAGAAAAGGAGCTGCTTAGAGTCGTAAGCTCTAATGCGGTCACAAGCGCCGAGCGCGAACAGGACACAGCAAGAAAGGGGCTGGGTCTGCCTCCTCCGTGGGCAGCGCTTGCAGGTTCACTACATAGTCTAAAGAAGCGCTGTAGGAACCTCGGGCACATAGGTGGGCCGGGGTCTCAGGAAAACGTGAGAGTGGACCGGCCCGAATTGCTGGCACACTTCGCTGACCGAAAATGCCTCCAGATACCCGACCCTCTTGACCGATGCCAACGCGACCAGCAGAGCTGTCTACCTGGACAGAAAACTTAAAGATACTGAGTCGAGTGGATCGAGCAGACCTCTCCTAAGAGAGATCTCCAAGTGGGTATGAGAGGGGGACAGGATTGATTTAATTAACCAGCGTCTCGCCCCTCTGAGAACTGGATGATGAGGCGATGCTTTCCCAGAGCGCCGCCATCCCCGCGTCCTCAGAGCGGGGATGATCGTAACGCCAACCCCTCAGTGCGAAGGGGACAGCCTTAGCTCAGCCAGCTGAAGGAGGAAAGCATCACACTGATCTGGCATGTCCGGGGTCTTTCTCGGAGAGAAGTACACCACACAGCGAATAGACTCCACTTCAGGGCGTAGGCATGCCTCGTAGAGGGTGCTCTAGCCTGAGTGACGGTGTTAACCACCGAACCGGTAAGTCACCTAAGTCCTCCACGCTCCATCTATGGACCTTACACGTGATTCCAGAGATCTGGGCGCGGGTGCCAGATGGTGCCTGTTCCAAAGAAGAAGGAGCTTCTTCAAAGGGATATGCCTGGGAGGGGCCGTCACGAGGAGAGAGCTGAAAACAGATCAGATTGAGCCAGAGGCGCAATAACAGACCTGGTCCTCGTCCTCCCTGACGTAACACAGTATCTGCGAGAAGGCTCACTGGAGAGAAATGCGTATTTACGCACGCCCAGGGGCCAGCTGTGTTAGCCAGCGCGCAGAGCGCACCTATAACAGCTGGACAGCCGGGGGTGGAGTCTCAGTTTTCCCGGGCGTGAACTGCCGTGAGAGCGCATCGGCTGCACAGTTGAGTTCGCCGGGGGAAAAAAATGGCACGCAGCGATTCCGCCGCGAATGACTCCGGAGGAGCAGACGGCGAGCGAGCTGAGACATGCGGCGAGAGCGGATACCCCCTGTGCGGTTGATATACGCCATCGTCGCCGTGCTGTCCGTCCTGACCAGCACGTGTTTCCCCTCTAGCACCGGTAAAAACAGTGCAGCGTGAGATACACTGCCAACAGCTCCAGGCAATTAATATGCCAATGCAACCAGGTTCCTTCCACGGACCCCCAGCTGCATGCCCGCAACACACGGCCCCCCAGCGCGTACTGGAAGCATCCGTCGAAACGACGACATGCCTGGACACTTGTTCTAGAGGCACACAGGCCTGTAGAAACCCAGGGTCCGTCCAGAGGCTGAGGGCACGGCGACACAGCGGAGTGACAGTCACCCGGTGCGTGCCCGCGTGCCATGCGCGTCTAGGGACCTGATCGGGAAGCCAATGCTGAAGCGGTCTCATATGGAACAGCCCGAGCGGCGTGAAGCGGCCACGGATGCCATATGCCCCAGGAGCCTCTGAAATGATATCAGTGGGACCACAGTTTTCCTGTCGAACTCTCTCAGACAGGTCAGCATCAGCCCAGCGCGCTCTCGAGGGAGGCGCGCCGTCATGGTGATCAAGTCCAGCTCCAACCCGAGAAAAAAGATGCTCTGCACGGGGGCGAGCCTACTCCTTTCTCGGTTGACCCGAAACCCCAACAGGTCGAGGTGCCGGAGCACCCAGTCCCTGTACATAATCAATTGATCCCGCGAGTGAGCTAAAAAGCCAGTCATCGAGATAATGGAGTATGCAGATGCCCGCGAGCCGAAGGGGCATTAGGGCATCCTCCGCGAGCTTCGTGAAAACCCGCGGAGACAGGGAGAGCCAGAAAGGGAGGACTTTGTACTATCATGCTCGACCCTCGCACGCAAACCGCAGCCGGTGGCGTGGGAAAATGTAGAATGAATGTACGTGTCCTTCAGGTCTATCGCTGCAGACCAATCCTGAGGACGGACGCACCGGGGGATGTGCTTCTGCATGAGCATTCTGAGCGGCTGCTTGTAAGGCAGCGGGTCAAAATGCGCAGAACTAGGATTGGTCATAACCCACTGCTCTTTTAGGGTACGATGAAGTACAGACTAAAAAGCCCATACCTCATCTCGGCTGGAGGGACCGGCTTGATTGCATCCTTCGCCAGGAGGACAGCAATCTCCTCGCACAAGAGAGGGGCGGACACAGGGCTGACACCTGGTGTAATACACGCCCGTGAACTTGGGGGACCGTTTAGCGAACTGAATCGCATAGCCGAGTCTGATTGTCCGAATGAGCCATCGCGACGGGCTGGGCAGCGCTAACCAGGCTGGCAGAGCCCACGCGAGTGACATCATCGGTGCAATCACTGACGCACCAGCGGTGGGGCAGCACGGGATGGGAGAGCTCACCCCGGGAGGCATGCGTCCCAAGGAAGAGCGGAAGTTTAAGAGGTTTATCTTAACTTCGTCCCAAGAGCCCGCAGGGCGGCTAGGAGTGCGAGAGAAAGGAGCCCGTCCTCTGGCACTCACAGAGCCTGTGGCGAAGAGCACCGATCCTGCGAGCTGGAAGGCATAGCGTCCCATACTGGCAGTGTTCGGGCTATCACACCCAGAGAGAGGAAAAAATTGCTCTTAAAAAATTTAGTAGCCATACGGCCTTTTTGTTAATGATATGGGTGTCCCTGGCCCTCCGCCAGGGAAAGAGCAAACATCCTTTTCTCCGAGTGGCCCGTCTCAGGGACGCTTCGCGGTCCGTACTGGACTTAGCGGCGCCCTGAGGCGGGGGGCGGGGATCGTCTGTGAGGTGCTCAACGCTGCCGCTTAACCAGTTGAACGGACAGGGCGGCGGAGCAGATTTTGGAGCCACAGACGAGCGCCCTCGGCGAGAAGCAGCCAAAGTGGACGAATCGACGGGGAGAGCGGTTTTTGAGCCCGCCGATCGCACTTGACTACTCTTTCACCGAAGTGAATTCCTGGGTGAACTCACCCCGGTGTCGCCGAACAGGCCAGCCTGGGATATGGGTGTGTTAAGAAAGCGAACTTTGTCAACGACACGCATATCTGCCAGGTTTAGCCAGAGGTGGCGTTCCTGGACCACTAGTGTGGTCATCGTCCTTCCCAGGGCACTCGCAGCCGACCTGGTGTTTTTAGAGCAAAGTCGGTTGCAGTGCGTAGTGCATGAAGCCTGGGTCGGAACCTTCCTCGTGCCGCTGCGCCAGCGCTTGGACTAGCCGTAGCAAGCAAAACGGAAGCAGCCTGGCCCGCAGCAGTGTAGGCTCTGGCCCTGAGGGACGCAGACAACCTACACGCTTTGGACGGGAGCCGAGGCTAACCACGCCAGGAAGGGACACCACGCGGGCAAGATTGACCGCGCTAGCACACTCGACCTGGGGTTTTGCCTCGTACCCCCTGGCTGCTCCGTCATCGAGGAAGGTGAGGGCGGAGCGCACGCAGACCGGGCAGAAAAAGGTGCCCTCAGCGCTG
This sequence comes from Danio jaintianensis, assembly GCA_903798115.1. NCBI lineage: Eukaryota > Metazoa > Chordata > Actinopteri > Cypriniformes > Danionidae > Danio > Danio jaintianensis. Next base: position 29,742,704 of record CAIGQV010016645.1, on the reverse strand, counting down.
CGTGAACTTACTGTGCACCTCCGGGAAGAAGGGGACGGGAGGCTTAGAGGGTTTCCCCTTCTTATCCTCCACGTAACACCCGTCTAATCGGTCCGGCGACGAAGCTGGGGGACAAGCCATCTCCAGCCTCGTCGCCGAAGCAGCCCGGGTTAGCACGGCCATCATATCAGATGCCATATCCGGAGCCTCGCTTACCACCCCTGAGGGAGGAAGCGGGTCCGAATTGTCATCGGAAAATGACAGCCCACCCTCCGATGCAGCGATGGACATCTGGTCCTCGGTGTCATCGAGTGAGAGGGCGACCCTCCCGAAGGATGGTGCGCTTCTCTCACTCGAAGCTTGGATGGAGCGCGCTGAGGAATGGGAGGTCCGCAAGCCCGAGGGCGGCGGATTGACCCCCACTGTGACCCTCAGATCTGCCCGAGTGCCAACCGCTATTTGCGGGGGACAACAGGGGTGGTTCGCCCTTTTGCAAGAGCGAACCGCGATCTTAGCTGCGCAACAGACATGCCATCGCAGTGATGGCATGCGCTGCCCGCGAGCACCGCATTAACATGCTGGTCCCCCAGACATGCAATACAGTGCTCGTGCCCATCATCCGTGGACAGGAAACCACCGCATCCAGAAACGCACGGTCGGAGCGACGTCTTTAAAAAGACGCGCTGCCCGACCGTGTTGCTCTTTTAGGAAATTTGCTTAAATTTATACGCACCGCTCTTGAAGTACCGGTCCAGCGAAACGCCCAGGGACAGGAGAAACCCAGCTCGACCACCGCTGCTCGCGTTGTTGCTCGCGCTGGAACCGGGAGAAATCAGCCTCTCAGAAGACGGCAGCTTTCTCTCACTCTCTCTCTCTCGAACAAAGTCGGAGGATGACAGCAAAACGTCTCTTTCAGACTGCACATGAGGCTTCTGAAGCGAAAAAGGTGTGGTTGTGTGGCACAGCGGGCATTCTTATTCACAAGCTGATTATGATTGCTGCCAGCTGTGCACGCTGACACCGCCAACTCATTGGCATTTCATTGGCCCGTTTAATTACTCTTCAGAATGATTGGCTTTCTGACGAAATCCCCATAGTGGAAGTTTCCACATAGCATTGTAGTTCCCCTCCCGCTGGGGAACTGGTAATTATCTTCATCTTCACACACTCCTCTGGATGAGCTTCACATCAGATAATTACAGCCGTTTGCCTAGTCGACCATCACTTTTGCTCATATTTAGGGTTAGTGAACTGAGCAACAGGTATTAAATTAAGTGCTACTAAATATAGATGTGTTTTCTCCCGCTGGACAACATACAGTTGAAGTCAGAATTATTAGCCCTCCTGTATATTTTTTTCCCCAACTTATGTTAAATGGAGAGAAGAATTTCTTCAGCACATTTCTAAACATAATAGTTTTAATAACTCATTTCTAATAACTGATTTCTTTAATCTTTGCCATGATGACAGCACATAATATTTGACTAGATATTCTTCAAGATACTAGTATTCAGCTTAAAGTGACATTTAAAGGCTTCACTAGGTTAATTAGGTTAATTGGGCAAGTCATTATGCAACGATGAGCCTGTTGGGCTTTATTCTGTGAGAAAAACTGGCTGGATGTACATTATCCTTTAGTTATCTGTCTTATAGTGAAGTATTAGTGCAGACACTAATCTTTATGTCTCCATGGCAACAGCAGGAATCATTTATAGTGAACAGAGTGTCTGAAGGGAAGTTCAAGGACAGAGCATCTGACAACAGCTCAACATCATGAGGATGAGACTCGCAATAAACACCTCACAGCTCAGAGATTATACAGACCACATTTTCATGCTTCTAGAAACATTCATTCATTTTCCTTCGGCTTAGTGTCTGATTTATCAGGGGTCACCACAGCGGAATGAACCGCCAACTATTCCAGCATAAGTTTTACGCAGTGGATGCCCTTCCACCCGCAACCCAGCACCGGGAAACATCCATACACTCTCACATTCACACACTCACTCATACACTACAGACAAGTTAGTTCATCCAATTCACCTATAGCGTATGTGTTTGGACTGTGGGGGAAACAGGACCACCCGGAGGAAACCCACGCCAACACGGGGAGAACATGCAAACTCCACACAGAAACGCCAACTGACCCAGCCGAGACTCGAACCAGCGACCTTCTTGCTGTGAGGCAACAGTGCTAACCACTGAGCCACCATGCCGCCCTCCCATTAGGTTATATAATGTCATAACAGACGCATCTTGTGCGAATAGATGCGTGAATATTTTGAGTTTACTCTCTTCATTCACGTGTGAAATTCACTTCACAATAGACGTGGATTCGCGTCATAGACAGGGCTTCTTTCTGCCCGGTGACTCTAGCTTTGTTGCTAAATGGCTAACATGGATTTTATTGAGAGACTAGCTGTGTTTATGTGCTTTAGGAAGGCTAAAAAACAGTGTAGATTCGTTCGGCGCCGTGTTTGAGTCCACTAGATCCTTTCAGAGGTGCACTCAGCTCTGTGAGTTCATCAACTCCTCCAGAAACTGTACCTGGATGATGGAAGCTTTCAGCGGTGCTTCCGACTGAGCCCTGCCCAGTGTGATGAGCTGTTGTCCGGTTTCGGCAGCAGGATTTCCCCTCGGGACACCAACTGCAGGCGCTACGTCATAATCACGGCCCTACAAGAGCAAGCTCCTGATTGATTAACGCGGCGCGAATGTCCGCTGAAGTTTAGATTTTCCAACTCGAGCGAATCGCACATCAAACGCACAAAATGCTCAATCGTGCCGCGTCACTTGAATCGCCTCATTCGCACCGCCTCATTCATCACCCGAATTTGCGCTGCAGGATGTCTATTTGTGTCTTTGCATTGACTTAACATGTCTGGTGTGAACGCACCATTAGAATGCTCAAAATATACAGTTTTTCAAACAATGCATTAACATTCATTTTTGGTTATAATGTTATTCAAATGTAATATTAATGTTACGCGTTGTTATTATTAATATACAACATTATTTAAAATGTTATTAGAACATTCCATGTTAATGTTCTAAGAAAGGTTATCGATCAGCGTTGTAAGAACACTCAATAACTAACATCCTAAAGACATTCCAAGTATTCTAGCAACGTTATAAGAATGTTACAGAAACATTATTTTAATAACGTTACGTGCTAACATTTATACGTTTAAGGAATGTTACAGAATGTTCTAACCGAGAATGTTCCCCATTAGCTGGTGACTTAAAAAACTTCAATTTCAACTCCAAACTGTTCAACGATAACAGGTTAAAGAAATTAATGCAACAGAAGTTCACTAGAATTCAAACAGCCGTTTGCAGGATTACTGATTCTGTCCTCAGATCAGATCAAGCATGCAAAGATATATTAAATATGTGTATTCCATTAAAGGCGGACAGAGTGAGGATGGAATGGTTAATCCATTAGATGATACTTTCTCATCCTAATGGAAATTTCTGCTGACAAAGAAGGTGATGGACTGAACAAAGCAGAGCTTCATGGGATGATCTAGCCGATAAACCAATGAAAAAGCCATTTATAAAAGAACCAAACAGTTCTACCAGTGTGGGATTGTCAAGAAATCTAAATAGTGTATGAAAAAACATCTAATATTTAGAAATCATTTTCAAACATCATATAATTACAAAGAAATGGCAACTAACACATTGGATTAAAAGTCTAATTTTAATATTCACTGGGTTTTTTTATAATTAAAGAAAAACAATGATTAACACAGAATGTTAAACAATTTAATTTATTGTATATCAAGATGTCATGGTACTTGCCAATTATTTGTAATTGGTTGTTAACTGTTTAGCAATTTCTGAATAAAAATGTAAATTTTCAGTGTATAATAGACTGAAATTGCACTCTTGTAAAATGCAGGAAACTACATAAAGTTATTTTTATAACTTTAAAAATATATAATAAGTTATATGTAAATTTTAAGTCTCTATTGTCATTTTTTTGGGGCATCAGTCCATTAGATTATATAGCCAACATCAAATAAATATTATATATATATTATATTTATATCCATCTTTCGGATGAGACGTTAAACCGAGGTCCTGACTCTCTGTGGTCATTAAAAATCCCAGGATGTCCTTCAAAAAAGAGTAGGGGTTTAACCCCAGCATCCTGGCCAAATTTGCCCACTGGCCTCTGTCCATCATGACCTCCTAACCATCCCCATATCATAATTGGCTTCACCACTCTGTCTCCACCAATCAGCTGGTGTGTGGTCTGGCACAATATGGCTGCAGTCGCGTCATCTAGGTGGATGCTGCACACTGGTGGTGGATGAGGAGTTCCCCCCCATTGTGTAAAGCGCTTTGAGTGTCCAGAAAAGCGCTATATAAATGTAAGGAATTATTATTATTATTATTATATTACTTTTATCACAATAGGACAAAATCTACTCTGTTTATGTACAGTAAATTTGTAAAAAGTATTTTGAATGATTTTGTCAGGACTCCAGGCTGATCAGCTGGTTCTATCTGTTTTTGTTTTGTTTGTATTAGCCACATGTTCCTTTGTTTGTGCTCCTGACTGTTTCTCTCCACCCCCTCGTTCTCATTCATTTAGTTGATTTGTTTCACCTGTCTTTGCTCATTTTCTCCTCATTAGCTCTCCTATTTATTCTCTTTGTTTGTGCTGTTCTGTGCCAGATTGTTGTTTGCTTCTGACCTGGCAGCATCAAATATAGGTGCACTGGTTGGGTTTTTAGGTTAACCTTTTTCTGTTTGACTCCAGGACTCTTTCCCTACCTTCCCAGCCTATCTGTGTAGTCCCCGGCTTGCCCAAAGTCTTTGCTCTTGTGCTGCCTCAATTTACGATGTCCTGGACACTGGCCTGGTTTTTCTTTTTTTTTCTTTTTTTTGGCTGAGTAGTTTTTTTTTTTTGTTTGTTTTTTATTAGACTGAGAAGACTGTCTGCTGAAGAGCATTTTGTTTCCCATTTGTTGGACTGAGTTTTTGTATCTTTTTTTTCCCCCTAAGACTGAGACATTGCCATTAGAGGAATTTGCTTTGGATTTTGCCTTTTTTTTTAACTTATGGACTGATCTGTCTGATTTTTGCCTTCTATAATAAATTATTTGTCTTGACCTGCTTTTGGGTTTTTTTCTGTTTACTGGCCCTGAAAGATTTACAATTTGAATGATAATCGTTAAAAAAAAAAAAAAAAAGTATTTCTGTTTTATTTTCTATTTAATTTTTATTTTGGGGAAAGTAAAAAAAATCTTGCTTTCGGTTTAAAATGTTTCAAGAGTTCACATTTAGATATGCTTGATGCTAATAGCAGGTTTGGCATGCTGTCCCGGGAGAGAACCCTGAGCTCGGAGATAATTGAGCCCAGGGCTCCCGCCTGGTCAATAACATATAAGGGGGGTCCGAGATCAGGTAGGTCTCGAAAGCTCCCCCTGGTAAAAGGAGGAAAAGGAGGAGATGGGGTGGTAGGAGGGATTCTTACAAAAAGAAGAGAAGGTAGAAGGGCAAATTCGGTCTATTTATTGTAAGCTTGAATCAATCTGATTGGATTATTGCTGATTACGGATGGGAGGCCAGCCACGATCAATCATATCACGTGCTCCTCTCGAAATTAGTTTGTAAATTTTACTTTCCTCATTGGCAAATTATTTTGCTTGTTTTACGGGAAAAAACCCTTAATTTTCACTTACTATTTCTGAAAACAAAACTGTATTTTTACTTGTCTAGAAAATGCTTCTTGATGCTTTAGATATTTGGACTAGAAACAAGACAAAAATACTAAGGAAGAAAAGCATTTTTGCATGTGTTTTCTTAACTTGCAGTGTGTTTGAGCTCTCTCAGACACCGTAGTTTTGCCCAGGAAATACAAACGGCTAAAAATGGGAGTTTCTCATGATACTGCAACAATTTCTGTTTAAACGAAATAACATTTTATGATTTTGTGACTGGGAGGCCCGGTGGCTCAGTGGTTAGCACTGTCCTCTCACAGCAAGAAGGTCGCTAGTTTGAGTCCCAGCTGGGCCAGTTGGCATTTCTGTTCTGTTCTCCCCGTGTTGGTGTGGGTTTCCTCCAGGTGCTCCGGTTTCCCCCACAGTCCAAACACATGCGCTATAGGGGAATTGGATGAACTGAATTGGTTGTAGTGTGTGTGTGTGTGTGAGAATGTGAGTGTGTATGGGTGTTTCCCAGTACTGGGATGCAGCTGGAAGGGCATCCACTGCGTAAAACATATTCCATAATAGTTGGTGGTTCATTCCGCTGTCGTGACCCCTGATAAATAAGGGACTAAGCTGAAGGTAAATGAATGAATGAATGAATGAATGAATAAAGTGTGCATATGCAAGTAAAGAGAGCATTATAAATAAAGCTGAAGAGCGGCAGATGGAGGAGATGGAGAGAGTCCTGTCATGTGAAATGAAAGAGAGAGAGAGAGAGAGAAACTGATAGAGAGATCAATCTTCACACAGGTGAAAGATGTTGACAGCTTATTTCCGGCTCCATCCACTCTGACCCTCAGTATCTGTGATGCAGAAAACAACAATACAGCATCAATCTCTCCTGCTGCATCCTCCAAAGAGGAGAAATAAGCGAGTGAAGCAGAATGAGCAGGAAAACACACCATCAAATATGTGATGGTTAAAGGTCTTTTGCTGCACGATAGGAAATTGCTTCTGAAACCCATTTTGCTCAGGTAATGTGATGCATTTCCAGCCAAACGGAGACTAACTACACCACTGCTCCAAAGATTCTTCTGCTCACCAAGGCTGCATGTGTTTGAATAAAATACAGGTAAAATGTGTACAGATTTTACTAGCTAAAAAAAGATGTTTTCTATTTTTAAAAATAATCCTTTTCTATACTGTACATTTCTGTTTCTAAAAAATAAATATATTCAAGTGACGCAAAGTTTAAAAATATAAAATTTATTTTTATTTCTCTAAATAATTGCATCATTACTCCAGTCTTTAATTAAATAACATTTCTTAATTCCTTTCTGTTTGTTTGTTTGTTTGTTTGTTTGTTTATTTATTCATAAATTTTCCTTCAGCTTAGTCCCTTATTTATCAGGAGTTGCCACGGCGGAATGAACCACCAACTATTCCAGCATATGTTTTACGCAGCGGATGCCCTTCCAGCTGCAACCCAGTACTGGGAAACACCCATACACACTCATTCTCTCTCTCACACACACACACACACACACACACACACACACACACACACACACACACACACACTCATACACTATGGCCAATTTAGTTTATTCAATTCACCTATAGCGCATGTGTTTGGACTGTGGGGGAAACTGGAGCACCCGGAGGAAACCCACGCCAACACGGGGAGAACATGCAAACTCCACACAGAAATGCCAACTGTCCCAGCCGGGACTCAAACCAGCGACCTTCTTGTTGTGAGGCGATTGTGCTACCCACTGCGCCACCAATCAATCATTCATTCATTCATTCATTCATTTTCTTTTCGGCTTAGTCCCTTTATTAATCTGGGGTCGCCACAGCGGAATGAACCGCCAACTTATCCAGCATATGTTTTACGCAGCGGATGCCCTTCCAGCTGCAACCCATCACTGGGAAACATTCATACACACTCATTCACTACGGACAATTTTTAGCTTACCCAATTCACCTATACCGCATGTCTTTGGACTTGTGGGGGAAACCGGAGCACCCGGAGGAAACCCACGCCAACACGGGGAGAACATGCAAACTCCACACAGAAATGCCAACTGACCCAGCCGAGGCTCGAACCAGCTACCTTCTTGCTGTGAGGCGAACGTGCTACCCACTGCGCCACCGCGTCGCCCACCAATCAATCATATAAAACAAATTACCCAAACGATCAAGGAAATAAAAGACTTAAGGAGGTTCAAAAAAGCTCTTAAAAGATGGTTGTTTGATGATGATAGTTAGTTTGCATGGTGGATGATGGTGTTTTTTTTATATGTTATTGTATTGTGAATAATTTTGTAAATAAACTGTTTGTGTTATGCATTAACTGTACTTTGCAGCCACACTTTGGTTTTTTAACAGCGAGAACCACAATGGAAACAAGCCCAGGGCTTTACTGTGCTTTAATCCTTGACGGTTTTATTTTAAAATGTATGGGATACTTGTATTTTTGTACAGTTTGTTTAAAATCTGTCAAATAAAATTCAATTTAACTCAATTCAATACACTCCCAAAAAAAAAAATGCAGGGTTTCACACAATTCATTCACATTGTCCCAACACAAATTGATTAAGCAAACTTAACACATTTAGTGGGTTGAACATAAAAACAAATAAGTGGTTCCAAAAAATTCTCAAGAATTGTGTTGTTTCAGCTCAATTTAAGTAATTTAAGCAGCAAAAATCCTCTTTTGAGTGTAAAACATTCAAAAGAATGGCATTTATTTCTAATGAAAATCTTTTGTAACATTACAAATGTCATTTTTGATCAGTTTAAGCGTCACTGCTGAATATAAGCTTTCATTTCTTTCATCTTTCATCATCTTTTGAACAGTAAACAGCGTCAGTGTTGATTTATGATATGAACACACGACTACAGACGTCACCCCAGTGGAGGACAGCAAATAAACTCTTTTTTTTAAATCCCTCTCCTGGTCTTGATGTCAGAACGAGTGATGATTTATTCTCAGCTGTTTTATAATCCCAGCGCTGTCATGTTTTGATGCTGATGAGATTATATCTGTACACTGGACGACTGGGCTGTTGTGTTTTTAACTCTCTGCACTGACCGTCAGGGTCACTCTATCAAATGAGGAAGAAAATGTACAAGAAAACGTGCTTCGCTTACAGAGAGTGTGCTCATATGATCAGAAATGTTATGCAATGAGGATCTACAAAAAAAGAAAGATCCTGCTTTTAAAAAAAGAGAGAGAATTTTATGGATTATAGAACTCGGGAATCATTTTATGAGCAATCAGTTCTTATGAAAGCTACTCAAATATTATGTGACCCTCGCAAAGTTAATATTATGAGCATGGGTTCTTTTTACCTAATCTTTTGTACAGTATGTCTATTTTACTTAAACACGTAACATATAATAAATATATTTTGTAATTTACAGATTGATCTGTGTTATTTCAATGTATTGTTTGTTCGGTGTATGTGTATGCGGGCCTAGGGTTTGAACTGTCCATTTAAAGTTATGTTTTTCAGTATAAACAACTAAACATTTTTAAATCAAGATACATTTATATAATTCATGTTCTATAAATTCTAGACGCAACCTTAGTCAGTACAAAGTCTTACACATACTTCACTATTCTAAAACAAAGCTTAGTAAATTCTATCCCTCGGTTTCCCCCACATGCGACAATGTAAAACTGCAGAGGGTACCTTAGCATATCTTTTTTGGTCCTGTGTTAAAATTCAGAGCTTTTGGTTAGAAATATTTCAGGTCTTTCCTAAGTTTTATGATTGTGTTTTACTCCCTAACCCAATGATAGCAATTTTTGGCTGGTCAGATTTTCTGGAGACTCTAAACCGAAATGTACGGTTACCAGTATGATCATAGCTAAGAAAGTTATCCTTTGTTTCTGGAAGAAAAATGTTAGGCCTCTTTTTTCTAACTGGCTTCTTGGACTCACCACCTCTGGGAACTTTCTGGGAACTGGGAAATTTGATAAAATGTATGTTGTTTTTTTCTAACACAACATAAAGACTAATAATGTTGTTTAATTTCTGAAGATTTGTACGGTTTTTTTCTCCATTTCTGTGTCTTTTTGTAGGTCATATATGTCTTGTATGTCGCCATTTTCCCTTGTTTCATGCTTTATTTTACATTTTGTACAGATTATTGTTTCATGATGGGTTTGTCTGTCTGTTCCTTGTTTACCTATGTCTGCAAAAACTATAATAAACATATTCTTAAAAAAGATACATTTAGGCAGCACGGTGGCGCAGTGGGTAGCACAACCGCCTAAGAAGGTCGCTGGTTCGAGCCCCGGCTGGGTCAGTTGGCATTTCTGTGTGGAGTTTGCATGTTCTCCCCGTGTTGGCGTGGGTTTCCTCCGGGTGCTCCGGTTTCCCCCACAGTGCAAAGACATGCGGTACAGGTGAATTGAGTAAGCTAAATTGGCCGAAGTTTATGTGTGTGAATGAGAGTGTATGGATGTTTCCCAGTGTTGGGTTGCGGCTGGAAGGGCATCCGCTGAGTAAAACATATGCTGGATAAGTTGGCGGTTCATTCTGCTGTTGCAACCCCTGATTAATAAAGGGACTAAGCCGAAAAGAAAATGAATGAATGAATGAAGATACATTTATATGAGGAGCACAGAAAAAGAAAAAATATGGGGAAAAAGTTTAATTAAGATTTTAAGTTTTATAATAAAATAATAGCCATTCTTAAATCAAAATGGTTTTATACGAGAAGCCCAGAAAAAAAAGGTTTTATTTAAGATGTCATGCTTGAAAATTTCACCAAAAAAAATGTTTTAGTAAAGAAATTAATGCTTTAAGACCCTCAAAATATCTTTCTATAATTATTTTTTTAGATTGTTCATAAAATTGTTCATGTTTGTAAAATAATCTGCTACATTAAATCAGTGTAAAAAAATATATATATATATATATATATTTAGCCTTTTTGTCATATCTTACACACTTGTGGGACTGTATGTTGGTAATAAATATTTATTTGTTCACTTTATAAACAAACCACTGCAGCATCAAACATCAATAACTTTTTTCATCTGAAAGTGCCAGGTTATCGAATGTTTATTGATTGAAAATAATTCAATCCAATTCAATTTATTGTGGTTAATAATGGGGATAATAACTAATTTCTCATCTAGATAAATAACTAGACATTTCTGAGAATTTCTTATGCCATGGTAAAACCATGATAAATGGTAAAACCATGATAACGTTCAGAATGTTTCCACATTCAATCATTAATGAGTAGTTTCCTATCAAGATACCTCATTGTCTGTGTTTAAAAATGGTTTGTTTTCTCTTTTTAAGGTATTTACCTTAATATTCATAAATGCTAGGTAAATATTAATGTTAATGTTTAATGTGTTAATATTGTAGTGGGGTTTCTATTGTCTTGTTTTGTATGTTGTGACCTGTTTTTTTAATACATTTTTCATTGTACACTGTACACTCAAAAAATGACTTTTACTTCTTGTTCAAACTACTTATTTAAAATGAGTTGAAACAACGCATTTCTTAAGTTGATTTTTTTTTTTTGGGACAACTTAATTGTTTTAAGTTCAATCCACCTAAATTCATTCATTCATTCATTTTCTTTTCGGCTTAGTCCCTTTATTAATCTGGGGTCGCCACAGCGGGATGAACCGCCAACTTATCCAGCATATGTTTTACGCAGCGGATGCCCTTCCAGCTGCAACCCATCACTGGGAAACATTCACACACACTCATTCACACACATAAACTACGGACAATTTTAGCCTACCCAATTCACCTATACCGCATGTCTTTGGACTTGTGGGGGAAACCGGAGCACCCGGAGGAAACCCACGCGAACACGGGGAGAACATGCAAACTCCACACAGAAATGCCAACTGACCCAGCCGAGGCTCGAACCAGCGACCTTCTTGCTGTGAGGCGAACGTGCTACCCACTGCGCCACCGCGTCGCCCTCCACCTAAATTGTTAAAAATAATTAAGTTAACTTAACCGTTTTGTGCTGGGACAACATAAAGAAATTGTGTGGAACCCAGCATTTTTTGAAGTGTATGCGTACAGTATGTGTGTTAGGGTTAATTAATTTTGTATTTAAGGACCCCCTTGTAAATGAGATGTTACATATCAAGTGATTTATCCTAAAAATAAAATTTGTTGCAAGATACACTATGGATTATTGAAAAAAGACTAATTTAACAATTATATCAGTCCAAATGAACCCAGAATGTGAAAATAGTACATTTTGAACACTGTAAAGTGGTTCCACACAATTTATTCAAGCTGTCCCAACACAAATCCTAAAGTTAACATAACTAAACTTAAGTAGCTTGAACAAAAAACAATTAAATTTCCCCCCCAAAAATCTCCAGAATTGTGATGTTTCAGCTCATTTTAAATACATAGTTTGAACAAGCTGCAAAAATCATGTTTTTGAGTGAATGTATTTTGAGGATTAAACATAAAGTCTTAATTTTGCATCTTATGTTATGCTTATATTATGCTTATAGAATGTATCTTCATTTTGAATGGCAATCCTGATTAAAACCAACATTAAACCAGCACAAACCAGTCTGGAAAATCACGCCAGGCTGGTTTTTAAAGCAGGAGCCTTGATTAAGATGTTTTAGAAAAACACAGATCAGAAATAATCTCCAGAGTAAGAAACAAATCTGTGTCAAATCTATGTAAAGCCCTTTACTCTGGTTTTTACTGGACTGCTGAAGTACAAACGGCAGCTGTACATTCATTTCTTGACCCTGGAGGATTGTGCGCTCTTTCACTGTTGTCATGAACAGCTAACCGGAGCTCTTTGCAGACCGCAAATACAAACACTGACAGCAGTCTCTAACCTTTAGGCCAGGGGTGTCACATTCATTTTTACTGAGGGCCACTTCAGCGTTATGGCTGCCTTCAAAGAGCAGGTTATTATATTTATATATATTGTCATTTAACATGTACAGTTGAAGTCAGAATTATTAGCCCCCTGTATATTTTTTCCCCAATGTCTGTTTAATGGAAAGATTTTGTCAGCACATTTGTAAACATAATAGTTTTAATAACTAATTTCTAATAACTGATTTCTTTTATCTTTGCCATGATGACAGTAAATAATATTTGACTAGATATTCTTCAAGATACTAGTATTCAGCTTAAAGTGACATTTAAAGGCTTAACTATGTTAATTAGGGTAAAGTTAGGGTAATTAGGCAAGTCATTGTATAACAGTGGTTTGTTCTGGAGACAATCCAAAACAAATATTGCTTAAGGGGGATAATAATATTGACCTTAAAATGGGTTTAAAACAATTAAGAACTGCTTTTATTCTAGCCGGAATAAAACAAATAAGACTTTCTTTAGAAGAACAAATATTATAGGAAATACTGTGAAAAACAGTGAAAGTTTTGACTGTTTGGCACCATTTTGTGACCTAATAATGCACAGGTTAGTGTATATTCCATCAGCTGTTTTCGTTTCTTTTAGTTTTGCGTTTAATTAAAGAATTGATAAACTATCACGGCTCAGAACAATGTTCTGTAATGTTTTGTGGGAAATAGCCAAGTAGGATAAAGTACATCCAGGACAGTTGTTTTCGCAGAATAAACCCTTTAACAGTGCTCCGCTTCACGTCAGGCTGCCGATAAACCTGTCAGGATTTATTCTGCAATAACAACCTCCTGGATCTCTCTTTGTTTCATTATAACATATTAAAGTAACAAATAAATATATACAGTTAAAGTCAGAATTATTCGCAGAAATATTTTTTAATTTTTTTATTAAATATTTCCCAAATGATGTTTAACAGAGCAAGGAAATTTTCACAGTACGTTTGATAATATTTTTTTCTTCTGGAGAAAGTCTTATTTGTTTTATTTCGGCTAGAATAAAAGCAGTTTTTAATTGTTTTAAAAACCATTTTAAGGTCAATATTATTCGCCCCCTTAAGCAATATTTGTTTTGGGTGGTCTCCAGAACAAACCACTGTTATACAATGACTTGCCTAATTACCCTAACTTTACCCTAATTAACCTAGTGAAGCCTTTAAATGTCACTTTAAGCTGAATACTAGTATCTTGAAGAATATCTAGTCAAATATTATGTACTGTCATGTGTACACATTATGTACTGTCATGGCAAAGATAAAAGAAATCAGTTATTAGAAATGAGTTATTAAAACTATTATGTTTACAAATGTGTTGAAAAAATCTTCTCTCCGTTAAACAGAAATTGGGGAAAAAAATAAACAGGAGGGCTAATATTTCAGGGGGGCTAATAATTCTGACTTCAACTGTATATTTGTATAAATGTAAAATAGGTGTTACTTCTTTGTTTTTTTTTTCCATGAATCATTTAATCAGGTTAATTACTCCCATCAAGGTAGCCTAAATAACAAAGATAAATTTTATCAGACACAAGTCATTTCCATTCTCCAAAACGGAGAGAAGCAGAACGATGAAACAACAAACAAATCATTTTGAGCTGGGTCGCAAAAGAAACATGCATTATGGGAGATGTAGTTTACAGTCAACATACAATATAAAGCAGCATGAAATTTTATTATAATGCTGGCTTCACTAAAACGCAAAGCTTTTCGCCTATAGTTGAATATCTTGAATTTGCATCTATTGTTTTTAGTTGCCTAGATCTGTTTATACATTGTACAGCACTTTGGATACATTTTTATTGTGTTTAAAGTCCGAACCGGAAACGGCTGCAACCCAATTTTTCCGATTGTGACACAGTTCCTATAGAGAAATGGAATATTAAATGAGAAAACGTCGCGTGGGCGTGGCTTGTTTTTTCTACTGCAAGCTGATTGGATGTAGTAAAGTAGGCATTTCACCCAGAAAGATGGGGAAAAGGGTTTGGGGAGAATTATTACAACCTAACAGACTCCTCCTGCTCACCATTTCTGTTTGTGGTCATATCGACTGACAGCTGGAGGGGCGTGGTTAAATATGTTAGCCCCGCCCAATACCTCAGACAGACCTAATCTGAGAATTTAACTGAAAACAAACAGGAAGTGCATTTTAGGATTTCAATTAAAGATTACAAGGGCAAACCATTTTTGTTTTCTTAATGACATGCACAGATGAATTGTTCACCATAAAACTAGCAATGTGAGCCAACAAAATCAATATGGTTAGTTTTGATTTCATGTGTACTTTAAATGTGCTTTATATATAAATGTTGCTGTGGTTGCATGAAATATGCGATTGAAGCATATTGTGAACATTCCTTGCAAACGCATCACACATTCTGCGTCATTTGTGACTAGTTTGCATCGCCTTTGTGTGTAATCTATTATATAATACTTACATTTGCATTTGATCTGAACAATATGCTCTCACAGGCCGCATAAAATGATACAGCGGGCCTTGAATTTGACACATGTGCTTTAGGCTGATCTAGAACCAGCTATACTCTTCATAATAAGAGAATCAGCTCCTCCAGGAGTGACAGGCAAGAAGAAGGAGCGTCCGATCAGATACGGAGATGCAATGAAGCCAGAGAGAAGAGGATCAATACTATCACAGAGCTGCGGCAGACAAACTGTGTGCTCAAATCTGTCTCACGGCACACACTGATGGATGAAGATATAATGAAGGACATAAAGGACACACACTGCTTCAGCCGCTGACACACCGCAAAAAAATATTTCTTAGAATTTTTTCGCCTCAGTTGCCAATAAAACATAGTGAAACAAGATCGATTGTATTGAGATGCATTTGCAGAAGACAATAAAACATGCTTTTATGGAATGCATCTTTCTTGTCTGTCTTTTTCCCCCTAGCAAACCTTAGCCATACAGAATCAGATCCTTAACAACATAACCAAAAAACCTTTGCAACTACATGACTCTCTAGTAGCAGCCTAAAAACATTAGCAACACCATAACAACCACAACAGACAAACCGGAAAACCTTAGCAAAACTTTAACAACTGACCAGAAATCCTTAGCAACTTACCAGAAAACCTAAGCAACCACATAACAACTCCTTAGCCACTAACACAATTTTTTTTTTGCATAGATATTTAAATGTATGCATAAATATTTTATATCTAAATATAAACAAACATTTTCTCAAATATATGCATGCATGTGTGTATTTATACACTCACCGGCCACTTTATAAGGTACACCTGTCCAACTGCTCGTTGACGCAAATTTCTAATCATCCAATCACATTAGGCATGTAGACATGGTCAAGACGATCTGCTGCAGTTCAAAGCGAGCATCAGAATGGGGAAGAAAGGTGATTTAAGTGACTTTGAACGTGGCATGGTTGTTGGTGCCAGACGGGCTGGTCTGAGTATTTCAGAAACTGCTGATCTACTGGGATTTTCACGCACAACCATCTATAGGGTTTACAGAGAATGGTCAGAACAAAAGGAAATATCCAGTGAGCGGCAGTTCTGTGGCACAAATGCCTTGTTGATGCCAGAGGTCAGAGGAGAATGGCCAGACTGGTTCCAGCTGATAGAAAGGCAACAGTAACTCAAATAAGCACTCGTTACAACCGAGATCTGCAGAAGGGCATCTCTGAACGCACAACACGTCCAACCTTGAGGCGGATGGGCTACAGCAGCAGAAGACCACACCGGGTGCCACTCCTGTCAGCTAAGAACAGGAAACTGAGGCTACAATTGACACAGGCTCACCAAAATTGGACAATAGAAGATTGGAAAAACGTTGCCTGGTCTGATGAGTCTCGGCTTCTGCTGCAACATTCGGATGGTAGGGTCAGAATTTGGCGTCAACAACATGAAAGCATGGATCCATCCTGCCTTGTATCAATGGTTTAGGCAGGTGGTGGTGGTGTAATGGTGTGGGGGATATCTTCTTGGCACACTTTGGGCCCATTACTACCAATTGAGCATCGTGTCAAAGCCACAGCCTACCTGAGTATTGTTGCTGACCATGTCTATCCCTTTATGACCACAGTGTCCCCATCTTCTGATGGCTACTTCCAGCAGGATAATGCGCCATGTCATAAAGCATGAATCATCTCAGACTGGTTTCTTGAACATGACAATGAGTTCACTGTACTCAAATGGCCTCCACAGTCACCAGATCTCAATCCAATAGAGCACCTTTGGGATGTGGTGGAACGGGAGATTCGTGTCATGGATGTGCAGCCCACAAATCTGCAGCAACTGCGTGATGCTATCATGTCAATATGGAGCAAAATCTCTGAGGAATATTTCCAGTACCTTGTAGAATCTATGCCACGAAGGATTAAGGCAGTTCTGAAGGCAAAAGAGGGTCCAACCTGTTACTAGTAAGGTGTCCCTAATAAAGTGGCCAGTGAGTGTATATACATAATAAACATACAGAGTAGACACACATATAGTATATTATGTCAAAACCAACTGTAATTTTGGATGTGATTAATCTTGATTAATCTATGCTCAGTACTAATTTTAATAAAATTTGTCTGATTTATTTAACCTCATCTGATTTTTAACTTCAAAATTATTTCTGACGGTGTATTATGCAATAGCAGCACTGTTCTGTACGCAGTCAAATATTGCTGCCGTCTGCATGTCTAATTCACTGTTATGTTTCCTGCAAGATGATTTGAGAGCCATCTGTTTCAGACTCGCTTCCTGTGGGATTTCTGTACACTGCTTATCCGGATCACAGGGAAAAAGAAAGTCTCAAACTGTGCTACTGGGACACAGATGCTCGCCATCCATTCAACACGGACCAGCGAGGACTTTCCTCCATTAATAACCACCTGACCTACATGCTGTAGGTGGCACCGCAAAACTGATGGCATGAACATCAGCCACACACCTCCACTGGTACAATAACATCTCGATTCTGTCTTTAATAATTTCAGCTGCTTGCGTTCATCTAGATCAGTGGTCACCAACCAATCAAGATCTTTATGGGCCGGGACACACCACACCTAAACGTAGGGGTCACGCTTTACAATAAGGTTGCATTAGTTAATGTTAGTTAATGCACTGAATAATGAGCAATACATTTATTACAGTACTTGTTCACGTTAGTTAATGAAAATACAGTTGTACATTGCTAGTTCATGTTAACTCACGGTGCATTAACTAATGTTAACAAGCATGAATTTGGATGTTAATAATGCATTAGTAAAGGTTGAACTATGATTAATTAATGCTCTACAAGTATTGTTCATTATTAGTTGATGTTAGTAAATACTAATAATATATACTTACCTTAACTAGCGCATTTTACATAGTTTAAAAATGTTAAATTAAAGGTCGGATGGAAAAGTTGGAAATGCAATCTTTTTGCTTTATTTTTCTGGCAGTTGTTTGATTGGTAGATCTTGCCTTTCAGCAAGGCCGAGGTTAGGGATCTTGAGTTTTAAAAAGTTATTTTATATTTCCCAAATGATGTTTAACAGATTCAGGAATTTTTCAAAATTTTTCCAATAATATTTTTTTCTTCTGGAGAAAGTCTTATTTGTTTTATTTCGGCAAGAATAAAAGCAGTTTTTAATTTTTTCAAAAACATTTTAAGGTCAATATTACTAGCCCCCTTAAGCAATATTTGTTTTGGATTGTCTCCAGAACAAACCACTGTTATACAATGACTTGCCTAATTACCTAGTAAAGCCTTTAAATGTCACTTTAAGCTGAATACTAGTATCTTGAAGAATATCTAGTCAAATATTATGTGCTGTCATCATGGCAAAGATGAAAGAAATCAGTTATTAGAAATTAGTTATTAAAACTATTATTATATTCTCTCCGTTAAACCTAAATCGGGGGGACAAATATACAGGGAGGCTAATAATTCAATAATAATTCCAATAATTCTTCAACTGTATATAACATCCTTGGTAAGTCTTAAAAAATTTTATGCCATGTGTCATTATTTATCATTATTTTATCATTATCACCATGCAGGCCTGTAGCCAGCCTGGTGAAAGGGGTGGTTCTTATTTTCTCAAAAAGTGGACCTTTTTGCAGTTATTCGCCTCATTTTATATTTAATAATGAGATTTACATCACATACCGTTAGAAAAAATAGGAATCTGTTCAAGTTTAAATAAAAAACTGTGGTCTATTGTCATTTTTCAGCAAACTAGCCAGCACATTCAAGTGTCCTTAGTCAGAATTTTGGCCATTTGAATAATAAAAAAACATAATAATAATAATCTTCATGGATAACAACAATAGCCTAATTAGTATTCTAATTCATTTTAATGGGGCGTCACGGTGGCGCAGTGGGTAGCACGATCGCCTCACAGCTAGAAGGTCACTGGTTCGAGCCTTAGCTGGGTCAGTTGGCATTTCTGTGTGGAGTTTGCATGTTCTCCCCGTGATCGCGTGGGTTTCCTCCGGGTGCTCCGGTTTCCCCCACAAGTCCAAAGACATGCGGTATAGGTGAATTGGGTAAGCTAAATTGTCCGTAGTGTATGAGTGTGAATAAGTGTGTATGGGTGTTTCCCAGTGATGGGTTGCAGCTGAAAGGGCATCCGCTGCGTAAAACATATGCTGGATAAGTTGGTGATTCATTCCGCTGTGGCGACCCCTGATTAATAAAGCGACTAAGCCGAAAAGAAAATGAATGAATGAATGAATTAATTAATTAATTGGGCCACTTTTGGTGCTAATATGGGCCACTTTTGGTGCTTCACACCTTTTTATTGGTCATTGTTTTGTTTCAAGAAAGAGGTCCAGGATTTAGAATAAAAGTTACTTGTAAAATATTTTCTCAGTTTAACAACAATACAGTAGGTCAGTAGCTTATGATGACTTCACATATGTCAGATTGTATGTTTTCTTGCACAGCTGGATGTTGGATTTTGTTGAAAAATATTTGTTTGCATTGGCCAAAACTGATTAGCTGAAGTCACGACAGCCAACAGAGGATTCTGGTTGGTCTTAAAGCCTTTTTTGATTTTCACAATTTATTATGGCATAGCAGTCAAAGTAGGACAAATGAACTCATGTATGGAACAAATTCTGGACCTTTGTCAGTGAAGGGTGGGTCTTTCGAACCCCACCGAACCAGCCCTGGCTACAGGCCTGCCATGTCTTATTATTTATTAAACAAAATTAAAGCCAAGATAGAAAAACGTCATTGGTGACTAAACTCAGGACTCCCTATGATTCAGATATAAAGTGAAATGATACAGTTTTAACTTTCAAAAAATATCAATAAACATGTTACTTGTACATAAATGATACTAATACATACATATATATATTTACCATACCACTTCTACTATTACAAAGAACAGCACTGTTTAGTGTTATTTAACAAAAAACAAACAAATGTAGGACTCCCTATGTTTCAGATGTAAATTGAAGTAATACTATTGTAATTTTCGATTTAATAAATGCAACCTTGAAAGGCAGGAGAGGCCTCTATTAATCACCAAAAATCCACAAACGTGTGGAGAGTAGCATATAATCTACAGTTGAAGTCAGAATTATTAGCCCTCCTGTATATTTTATTCCCCAATTTCTGTTTAATGGGGAGAGATGTTTTCAACACATTTCAAAAAAACATAATAGTTTTAATCACTCATTTATTTTCTCTTTGCCATAATGACAGCACACAATGTTTGACTAGACATTCTTCAAGACACTAGTATTCAGCTTAAAGTCACATTTAAAGGCTTAACTAGGTTAATTAGGGTAAAGTTAGGGTAATTAGGCAAGTCATTGTATAACAGTGGTTTGTTCTGTAGACAATCCAAAACAAATATTGATTAAGGGGGCTAATAATATTGTCCTTAAGATGGCTTTAAAACAATTAAAAACTGCTTTTATTCTAGCCGAAATAAAATAAATAAGACTTTCTTTAGAAGAACAAATATTATAGGAAATACTGTGAAAAATTCCTGAATCTGTTAAACATCATTTGGGAAATATTTGAATTTAAAAAAAAAAATCTACAGGAGGGCGATTAATTTTGACGTCAACTGTATATATTTATTTTTTAATTTTATTATTATGTCCTGATAAAGAAAACCGTGTAGTTCAATAGAGTGTCCAAACTTTTCACCTGTATATTGTGCACTAAATCTCTTTCAAAATAGTAGATAATTGTCAGTGATTTTATTGCCTGAAATACCTCCCATCTTCATCTATTTCCTGTATTTTTCTCACTCAGTGTTCGTCTGGTTTCAAGGTCGGCTGTTTAAGGTCTCCGGAGAGAATCTCACAGCAATAGGAGGCAGTTTTACCCTGACGGAAAGAGCAGCAGCCATGAAATTTCCCTTGATATTCCACGACTGGATCTCAGCCGCTCTTTCTTACACGCACACACACACACACACAGACACACACAGAGATTTTGAGCATTTAATTGATGCAGGTGGCAGCAGGCTTGTGGAATACAAATGAACGACAAGTGAAGCAGTGTTGAGAAGAAACTAACAGCAGTAATGTTTCCAAATTAGACACATATTTTTATCAGTGTGACAGAGCAGCTTTTTCAATATCAAGCTCATTTCCAAATACACAGTGGTGTATAAAAATCAAATATGCTCTTATAATACACAGTACTGGCTTTCTGTTTAAGACATAAAGCAATTTTGAATATTACGATTAGTTAAGGTGGTTCCTATCGCAATCTATGTCTCAGTGGGCTGCAACCAGTGCTATGCTTCTCCCAGTCAAATCTATTGTGTTAAAATAAATCTGATTAAAAATGAGTTAAAATATGTTTAAAAGGAATAAAAAGAGATGAAAATGAAGGCTGTGAAGTTTGTGACACTATCCGAGAAGAACCTGCTATAATTCTGACTGTGTGCCGACCATCAGAACAAGAGGTCAACAGCTGCTGGAAACGCACACACAGAGTGAATTCTGCATCCGTACACCGGAGGTGGAGAGAGAAAGAGACTGTCTGACCTTTTCCAGCAAATGGAGATGACTTCATATGAGCCGCGGGGAGCAGAGGAACATGCTGAATAACATAACCTCGCTGTCTCGCTCTCGCACAAACTCACAGATCTGTCACAATACACTCAACACGTCCACATATCAGGGCTCTTACACATTTTACAAAGTCCAAATTTAAAGGGGACCTACTATGTCCCTTTTTACAAGATGTAAAATAAGTCTCTGATGGCCCTACAGTGTGTATGTGAACTCAAAATACCACAGGGATAATGTTTCATAACTCTCTGAAACTGACCCTCTTAGGCTTTGATCCTAATTGTGTCATTTTGGTGACTGTCGCTTTAAATTCAAATGAGATTATGCTCTTTTCAAAAGAGGGCGGAGCTACAAATGCCTGTGTGTCAGCATAGTGGCAGATTCAAAACTGGACTAACGTTATTGGTGTAAAAAACTAAAAATGTGAAAAGACGCTTCTCAGAATGCGTCAGTCTATGAAGACCACTGTGCTCACATGTGCATCTAAAACTCCACATTTATTATCCTCTTCTATGTCTATGCTGACATTATCCTCAGCCGCTCAAACACTCTAATGGCTAATGGACAGACGGCTGCTTCTCACTCAGGGCTGCTGTTTATGCTAATGAGGGAAAGATGGTCACTAGTGGGCGGGGCTTTCCCCCTCTGACACGTACAAAGCGAGAAAGTCAATCAAAGTGTTTCTGCAGACTGTTTTTATCAAGTGTGATTACAAACAATAGAATTAATCAGAATCAGAATCAGAAAGAGCTTTATTGCCAGGTATGTT
>CAIGQV010016645.1:29685748-29715397 GCA_903798115.1 Danio jaintianensis | reverse complement strand
ACAAAAACACAAAAACAACAGCAGAGCACGACACGGAGGCGGCCATCTTCGTCGGCGCCATCTTGTTAATTACTTTTTATTATTAGAGGCTGGTTATATTCACACACTGCTGCCACACAACTGTGTTTAAACCCCTTATAAAAGTGTTTTTTGCATAATAGGTGCACTTTAAGCACTTTCCAAAATCAGGGATCCAATCAATTGATCAAAAGTTACATTTATAATGTTACAAAGAACTTGAAAAATATGTAAATAAAATATGAAGCAGCACAATTTTGTTCTGCATTGCTAATAATCAGAACTTTTTCTGAAGGATCATGTCACAGAAGTAAGGATGCTCATTAATTTATTTTATTTTCGGCTTAGTCCCTTTATTAATCTGGGGTCGCCACAGCGGAATGAACCGCCAACTTATCCAGCATATGTTTTACGCAGCGGATGCCCTTCCAGCCGCAACCCATCACTGGGAAACATCCATACACACACTCATACACTACGGACAATTTAGCTCATTCAATTCACCTATACCGCATGTCTTTGGACTTGTGGGGGAAACCGGAGCACCCGGAGGAAACCCACGCCAACACGGGGAGAACATGCAAACTCCACACAGAAATGCCAACTGACCCAGCCGAGGCTCAAACCAGCTGTGAGCTGAACCCTTGCTGTGAGGCGATTGTGCTACCCACTGCGCCACCGTGAGGCCCGAAGTAAGGATGTAAGGATGCTAAAAATTCAGCTTTGAATCACAGGAATAAATTACATTTGAAAAAATATTTAAAATGGGGCGTCACGGTGGCACAATGGGTAGCACGATCGCCTCACAGCAAGAAGGTCGCTGGTTTGAGCCTCAGCTGGGTCAGTTGGCATTTCTGTGTGGAGTTTGCATGTTCTCCCTGTGTTGGCGTGGGTTTCCTCCGGGTGCTCCGGTTTCCCCCACAGTCCAAAACATGCGCTATGGGTGAACTGAATAAGCTAAGTTGGCCGTAGTGTATGAGTGTGAATGTGAGAGTGTATGGATGTTTCCCAGTGATGGGTTGCGGGCATCCGCTGCGTAAAACATATGCTGGAAAGTTGGTGGTTCATTCCGCTGTGGCGACCCCTGATGAATAAAGTGACTAAGCCAAAAAGAAAATGAATGAATGAATGAATATATTTAAAATTAAAAAATTTTACAGATATTATTTTTATTATTTAATTATATTTTACTGTATTTATGATCAAATACACAGCAAAAAATGTTTGAAATGCTTAAAATGTTTTTCTTACATATGAATAAGTAATTAAATAAGTAAATAAAAATAAATGAATAAGTTTTTGTCTTGTTTCTAGTCCAAATATATCAAAATTCTTAAATCAAGAAGCAATTTTAAAACACGCAGAAAATATTGCCTTTTTTCAGAAATAATGAGTCAAAATTAAGTGAGTTTTTCCTTAAAACAAGCTAAATTGCGTGTTTTAAAAATGCTTCTTGATTGAAGAATTTTTAGATATTAGGACTAGAAACAAGACAAAAACTCTAAGTAAGAAAATAAATATTATTACAGTATTACAGTCCAAATAAAAATAGCTGTTTTCTGTTTAGAATATGTTTTAAAATGCAATTTTCTGTGATGCAAAGCTGACTTTTGAGCATGATTCCTCCAGTTTGCATTGTCACATGATCTTTTCTTAATGAAATCATGGTTTCTTTATTAAAAAACCTGTTTTGGAGAATGCAATATCACATTTGTCTACAAATGTGAATTAATACAGATATACTTATATTTTACTCTTGGCAGTGATTAATAAAACAAGAAAAACATTTGACAATAGTAAGCAAAAATGTTTTTTTGCAGTGTAAATGCTGCCTTTTTTATGTTTAGCAAAATATATCATTCATTCATTTTCCTTCGGCTTAGTCCCTTTATTCATCAGGGGTCACCACAGCGGAATGAACCGCCAACTATTCCAGCATATGTTTTACACAGCGGATGCCCTTCCAGCTGCAACTCAGTACTGGGAAACATCCATACACACTCATTCACACACACACATACACTACGGCCAATTTAGTTCATCAAAGATAATGGTGCACATCAGTCCATTTCTCAGGGTTTGTAAGTCAAAGTGCATTGAAAGCCACGAGTCTGTGAACACACTCAGCCTGTGGTGTAATAATGACTGTGCTCAAGTGTGTTCTGTGTCTGCAAACAGCATCCGCCTCTACACATAATATACAGTCAAAGTCACAATTATTCGCCCTCCTGTCAATTTTTCTTGCTTTTTCAAATATTTCCCAAATGATGTTGAACAGATTCAGGATTTTTCACAGTATTTCCTATAATATTTTTTCTTCTGGAGAAAGTCTTATTTGTTTTATTTCGGCAAGAATAAAAGCAGTTTTTTATTTTTTTAAAACCATTTTAAGGTCAATATTATTCGCCCCCTTAAGCAATATTTGTTTTGGATTGTCAACAGAACAAACCACTGTTATACAATGACTTGCCTAATTACCCTAACTTTACCCTAATTAACCTAGTTAAGCCTTTAAATGTCACTTTAAGCTGAATACTAGTGTCTTGAAGAATATCTAGTCAAACATTGTGTGCTGTCATCATGGCAAAGAGAAATGAAATCAGTTATTAGAAATGAGTTATTAAAATTATTATGTTTAGAAACGTGTTGGAAAAAATCTTCTCTCCGTTAAACAGAAATTGGGGGAAAAATATAAATGGGGGCTAATAATTCAGGAGGGCTAATAATTCTGATTTCAACTTTAGACACAATCCCACGGCACACTGCATTTCCAGAGACCCGGCGACATCCTGCTGCGTTTTTGCCCACCGAAATAAACCAGAGAAAAGACTGTGGGGAGCGTTTGACCTTCAGTCACTCTTCTTCTCTGCACTTTCAGGAATAAAACGAGAAAAAGGAGATGTGAGAAGCTGTAATGACGGCCAAAAGCTCAGTGTGAGGCATAAAAAAACAGATCTAATACTATGTAAAGTGTTTAATTAATTAATTTAACTTCAAACATGCCTCAAGACACTGTCTAGCTGTGTTTGGACACAAAAACGAGTTCCATCTTATGCAATTCATAGCATTTTATCAATAAAACTAAGACAGAGATGATGCATTTGTGAATTAATGCTCTTCAAAATATTAGAGTTACTAAAATTTTGCAAATAAAAAACAGAAAAAGTATGCATACATTCACTGCTAAAATGCAAAAATTATGCTACTCCGTAATATTTAAAAAAAAAAAAAAATTTCAATGCAAAAATGTAAGCAGTTTTTAAAAATCTATAAATATTTACTTAAAAAAAGCAAAGTCATATCTTTTGTGGCTTTCAAAATTTCATTCATTCATTCATTTTCCTTCGGCTTAGTCCCTTTATTAATCTGGGGTCGCCACAGCGGAATGAACCGCCAACTATTCCAGCATATGTTTTACGCAGCAGATGCCCTTCCAGCTGCAACCCAGTACTGGGAAACATCCATACACACTCATTCACACACATACACTACGGACAATTTTGTTTATTCAATTGACCTACAGTATAGCGCATGTGTTTGAACTGTGGGGGAAAACGGAGCCCCTGGAGGAAACCCACGCCAACACAGGGAGAACATGCAAACTCCACACAGAAAAACATGCAAACTCCACACAGAAACGCCAACTGATCTAGCCGGGACTGGAACCAGCGATCTTCTTGCTGTGAGACGACAGTGCAAACCACTGAGCCACCGTGTTGCCATATCAAAATTTCATTCATTCATTCATTTTCCTTCGGCTTAGTCCCTTTATTAATCTGGGGTCGCCACAGCGGAATGAACCACAAACTTATCCAGCATATGTTTTACGCAGCGGATGCCCTTCCAGCTGCAACCCATCACTGGGAAACATCCATACACAGTCATTCACACACATAAACTACGGACAATTTAGCTTACTCAATTCACCTATAGCTCATGTCTTTGGACTTGTGGCGGAAACCGGAGCACCCGGACGAAACCCACGCAAACACGGGGAGAACATGCAAACTCCACACAGAAACGCCAACTGACCCAGCCAAGGTTCGAACCAGCGACCTTCTTGCTGTGAGGCGAACGTGCTACTCACTGCGCCACCGTGCAGCCCCATATCAAAATTTGTATGCTTAAATTATAAAAGGTCTGACAAATGGATGAGAACAGCTTTTTTTCCTCTTTTTTTCTTTGCTTACCATTGTCAGATATTTTTCTTGTTTTATTAGTTTTATTAAACACAAAATGGATTGCCAAGATCATGTGGCAACAAAAACTGGAGTAATCATGCTGAAAAGTCAGCCTTGCATCACAGAAATAAATTGCATTAGGGGGAAGAGCAAATAGTATGAATGAGATCGTACAAATTCATGCAATTTAGCCACTAAATCAAAAAGTTACGCATTGCCGTGAGATAGCGCTGGAATGTCGACTGTTACATTTCATAATATTTTCAGATAAAAAAAGTGCGATTTTGTAATTATAATAATATTTTTTTACATTTCTGGGGGGTTTTTGGATCTAGCATTGGTGAGGGTAAGAGGTATTTGATCTAAGATCATAAAATCATATTTATTCCTTTTTAATACAACCAAGAATTCTCTTATTTTTCTCCACCCTTATGAACCTTTTATGTGAAATGTGAAAATACAGAGGTTTGTGTATTATTAGTTCCAGCCACAAACTTGTATTCAAAAAATTATATTTGCTGTTTGTTCAAACTACTTATTTAAAATGAGCTGAAACAACACAATTATTGAGGGTTTTTGTTTTTGGACAACTTTATTGTTTTATGTTCAATCCACTTAAATTTCTAAAAACTATTAAGTTAACTTAATTCCTTCATGTTGTCCCAACAAAAATCGATCCAACATTTTTTACAGTGTGCATCAGAATGCCTGAGAAATGTTCAGACTCTCAGTGAGTGTGGTTTTATGTGTGTGTGTGTGTGTGTGTTTGTTGCATTATAAAGCAGGACATTGAATGTGTGTTTTCATCTGCTGCACGTCACACATAAATCAGCACGTAAACGACACACGAAGGCCATTTCTGTTGAAAAGGGTCATTTTCTCTTAATGTCTCTCAGGATTATGCTAAAAATGAAGCCACTCTTTTGTCCTTTCATATGTGCCTTTTTTACTACTATGTCTCCTGCCATTTTTCAAGGGTAATAATTCTAGGATCCTCTCAGGGATTTCTCTGAATGGTGTCATTAACTTCAATCATGGCCGTCTGACAGCACACATGATAACCTTCAAAATATTCCGCCATCTCTGTAATATGAGTGAACAAGGCATATGCTGGTGGTAGATATGCATTTGCACCAAGTGTATAAATAGATAATACAGTATTTTGTTTATATTAAGCACAAATAGTGATCAAAAATCAGCAATGTGGTACTTGATTAAGAAAATAAGGCAGCTTTTATAATATATTTAATATCCTATATTATACCATTTTGCACAAACATAAATAGCAAAGTGCAAACAGAAGTAATAAGTTGTTGGATATAACATAAGGCAGTGGCTATTACTGTAAAAAGGCAGTGTATATGACTGTTGATGCAGTTTTTTTAAGTGTAAATAGCACACACTTTGTATTTTGGTTACAAAAAGGGCAAACAGTAATACATCCGAAACATAAACAAAAAATGCAGTATTTGATTTAATTAATTTTAATACACTTTACATTACATTCATTCATCCATTTTCTTTTCGGCTTAGTCCCTTTGTTCATCACGGGCCGCCACAGCGGAATGAACCGCCAACTTATCCAGCATATGTTTTACGCAGCAGATGTCCTTCCAGCTGCAACCCATCACTGGGAAACACCCATACACTCCCATTCACACACATACACACTACGGACAATTTAGCTTACCCAATTCCCCTATAGTGCATGTGTTTGGACTGAGGGGGAAACCGGAGCACCCGGAGGAAACCCACGCGAACATAAGCCCATTAAGCCCTGACTTAAACCCAATTGAGCATCTCTGAAGACACCTAAAAATGGCTGTCCACCAACGTTTACCATCCAACCTGACAGAACTGGAGAGGATGGCAGAGGATCCCCAAATCCAGGAGTGAAAAACTTGTTGCATCTTTCCCAAAAAGACTCATGGTTGTATTAGATCAAGGGTGCTTCTACTAAATACTCAGCAAAGGATCTGAATACTTAGAACCATGTGATATTTCAGTGTTTCTTTTTTTAATAAATCTGCAAAAATGTCAACAATTCTGGGTTTTTCTGTCAATACGGGGTGCTGTGTGTACATTAATGAGGAAAAAACATGAACTTAAATGATTTTAGCAAACGGCTGCAATATAACAAAGAGTGAAACATTTAAGGGGGTCTGAATACTTTCCAAACCCACTGTATATACTATGCTATCAAATATTTTTATGCTATATTAAATATAAAAGCACATTTAATAAGAACACATTTCATTCAGTTACATGTTCAATCTGTTTCTTTGTGAGCGCTTTTGATATTTCCTCACCGATCACTCATTTCTGAGTTAATATTCTTTATTTTATTTTCTCTGCATTAATGCAAATTACAAATACAAATCATGTGCTATTTATGCCAAAGGTTAAAATCTAAAAAAATTGTGGGTAAAGGTACTGAAAGTTATTATCACAGCCACATTGATTATCTAACATCAATGCAAACAAATATAAAGGTTTTATGTGTGTCTGTCTGTCTGTGCTGCTCGTGGCATGTCTGTCTTCTTTCTGTAACCATTCAGCATCAGAATAAATTATAAATGCCAGCGTTCTTTTATAGGCAGACATAATGAGCAGGTCATGTGATCTGAGCGGCTAATTAGAAGCAGACTGATGTATACAGTAATGCTTGTTGCTTTACAGATGGTTTGTGGCGAGTTCTGCCATCTGTGCTTTAAACGCAGCACCACTATGTGTGTGTGTGTGTGTGTGTGTAACCTTATGAAAAGCAGAAATATCTAGAGATGGTG
Organism: Danio jaintianensis; assembly: GCA_903798115.1. Lineage (NCBI taxonomy): Eukaryota > Metazoa > Chordata > Actinopteri > Cypriniformes > Danionidae > Danio > Danio jaintianensis. Next base: position 29,708,412 of record CAIGQV010016645.1, on the reverse strand, counting down.
AGGACATTTCAGAGCTGTCTTGAGCTGTCAATCAAAGTGTCACACACGCACACATATACGCACATGCACATGCAGTAGGGCTGAAACTTACAATCGAATTATTCGATTTAATCGATTACCAATAATAATTGATTAAATTTGTAGTAATAAAAAAAACTATTTAACGCATCACTTCATGTCTGTATAACATTTATTTGATTTTCTCATTAGAATTATATTAACTAAGCAATATGCAGCTTGTTTTTATCCTGAAATAGATATTATTATTTAATGCAATTTCTGGTGAAAAAAAATCAATTGTTTAAAATCAGAATATAGTGCAGTAGCTGCAAATTGCGTTTAAAGAAAATGTTTTATCCGATTAATCAATCGACTACAGTGATAGATTAATTGCTTATTAAAATAATCAAAAGCTGCAGCCCTAACATGCACGCACGCACGCACATTTATCTCTTAATCATCATTGCATTGCATTTGATGTTTTCAGACTATTGCTTTGATCTTAAACATATAAATCAATATGAAAGATATCGGGGACACTTTTTATGATTACATTACCAAGTTATACAGCTGGATGCTCACTAAAAGGTTAGACAACATGTGCTTTTTTCATCATCAAATCATTTTAACATGCTTTTTTTTTCTTCTGGTTGCAAATTTTACAATATTGATTGTTTAAAGATTTATCCTCATTGTAAAGCAGTTTTTGTATTTTAAGCACTGTAAAAAAATGTTTGGTTCCACACAATTCCTTTATGTTGTCCCAACTCAAATCGATGAAGTAAACTTAATTGTTGTTACAAATTTAAGTGGATTGAACATAAAACAATAAAGTTGTCCTAAAAAACCTGTGTTGATTCAGCTCATTTGAAATAAGTAGTTTGAACAAGCAGCAAAAATATTTTTATTGAGTAAGTAAAAGAAAATAAGAGACAAGTGGTCACATTTTGATAATCAACACAGCAACAAGCAGAACAGTGCTTGATGTGAAACACACACACAAATATTTGAGCCAGCACGCAACAGACCGATGTGCTGATGTTTGAGGGTGTGACGGCTCTTATTGTACCTGGAAACACGATTCGCTAAAGACCACCTGATCTGTGTGTGTGTGTGTCTCCAGAGACAGACACACTCCTCTATTATTCAGAGGAAGAGAGTGGAGACATACAGACATACACACACACACACACACACACACACACACATCCAGGATGAAGGAATCACATGTGTACTTTAATATCTCCACTATTTCTCTTTTACAGCAGTGAGGAGCAAGCTGGATTTTAAGAGTTCACACTTAGATATTGCTTGATAATATTAGCAGGTTTGACATGCTGTCCCAGGAGAGAACCCTGAGCTCGGAGATAATTGAGCCCAGGGCTCCCGCCTGGTCAATTAGCATGTAAGGGGGTTCGAGATCAGGTAGTTTTCGAGAGCTCCCCCTGGTAAAGGAGGAAAGGGGTGGATGGGGGATTCTTCCAAAACTAAGATAAAGGAGTAATGCTAGACAGGCTTATTATAGTGAGTTTGGAATGATACTATTGGCTTACTAATGATTACAGATGAAAGACCAGCCGCAATCAATCATATCACATGCTCCTCTCGAAATTAGTTTGTGAAACTTCACTTTATGGGTAAAGAAATATCCTGTTATCTCATATGTCATTTACAATTTCAGAGGAGAACTCAATAGTGTCTCCAACTGAGCTCAGATTTACCAAAAAAGAAATTACTATTATAAGTATTATATAAGTCACTATTTAAAGAATTTATAAGGACTCCAATAGTTAAAACAGTAGCCAACAACAATGACTGGCTTTTTATTTGAGTATTTATTTCTTTAATGTAATGTAAGGAAGCTTATTTTTACCACAAATCATATTTAAAAATGGTAACTGCAAATTTTTACTTTCATATCTCACAATATAGATTTTCCCCCTACTAATCGCAAGTTTATATCTCACAATTCAGGTAAAAATTGCCAATTATAGATTTATAATCTTGAGGGGGAAAAAAGTCAAAACTGTGAGATGTAAACTGAGGGGAAAAAACATAAAAATTGTGAGATAAGAAAAAATATACAGTTGAAGTCAGTGTTATTAGCCCCCCTGTATATTTTTCCCTAATTTCTGTTTAACAGAGACGATTTTATTCAGCACATTTGTAAACATAATAGTTTTAATAACTCATTTCTAATAACTGATTTCTTTTCTCTTTGCCATGATGACAGTAAATAATATTTGACAAGATATTCTTCACGATACTAGTATTCAGCTTAAAGTGACATTTAAAGGCTTAACTAGGTTAATTAGGGTAAAGTTAGGGTAATTAGGCAAGTCATTGTATAACAGTGGTTTGTTCAGACAATCCAAAACAAATATTGCTTAAGGGGGCTTTTATTCTAGCCGAAATAAAACAAATAAGACTTTCTCCAGAAGAAAAAATATTATAGGAAATACTGTGAAAAATTCCCGAATCTGTTAAACATCATTTGGGAAATATTTGAAGAAGAAGAAAGAAATTCACAGGAGGGCGAATCATTTTGACTTCAACTATATACATTTATAATTTGCAAACTACGAATTCTGGGTAAAAAAATACTAAATGTCAACATAGAAAAAAAGACACAAATTGCAAACTCACAATAACAACTTTATATCCTATAATTGTGAGGAAAAATGTCCAGGAATTAAATCATTTAAAAAAAATTTTATTCCAGGTAAGAAACAAGCTTTCGTAATGAAGTGCGCTGATATGAATCATGCACAATAAGACCAGGAATAATTATCAAGATTGTAAACGGTGCCTATTTTAATGTCACATCGAACTTAATGAGACCGATATCCAAAAAACACACATTAAAGCAACTGTGAAGTCAGTCAAAGAATCAGATGAGTGAAAGGTCGAGATGGAATCGAAAGCAGAGACTGAAACCTGCTCCAAAATCAGACTGAACACACACAAAAAAGCCCATGACAGGCATCAGTGTCCCTGTAGACAAACACATGAGCTTCAAACAGACGGCCCTCGTCCCTTCAATAATGCTCTTTCATCAGCACAGACCAAAGCAATCCAGCACACACACACACAGAAAAACACTCACTGACAGCCAAGAGCCAATCTGAACCACTTCACCAAAACCAGGCTGTGAGATTCACAAATCAGAGCAGAGCAGTTTTAGAGAATCAGCACATTATGGCCAGTTTTGGTCAACTTAGGCCAACTACTGTAGAAATAAAACAGCCTGTTTAATTCTAAAAACACTGGAGGTTAAAATGGTCATTAAAAACTGACAAAAATTTTGGTAACACTTTATTTTGATGGTCCCTATTGCACATTTTGTTGACTAAAAGTTGCATTGCAAATACATGCCAATTACTTCTCATTTGAGTATTAGTAGACTGTCTGCTTAATATCTGCTGATACTGCTCCTTCAACCGACATTTAACTGACTATAAGAAACTTTGCAAGAACGTCAACTTACACTAACCCTAACCCTAACCCCAACCCTAACTCCAACCTAACAGTCTACTTCTAATCTATTGAGAATTAGTTGCCATGTAGATGCAATGTAACTTAAATTCAACAAAATGCGTTAAAGGGACCATCAAAATAAAGTGATACCAAAATGTTAAATGGAGATTAAAAAATGTACATATCATTTTATTATTAATAAAATTATATATAGTGCTTCCCACACATAGACTTTACTTGGGCGGGCTGCCCAGGTATATGAACAGCCGCCCAAGTATATTTAGTGACTTTTTTTTTTTTTACTATTATTATTATCATCATCCTTTTAAACTTTTTTAATATCTGCCCAATATAACCAAACATCCGCGATCGATTAAGTAGTGGAAAATCTTCTCTTGTTTACCCGTTTCGTCCTGTGTGCACGAGACCTGTCAACAGTCCCACAGACAGTCTCACATGCTCTGCAGACCCACAGAGGCGCGCCTTTTGGCACTTAAAAAATTCGCCCGGCCGGGGTTTATAAATCTCCTAAAATGTCCGGAATTCGGCTTTTCTGTCGTTATGCATTTTTGTTTTATCTTTTTATTTAAGCCTACTTTCGCTTGGCTTTGCAGCTGACGGCGCACGCACAGTCACGAGAGCAACATTACATAATTAATTCTTTCAATCTAAACGACTCAGAAGAACTTTACTATATACTCAGAGAGGACGAAATGACTGGTCTGAACTGGCTGCAAAATATATGTACATCATTAGTAATGGTTAATCAACGCATTTGCCTTATTTAAATATTCTACACGTTTTAATCTTGTAATTATTTTAATATTTAGAGATATTGTCTGTTTTTATTCCTATTTCTGTCATTTATTTCTCATTTGCTGTATATTTGATTAATTTTATGATGTCAATATATTACATATTTTATACATATCTAAAATGCTTTGGCGTTCAAGTTTTTTTTTGGCACACAAACAGACAGAGACAGATTTGCTACTTAAAATAATTTTTAAAAATAAGTTTTTACATCATGGCCATATTTATACATTAAAGACAACTACACTAGAAAAAACAGCCTGTTTAATTCCAAGGAACACTTAAGGTTAAAATGGTCATTAAAACTGAAAAAAATGTTAAATGGAGAAAAAAAAATCCCTTTTAGTGTTGTGTAAGGGACAACAATAGTTTTATTACAAAAGTATTTCATTCATTCATTCATTTTCGGTTTAGTCCCTTTATTTATCAGGGGTCGCCACAGCGGAATGAACCGCCAACTTATCCAGCATATGTTTTACGCAGCGGATGCCCTTCCAGCTGCAACCCATCACTGGGAAACATCCATACACTCTCATTCACACACATACACTACGGACAATTTAGCTTACCCAATTCCCCTGTAGCGCATGTGTTTGGACTGTGGGGGAAACCGGAGCACCCGGAGGAAACCCACGCCAACACGGGGAGAACATGCAAACTCCACACAATAATGCCAACTGGCCCAGCCAGGACTCGAACCAGCAACCTTCTTGCTGTGAGGTGACAGTGCTACCCACTGCGCCACTGCGACGCCCAACAAAAGTATTTATTAAATAATAATAATTTAACAAGGTTGATATTTTAGAATAACAGTAATGGCATTTTTAAACAATTTATATTTAGATTTTTACATAAATATATGTATTAATTATGTAAAATAATAATGCAAAAAATTATATATCGTTTTTTTTATAGATTTATTTATTTTTCAGACAGACAGATAGATTTGCTACTTAAAATAATAAAAATGTTTTTACTTTATGGCCATATTTGCACATTTAGGACAACTACACTAGAAAAAACAACCTGTTTAATTCTAAGAAACATTGAAGGTTGAAATGGTCATTAAATGTTAAATGGAGATAAAAATGTCCCTTTTAGTGTCATATAAAGCAGTGTTTCTCAACCCCGTTCCTGGAGGACCACCAACACTGCATGTTTTGGATGTCTCCTTCATCTATCACCCATTACAGTGCTGTGTCCCAATTCGCATACTATCCGTCCTAAATAGTATTTGAAAATAGAATTAGTATGTCCCAAATCGTAGTATGTTGAAAAGAGTATGCCAAAGGTTCCCGGATGGTTTACTATTTCCGGTAAAAATTGTAAGTGTAGAAGCGTCCATACTCTAACCGCTGATACTGCCCACAGTACATTGCGCGTTGGATGTGAATTCGATTAGAACTACAAACGCGGGTGAAAAGTGTAAATAAACTACAAACATGATGGACGCACGAGACCAACCGTCAAGTAGAGAGGCTTCGGTAAAGATGTTTGTATGACTGTTAATTAATATCTAGCCAACTGGAAAATATGTTAATCGCGTTGTCTGTGTTATGTTTCATCTGCAACAACAATACTGAACTTATTTAAAGACGTGTTTGGACATTAACGTCTGAATGCAGAATTATCTAAAGACCTGGGGAGATTTCTCTGCATGAAAGACTCGTGAATGGCGGATTAACCTGCTGCTGCTTCTCCAATAAGGAAGGAAATTAAATATGAAAGAAATGTGGATGATGTGTGGATGATTGACAGGGCTCAGCAACACAACGATCTGTTAACGTGGAAGTAGTGTGTCCCAAAGCTTGCATACTCTTCTGTTACACACTCAAAAGTATATACATTTCCTTCACAAAACAAAGTACATACTTTTAGGGCGTAGTATAAGTTGTCAGGTTCTGTGTTTTCCCATGCCCCAGTGTTCCATGTGCTTCTGTTGTCGTCATGTGATCCCTTTGTTCTGTTTTCCCGCCATTTCTTCATGTTCATTAGTTTCACCTGTGTTCCTCCCCTGTGTGTTATCAGTTCCATTAGTCCTTGTATATTTATACCCCTTAGTTTGGTTTAGTCCCTTGTCCGGTATTGATCGCCATTGCTGTGATTTGTCTTCCTGAGTGTTCCTACGTGTGATTCCTGTGTTCCAGTTGTGAGTGTTCTGTTTGTAATAAATCTACGTGTTTTGATAAACTCCTGCGATCCTGTGCCTTTCTGAAAGAGCAGCCGTGACAGAATACCGGACCCGAAACCGAAAGTTTGCGGCGTGTTTTCCCCCGTTTTTCTTTTTATAGTCCTTTTGCCCCAGTGTTTTCTTTTCCTTTTCCCATTGTTCCCATGGACCCCTTCTACTACCCCGAATTTCTTCTCCTCCTGCTGGAGCAGGGGGAAAGCAGCCTCGAGGACCATACAAGACTTTACTTGTCCATAGTGAATGTCACCAGCTATCCGGACAACGTGCTATCTGGACACGGCCGTCGGAAGATGGTCCTCGGGGCAACTTCGCCGCTTATGTGGAGTGGACACTGGCGAGGAATGGATCTACATTCACCGTCTGTGAGGAGGAAGACCTCGCCAGTGCCACTCCAGACCCAGTGACCAGCCCAACACCACCCATCTGCAGGGAGCGCTTGCCAGAGCCCACCGCAGACGGAGAGCCACCCGCGGTGTATGAGCCATCGCCACCTAGAGCGACAGAGCAGAATTACACCGACCAGGAGGAGCTCAATAGACCGTCTGACCAGGTGTGTGAGCCGGCAACATCGCCCATTGTGGGAGTCCTGGTGGACCTCGACGGACCGTGCGAGAGTCCCGCCCTCCTCCACACTGCTGGGGGTGAGCTGTCCCTGGACATTGAGGTGCTGCTCATAGACTTCTGGAGCGAAGTCAAGCCCCTTTCGCTGTTCCCAGACAGCAATGATGTAACTCCGTGTCCACTGTTTCCAGACAGTCTCCGAGCCCCCTTGATCCCCGAGGATGTTGGCTCCAGGGTCATGAGCAGCAACAGCTTCAACAGCCAATCAGCCAGCCCCAGTGTGGTGGCAGTCAGCCAGCCCCCCAGCTCACCCTCAAGCTCCAGAAGAGGAGCTCGCTTTGAGGTGCTGCCTGCCTGCATCACGCTCTGAAAGGTGTCGCCCAGCATCAGCTCCTCCAACCTCCGAGCTGCGGACTCCGCCTCGGCCCTCCGGCCCTATGGCTACACCTTGGCTCTCTCCTCCCTCGTCTCCTCCGCGGGTCGTCAGCCCACCAGCTCCGCCAGGCTCCCTCGTCCCTCCGTCTCCGCCTTGGTCAGTCATCGCCCTTCCTGCGCCTCTGGACTCCACTCCTCTGGCTGTGCCTCGTCGCTCCGTCCTACTGGCTACGTTGAGCTCCTCCCTCCAGGTACGCCTTGGTCCTCTGTCGCTCTGGCTCCACCGCGGGCTTCTGTTCCATCGTCGTCGTCTCGCAAGGGTGAGCAGTCCGCTCCACCTCAGCCCTCTGGGACCTCGACGTCATCCTCACCCATCGGCTCTCTGTCTCATCCTTGGGCTCCACCTCCATCAGCGGCGTCTCCCGCGGGCGGACCCCTTGAGTCGGTAGCCACATCTCCTCCCTCCATCGACTCCACCCTGGGCCGTCCTCCTGGCTGGTTCCTGGGTTTCAGTCTCCCTGTTCCAGTTCATCTCCTGGTTCCTCCCTCCAAGAACTCCTCCCTGGCCACTGCTAATGAGCTGATGATCTGAATCAGGTGTGTTTGGTTAAGGAGACAAAGAAATGTGCAGAGCTGGTGGTCCTCCAGGAACGTGGTTGAGAAACACTGATATAAAGGGCAATAATAGTTTTATTACAACAGTATTTATCATTAAATAATAATAATTTAAAAACGTTAATATTTTAGAATAACAGTAATGGTATTTTTAAACAATTTATATTTACATAAGTGACGTCAATGTATATATTGACTATTTAAAAACATAATAAAAATGCAATAGATAGACAGCCCTTTTAATGAAAAAGACCTCTCAGAACAGATGAAATGATGCTGGTTTAGAAATGGACTTTGTCTTTGATGTGACTCATATGATCCCCTTTATATTCAGATTTATAATGGTTTCTGCATCTTCATTCTGATATAACAGCCTCCTGCTTAAAGGGAATCTGTGTCATCATTTACTCATCCTCATGTTGATCAAACCAGCATCACTTATCTTCCCCTTCATACGGGAACTTCAACGTGCGTCTGGTAACAGACTATGGCAGTACGTCAGACGACCAATCACTCTGAAAAGTAAGAAAACGGGCCAATGAAATGCCAAATTGAATTGGCAGAGCTCTGCTCCACAGCTGGCAGCAATGAGCCATCAGCGCTATATAGGCTGCACGCTGCGGAGTGAGCCTTAGAATTTATTTGCTTCAGACCCTCTCACTGAGACTGAAGACCTATTTCTGCCAACCTGACTTCTAAGAGAGTTCCAGTGTTAATCACCAGTGTGGGAGAAGACGCAACATCGGCGGTTGATCTGGGTTTCACGTCCCCTGGGCGTTTCACTGGTGCACTAAAAGAGCAGTTTCACACTAAAAGAGCAGAATTCCCTAAGAGAGCACACGGTCGGGTAGCGCGTCTTTTTAAAGATGTCATTCCGACCGTGCATTTCTGGATGCGGTGGTTTCCTCTCCCCGGATGACAGGCACGAGCATTGCGTCACATGTCTGAGGGTCCGGCATGTGGATGCGGTGCTCGCGGACAGTTTTTGTCCTCACTGCGAGGGCTTAACTGTTGCACAGCTAAGGTCGTGGCGCACTCTTGCATTAGGGTGCGTCACCCCTGCTGCTCCCTGCCATGCAGTTAGCACACGGGCAGGCCTGAGGGTTACAGTGGGGGCTTATCCGTCGCCTTCGGGCCCGCGGACCCCTCACTCCTCAGCTGGCTCTGTCCAAGCTTCGAGTGAGAGCGCTGGTCCATCCCCCGGGATGGCCGCGCTCTCATTAGATGACACCAGGGACGTGATGTCCATCGCTGCATCGGAGGGCGGGCTAACATGCTCCGATGAAGATCCGGACCCTCTGCCACCCTCCGGGGTGGTCAGTGCGGCCTCGGATCTGGAATCGGACATATTGGCCGTGTTATTCCGGGCTGCTTTGGCCGTGGGACTGGAGATGGCTTGTCCCCCAGCACCACGGCCGGACCGCTTAGATGGGTGTTACGTGGGGGCTAGAAGGGCAAAACCCTCCAGGCCCCCCGTCCCCTTCTTCCCGGAAGTACACAGTGAGCTCACGCAGGCATGGAGGGCACCTTTCTCTGCCCGGTCCTCGTGCGCTCCTGCTCTCACCACCCTTGATGGCGGGTGGTTATGAGGCAAATTCCCAGGTGGAGCGCGCTATCGCGGTCAATCTTTGCCCGCGGGGCGCCTCCACCTGGAGAGGTCCACCCAAACTCCCTTCCAAAGCGTGTAGGTTATCTGAGTCTCTCACGGCCAGAGCCTACACCGCTGCGGGACAGGCTGCATCCGCTCTGCACGCTATGGCCACCTATTAACGCTACCAAGCGGAGAAGTTGGCTGAGCTGCAGGAGGGTGGTTCTTCCCCGGGCTTGATGCATGAGCTCCACACGGCAACCGATTATGCTCTCATGACCACCAAATTGGCTGCTCGTGCCCTGGGGAAGACGATGGCCACATTAGTGGTCCAGGAACGCCACCTCTGGCTAAACCTGGCCGATATGAGAGATGTTGACAAAGCTCGCTTTCTTAACGCTCCCATATCCAAGGCTGGCCTGTTCGGCGACACCGTCGGGGACTTTACCCAGGAGTTCTCGGCGGTGAAGGAGCAGTCCCAGGCGATGGGGAAGGTCATCTATCAGCGGGCTCGGAAAACTACTCTCCCCGCTGCCCCATCCCCCTCGGCTAACCCCTCGCCGGGGGCGTCCACCCGCGGCTCCAAAACCTGCTCCGCTCCCGCTGCCCGCTCCACCGGCTAAGCGGCAACGCCGAGCCTCCCGCGGGATCGCGACGCCACCGCCACAGGGCGCCGTTAAGTCCGGTAAACGGACCGCGAAGCGTCCCTGAGACGGTCCATCCGGAGAAGAGGGAACCTGCTCTTTCCTCGGTGGAGGGTCGAGGACATCTACAGTCAGCAAAGACTTTAAAAACACCACTGCTGGCCTCCGGTACCCACAAAATCAAAAAAAGAGCAAATTTCTCTCTCTTCGGATGTGCAAACCCGAGCCCTGCCAGTCTGGGACGCTCCGCCTTCCAGCTCGCAGCGCCGGGCCCCTTCGCCTCAGGCTCTCGGAGTGCAAGAGGAGGGACTCCTTTCTCTCACTCCAGCCTCATCGCGGGATCCAGGGAGGAAGGTAAGAGACTCTCTCTTATTTTCAGCTCTTCCTCGGGCCGCTCTGCTTCCCGGGGTGAGCACTCCCCTCCCGAGCTGCCCCTCCGTTGGCATGTCAACGATCAGTCCGATGGTGCCATTAGTGCGGGCTCTGCCAGCCAGGTTAGCGCTGACCAGCCCGTCGCGGTGGCTCATACGGACGATCGGACTCGGCTACGCGATTCAATTCGCTATCCGCCCTCCCAGGTTCACGGGTGTTCATACTACGAGGGTTTCCCCCGAGAGCGCCTCTGTCTTGCGAGAGGAGATTGCTGTCCTCCTGGCAAAGGATGCAATCGAGCAGGTCCCTCCAGCCGAGATGAAATGCGGGTTTTACAGCCCGTACTTCATCGTGCCGAAAAAGTGCGGAGGGTTAAGACCAATCCTAAATCTGCGCAGACTGAACTGTCATTTACACAAAATGCCGTTCAGGATGCTCACGCAGAAGCGCATACTCCAGTGCGTCCGTCCTCGGGATTGGTTTGCAGCTATAGACCTGAAGGACACGTATTGTCATGTCTCCATTCTTCCACGCCACCATCCATTTCTCCAGTTTGCGTTCGAAGGAAGTACAAAGTCCTCCCCTTCGGGCTCTCTCTGTCTCCGCGGGTTTTCACCAAGCTCGCGGAGGGTGCCATAGCACCGCTCCGGCTGGCGGGCATCCGCATACTCAATTATCTCGACGACTGGCTGATTCTAGCCTCGTCTCGGGATCAATTGATTATGCACAGGGACAAGGTGCTTCGGCACCTCGACCAGTTGGGGCTTCGTGTCAACCGAGAGAAGAGCAAACTTTGCCCCATGCAGAGGATCTCTTATCTCGGGCTGGAGCTGGACTCGATCGCTATGGTAGCGCGCCTCTCAGAGGAGCGCGCCAGGCTAGTGCTTTCCTGTCTGAGCACGCTCGACAGGAACACAGTGGTTCCACTGAAAACTTTTCAGAGGCTCCTGGGGCATATGGCATCCACAGCCGCTGTTACGCCGCTCGGTTTGCTTCATATGAGACTACTTCAGTGCTGGCTTCACGATCGAGTTCCCAGACGGGCATGGCGCGCGGGCGCGCATCGGGTGCATATCACTCCGCTGTGTCACCGCACCTTCAGTCCCTGGATGGATCTTGCTTTTCTACGGGCCGGTGTGCCCCTAGGGAAAGTATCCAGGCACGTTGTCGTATCGACGGATGCCTCCAGCATGGGCTGGGGGGCCGTGTGCAACGAGCATGCAGCTGCGGGTTCGTGGTCCGGACACCGTCTGCATTGGCATATCAACTGCCTGGAGCTGTTGGCAGTGTTTCTTGCTCTTCGCCGCTTTTTACCGGTGTTGGAGCAGAAGCATGTGCTGGTCAGGACGGACAGCATGGCAACGGTAGCTTATATCAACTGTATGGGAGGTATACGTTCCCGTCGCATGTCTCAGCTCGCTCGCCGTCTGCTCCTCTGGAGTCATACGCGGCTGAGTTCGCTGCGTGCCATTAATATTCCGGCCGAGCTCAACCATGCAGCCGATGTGCTCTCACGGCAGCAAGTGTCCCGAGGAGAATGGAGACTCCACCCTGGTACGGTCCAGCTGATATGGGAGCGCTTCGGGAAAGCCCAGGTCGACCTGTTTGCTTCTCCCGAAAACGCCCATTGCCAGTTGTTTTATTCCCTGACCGAGGCCCCCCTCGGCACGGATGCGCTGGCCCACAGCTGGCCACCGGGCATGCGCAAATATGCGTTTCCCCCAGTGAGCCTAATCGCACAGACTCTGTGCAAAGTCAGGGAGGACGAGGAGCAGGTCTTGTTTGTTGCGCCTCTCTGGCCCAACTGGACCTGGGTACCCGAACTCACACTCCTCGCGACGGCCCCTCCCTGGCGCATTCCCCTGAGGGTGAACCTCCTCTCCCAGGGACGGGGCACCCACTGTCACCCGCGCCCAGATCTCTGGAACCTCCACGTGTGGTCCATAGACGGAGCGCGAAAGACTTAGGTGACTTACCGGCGGCGGTGGTTAACACCATCAATCAGGCTAGAGCACCCTCTACGAGGCATGCCTACGCTCTGAAGTGGAGTCTATTCACTGAGTGGTGCGCTTCTCACCGAGAAGACCCCCGAACTTGCCAGATTAGCGTTGTGTTATCCTTCCTTCAGGATAAGCTGGAGCGTAGGCTGTCACCCTCCACACTGAAGGTTTATGTGGCTGCCATCTCCGCTCATTATGATGCGGTGGATGGCAACACGCTCAGGAAGCATAACCTAATCATCCGATTCCTCAGAGGCGCGCGGCGATTAAATCCATCCCGCCCCCCTCTCATGCCCTCTTGGGATCTCTCTGTAGTCCTGGCGGGTCTGCAGAGAGATCCATTCGAGCCACTCGATTCGGTATCGTTAAAAATTCTGTCAATGAAGACAGCTCTGCTGATCGCGTTGGCATCGTTCAAGAGAGTCGGGGATTTGGAGGCATTTTCGGTCAGCGAATCGTGCCTAGAATTCGGACCGGCTTACTCTCACGTTATCCTGAGACCCCGGCCCGGCTATGTGCCCAAGGTTCCTACCAGCCCATTTAAAGATCAGGTGGTGAACCTGCAAGCGCTGCCTTCGGAGGAGGCAGACCCAGCCCACTCACTGCTTTGTCCCGTTCGCGCCTTGCGCCTTTACGTGGAACAAACGCAAAATTTAAGATCTTGTGAACAGCTCTTTATCTGTTATGGTGGTCGGCAGAAGGGAAGTGCCGTATTAAAACAGAGGTTGGCCCACTGGATAGTTGATGCCATCGCCCTTGCTTACCAATGCCAGGGCGAGCCGCGTCCTGCAAACGTGAGACCACACTCTACTAGAAGTGTCGCCTCCTCCTGGGCGCCTCTCTCACAGATATCTGCAGAGCTGCGGGCAGTGTGTGATGTCTGTATGCCCAGTTGGTCTACCCACATGCTGAGGTTCGGTGCCAGCTTTGCGCGGTCCCCCCCTCCCCGGGGCGACCCCATATGCCTATTTCAGCCACGGAGTGTTCCCCCTGACTAGGCGGACCCGTGTCTTCCCTACCCGCTAACCAGCTCATCACATGTAGTACTCCCCCACATCAGGGCTAGTCCATATGCTCTATTACCATCAAGTCTCCCTTCTTGGGTAGCAGGTGGCCTCCGCAGCGTCCTCCCCCTTCGGGGACTGGCACGCTTTCCCAACGTACTGTCGTATTTCTAAAATCCCTAGACTATATTAGCTAGGTAAAAGCACATTTACGACCCCCGATCTAAATTGTAATTATTCCCATGTAATGGTAATTAAGGGCCTAGGGGACGTTGGAAGGTTGCGCTCTTGGTGATGCTTGTGCGCCCACGCTATGCTTGGCAAACTTCACATCAGGAGCGTGACGGGCTTAGCTGCAGTGGCGTTTTCCATACAGTCTCCCATAGTCTGTTACCAGACGCACGTTGAAGTTCCCGTATGAAGGGGAACGTCCTGGTTACGTCCGTAACCCACGTTCCCCGAATAAGCAGCTGAGTCTCCAGCTGATTAGCTGAGTGATCGGCTCTTCAGCAGGCAAATTCTAAGGCTCACTCCGCAGCGTGCAGCTTATATAGCGCTGATGGCTCATTGCTGCAAGCTGTGGAGCAGAGCTCTGCCAATTCAATTTGGCATTTCATTGGCCCGTTTTCTTACTCTTCAGAGTGATTGGTCGTCTGACGTACTCCCATAGTCTGTTATCAGACGCACGTCTCCGTTCCCTTATTCGGGGAACGTGGGTTACGGACGTAACCAGGACGTTTCTTCTGTCAAACACAAAGTAAGAGTGCTCGTTCATTGCCATCAAATGAAGGAACAAAATGAGGGCTGTCATACTGCAAAAAGGACCAAAAGCTATGAATATAATGCTTTTGTATGATGTAATTTGATTCTGAAATAATTATTGCCTTTTCCATCCGTTGCAATGCATGAAAGTGCCGTCAGTCAAAATCAAGAGCTTGTCATTCAGCGCATTCTGACTTATAATGAATAATTCAAGTATGTAATGTAAAGCATGAGTCATATGAGCTATCAGAAATCATTTTAGGATGCTTTAATGATGAATAGAGCTACAGTATGCTTTCTTTGTGAAGCTCCAGCATGAAAAATAACATACATTTAACAAGAAAGAATGTTATTCACTTTGCAACAACATGATTTTCCTTTTGGGTGAACAGACACACTAGAAATGTTAGCATTAAAATCATTCATACCTCAGTGTGAATTTAATAAATAATTAACAATCTTAATAGTACTGTGAGATTCAAATCTATGATTGTGTTTAAGTGTGTGTTCAGGAAAACAGAATCTTCATCATGACTGCTGTGTTCATTCATTCATTCATTCATTCATTCATTCATTTTCCTTCGGCTTAGTCCCTTATTTATCAGGGGTCGCCACGGCGGAATGAACCGCCAACTATTCCAGCATATGTTTTACATAGCGGATGCTCTTCCAGCCGCAACCCAGCACTGGAAAACACCCATACACTCTCACATTCACATGCACACACACACACACACACACACTCGTACACTACGGCCAATTTAGTTTATCCAATTCACCTATAGCACATGTGTTTGGACTGTGGGGGAAACCGGAGCACCCGGAGGAAACCCACGCCAACACGAGAAGCATGTTCATCTCTTTATGACCACAGTGTACATGACAATGAGTTCACTGTACTCAAATGGCCTCCACAGCCACCAGATCTCAATCCAATAGAGCACCTTTGGGGTGTGGTGGAACGGGAGATTCACATCATGGATGTGCAGCCGACATATCTGCAGCAACTGCGTGATGCTATCATGTCAATATGGAGCAAAATCTCTGAGGAATATTTCCAGTACCTTGTTGAATCTATGCCACGAAGGATTAAGGCAGTTCTGAAGGCAAAAGGGGGTCCAACCCGGTACTAGTAAGATGTACCTAATAAAGTGGCCGGTGAGTGTATATAGCCTTGACATCTTTAAAAACATCAAAATGACAAATTATTTCAACCTTTTGACAAAACAGTGTATATCTGAGAAATAACCAGCATTTCTTACATCCTGACAGACAGAAATTGCAAAATAAAAAGCTAATTCTACTAACATTCTCTGCACAGAAAGAAACTAGACGGGAGCCTGCTGAGAGTCAACATTCCCGTTTAGCATTAAACAAACTCCAGTGTGAGGTTAGAGGACAGACATATGCTGAAAACACACATGGTGAACATTAACCAGTCCCCCGAGGGTCCATGTGCCCTTCAGGAGAGACGCTCGGGAGAATCGGGATGGCAGAAGAAGGAGAAACATCCCAGAAAATGGAGCGGAGAGAAAAAACAGATTTCAGGATTTAACAAGGCTCCCTCACAGTTATTGCTGCAAAATATATGGTTTCAGCATCGATATGTGCAAATCTTCAGTAGTCACATCACAGGATCTGCAATGTCATGTTGTGACTAATAAAACTTGACCTAATCTAATAGGTTCTAATAATGTGAAAGATTTTCATCTTAATGTATTTTTAAGTCCTGTGACTGTAAGATTTCAAGTGAATTTAAACCATTTGGGCACAAGAAATTCTAAAGTTTGCCACTTTAACAAAGATTAATTGTTTAATTATTATACAATAAAGACTATACAGTGTTCATTTACATTTGATTATTGCGTTTCTCAATCTCAATGCTGTTGGACTCCACCGAAAACCATGAAGCTCTGTTTATTTTATTTTTATATTTATGCTGTTTTCATATCTGCTTTATTTGATTTTCTATATTTGTGTACATCCACTCTCCTAAAATTATATATTCTTTCTAGATAATTACTCAAGTCATCTTGTGAAATTATATCCATATCACAATATATATCACAGAAAAACGAAATATCGCAATGTCAGTTTTTCCAATATCGTGCAGCCCTACTCCCAGTCTAATGGCATTCGGTTTTATAAATATTCATACACAAATAATGCTCTTTTTTACTTCATCTTCATTCATTCATTCATTTTCCTTCGGCTTAGTCACTTTATTCATCAGGGGTCGCCACAGCGGAATTAACCACCAACTATTCCAGCATATGTTTTACACAGGGGATGCCCTTCCACCCAATACTGGGAAACATCCACACATACTCACACACACACACACACACACACTCATACACTACAGCCAATTTAGTTTATTCAACTCCCCTATAGCACACGTGTTTGGACTGAGGGGGAAACCGGAGCACCCGGAGGAAACCCACGCCAACACGGGGAGAACATGCAAACTCCGCACAGAAATGCCAACTGACCCAGCCGGGACTCAAACCAGCGACCTTTTTGCTGTGAGGCGACAGTGCTAACCCCTAAACCACCGTGTCGCCTTTACTTCATCTTGATGATTGTAATTTGTGAAACATCTATGATAATATAATACAGGGTTTCCCACAGGGGTTCACGAGGGAACCGTAGGGGCTCATAAGTTGATGAAAGGATTATAATTATCTATAGTGAATATCAAATTTAAATCAATAAAAAGCCTGGATGGTAATTGCGATATCAGCGTGATTAAATCAAAAGCTTCAATGTAATTAAATAACTGTATATTCTTATGCACTTCATTGTGGTGATAATCTAATATTCATTTGTTGTTGAGCAATCTGGAACAGTAATGCATTTCTGTCTTCTAATTTAGATATAAAAACTGAAAATATATACATAATTTTTTTTATTTATGTAATTATTGAAATATAATCTTCCAATTTAATGGAAGGGCGGCGCAGTGGGTAGCGCTGTCGCCTCACAGCAAGAAGGTCGCTGGTTCGAGCCTCGGCTGGGTCAGTTGGCATTTCTGTGTGGAGTTTGCATGTTCTCCCCGTGTCCGTGTGTGTTTCCTCCGGGTGCTCCGGTTTCCCCCACAGTCCAAACACATGCGCTATAGCTCAATTGGGTAAGCTAAATTGTCTGTAGTGTATGTGTGTGAATGAGAGTGTACTGGTGTTTCCCAGTGATGGGTTGCAGCTGGAAGGGTATCCACTGCGTAAAACATGTACTGGATAAGTTGGCGGATCATTCCACTGTGGCGACCCCTGATTAATAAAGGGACTAAGCCGAAAAGAAAATGAATTAATTAATTAATTTAATGGAGCATTATTAAGAGTTCGGCTGATAAAAATCACAGAATTTCTTATAAAATAAAATAAAATAAAATATGAGCACACAGTATAAACTGATTTTTAATGGTTTTTGCAAGTGGAATATTGTAGTTACAGCATCTTCTATCAGAGATAAACAATAAAACATACAAAATAAACATCTATATGTAAAGATTGTTTATTTAATTAATAAGCTTCAAAGACTTAATGTGAATAAAATGTGAATCATTCATTGTAATCATGTCACTCATGGCCAATAAAAAAGCTTAATTGCCAACATGTCCTAATGAAGTTAAAGAACGATTGAATGCTCAAAATACAAGTTTGGACCAGCATAAACTTAAAGGCAGTGTAGAGACTTTTAATTCCAAACTACTAAAAATATTATTATTCATAGGTGTTAGATCACACTCTCCACGCCAGATAAATACAGAGCTCAGCATAATTGAGTACAGCCCATTTTAAAAAAATGAATAGTTTTCTCCATTTCTCAGTGAATATAGGGAATGTATTTTGGTGCATTTAAACAAAACAGATTTATTAAACAGATATATTTATTAAAATAGTATTTTAGTCACCAAACATATTTAGAAATTGACAGATAATACAATTGAATTCAAGCAAAATATTGCAAAAATATTTTTTGCTTCTCTTGATTTTTCCTCTTTTTTAAATTTGTATTTATTATCTTTCTATAACATATACATTTGGGTGTACTAGTTTTTGGACTGTTATCGTAGGTTATTCTGTTAGATCAGCTCCAGATTTGGCTTCAGTACAGACTAATCTAATGTATATGCACAAATATAATATTGTATAGCTTCCTATTAAAATATGAAATTAAAAGATAGATTTGTGAGGGGTGTACTTATAAATGCTGAGCACTGTAAGATCCAGCCCCGGATGCCAGATCTTGTCAGGAAATGTCAGTTTCTCCAGGTATCTGGACAACAAGTCAGCAGAGTTGCCAATACCCAAACCTGTTAACCTGTTCAACTGAATTAGCAGTCTACTATCAATATAAGAGTTGAGTGTGGAAGGAAGCCAGAGAAGAGCAGAAGCAGGAGACGAAGTGATGATAATAAATGAGCAGGGTTTATTGAATAATCTTAGCTGCATGTGTTCCGGTGCGCTCTCATACTTCGTCTGAGCAGCACAAATATAACAAATGTTATTATACATCAGGCCACAAGACCTTGAATCGGAGACAAACCCTCATATCTCAGTGGAGAGGAACATTTCATGAAACACCATCACTATAAGACTAAACAATGGAAAATGCACTAAAAGCAGAACAAGTAATGAGAAATATATGAAATAAAGAAATCGAATCAGTAAATGATTAATAAAATCAATGATAAACATAAATGAATTAAAAATATGAATCAAATAAATGGATGACTAAATGAATAACTAAGATTTATAAATGATTATATAGCCATAACTGAAATTATCAACGCAAAGCAAATAATAAAAACACAAAAACAAAACGTAATATAATATAGAATTGATTTCATTTAAAGCACACACGGGTTATCACAAATTTCAGATTCTGCATAAGGTTAGAGGTTTGTTAGATTAGTGTAAACGTGACCTAATCCTACACCATCAAACCCCCAAATTGGACCTAAGACGAAGTGTTCTGTTGCTTCACTAAATGATCAGACATTAATAAAATAAGAAAAAATCCTGAAATTCACATCAAAGGAGAAACACCGTATTTACAGACCACAGAGAATTATTAAGAAAACACTACACCATAGCAACACCTTAGCAACCAGCCAAAACATTGATTTAACACTGTTCAATTTTTATTTGAATTATTATCAGAGTCTATCAACATTTACAAACAAATACAGGCAAAAATGTCAATTCCTGAAGTTTCTCTTGTCAATGGGCAATAGCAATAGTTTATACCCTTAACTATTTTCACCCAAAGACGGCAGCTCGTATATTTATGAAAATATAATTCCAGCACACGCTTCTGAAAGCATCTTTGGCAATGTTCACAGTTTGAAGAGCTAAAAAGCCTCAAACACCAGCTCTGCACTGTGCATTTCATTTCTACAGCCTCTTCAGATAAACACTGAGAATTTGTTTTTACTTTATACCTCTTTACCTTGACGCTTCCTACACAATCATTGCACTAAACCACCTCAAGGCAGTCGGCAGGCTCAAATAAATCAAATAACGCAGACTAAAACCTGGCAACCAGCTGCAGAAAACTAACTGTCCTCTGTTAAGTGGATGAATTTGTCTGTCTTTGAAGAATAGGAGCCGTGACCCCTGAGTAAAGAGGGTGCGGAGCGGAGCACAGAGACCCTCACAACACACACACACATCTCTAGCAGCAGGACCATTCAAAGGTAAAAGCACACGATGAAACAAGATTTACTAGCACTTTAGCATGCACATACTGTATCACACATTAATAATTAAGCAGCATGAATGAGAACAATGATGTATACATGATGGGTCAAATATGATACGGCCCATTTTGCTGTTTGCATCAAGTAACAGCTGTGACGCTGGACCACAAAACCAGTCTTAAGTGTCAATTTTTTTTAAATTGGGATACATAATCTGAAAGCTGGGCAGCACGGTGGCGCAGTGGGTAGCACAATCGCCTCACAGCAAGAAGTCGCTGGTTCAAGCCCCTGCTGGGTCAGTTGGCATTTCTGTGTGGAGTTTGCATGTTCTCCCAGTGTTGGCGTGGGTTTCCTCCGGGTGCTCCGGTTTCCCCCACAGTCCAAAGACATGCGCTATAGGTGAATTGGGTAAGCTAAATTGTCCATAGTGTATGTGTGTGAATGAGAGTGTATGGGTGTTTCCCAGTGATGGGTTGCAGCTGTAAGGGCATCCGCTGCGTAAAACATATGCTGGATAAGCGGTTCATTCCGCTGTGGCGTCCCCAGATTAATAAAGGGACTAAGCCGAAAAGAAAATGAATGAATGAATCTGAAAGCTGAATAAATAGTTTTTTCCATTAATGTACACACTTTCTTATAATAGGATATGGTTCATTCATAGGATATTTGGCCAAGATACAACTATAAGATACAATTGAGGATTAAAACAAATCAAAATACTGAGTACATGTGACACGACAGGATTCAAGCGACAAGCAATTTGTCTGTCTGCACCAAAAGCGACGCGACAGAAGCATTTAAATACCAGCCACTGCACTCACAACGAAATGATGAAGGCTTTTAATCTAATTATTACATATTAAACCTCTTTAAAATTATTAATTGGCTACTGAGTGACTGATGTAGTTTACAGTTCTGACTTTCACCTTCAAACCATCTGCTAACTATTTTATTTCCAAGATCTGAGGTGAACTATCTGCTGCTGCTTTCAGTATGACAATAAATGTCACGTAAAATGTATTTAAACTCACATTGGGAGCATTTAACACTGAATAAAGCACATAATCAGTACCTGAGGTGATCTTTGTCATAGTAGTATATGCTGTTGTTCTCCAGCGAGATTGCATTAATAGAAAGCATTTCTAAAATAGAAATTTCACATGTCGCCGTCGCAGATGGTTAGGACAAAAACTCCTTTTAACATGGAAAAGATAGCTTTTATCGCATTTCACATCCTATGTAGTTAGGTACAGTGTAAAGCTATCAAAATGAAGTGCTTAGCAATACATATTACTAATCAAAATTTTCATTTTTATATATTTACAGTAGGAAATGTACAAAATGTCTTCATGGAACATGATCTTTACTTATTTTTTCTAATGATTTTTGGCATTAAAAAAATAGCATTTTGTCCCATACAATTTATTTTTTCTACTGCAAGAATATACCTGTGCAAAATAATACTGGTTTTGTTCTCAGAGTAACTATTAAAAAAGTGCACAAATATGTATAGAAAGCATATTAAACATAAGTAAAGTGCCTACTTTAATGTTTCAGATGTTTTTAAATGTCAATATAAGTGCGAAATATATACGAAAAAAGTAAGTGGCCATACTATACAGTATGTTTAGAATATAAAACAGTATAAAGACTTTACATTAAATGACAATGAATGATTATTTTGGGGACATTATGTGTAATATGTGATCCAGTCTTATGTTGCATGGGTATATTTTTGGAAATTGCAAAATATACATTGTTCATTCACTCATTCATTTTCTTTCCGGCTTAGTCCCTTTATTAATCTGGGGTCGCCACAGCGGAATGAACCGCCAACTTATCCAGCATATGTTTTACGCAGCGGATGCCCTTCCAGCCGCAACCCATCACTGGCAAACATCCACACACACTCATTCACACTCATACACTACGGACAATTTAGCTTACCCAATTCACCTATAGCGCATGTCTTTGGACTTGTGGGGGAAACCGGAGCACCCGGAGGAAACTCACACCAACACGGGGAGAACATACATTGTATGGGTCAAAATAATATTTGTTTTGTTTTAATTACAATATTAAATATAGATCATGTTGCATGGATAAATTTAGTACATTTCCTACCAAAAATAAATAAAAACATAATTTTTAATTAGTAATATGCATAACCAAGAAGTTAATTTGGACAACTTTTAAGGTGATTTTCTCAAATGTTTTTATTTTATTATAATTATTTTTGTTTTTGTTTTGAAGCCTCAGATTCCAGATTTTCAAATAGCCAAATATGGTTTTATCCTAACAACCAAACAATTTACTGTTTATTTATTTATTTATTTATGGTCCAGGGTCACAGTCGTCATTAAATGATTCTTATATCATTTTTGATTTTTTTTATCACCTTTTTTGGTCTATAAGCAGGGTGCGAATTACATGGTGGTTTAGGGGGGATTGACCCCCCTAATTAATGCTTGATCCCCCCTGAAGGACATCAAAACAACATGTATGGGGGGGGTCAGTCGTGGCCTGGTGGTTAGAGTGTTGGACTCGTGATCCGAAGG
>CAIGQV010016645.1:29670250-29680748 GCA_903798115.1 Danio jaintianensis | reverse complement strand
TGATTGGCTGTCATTCTGAGAGCATGTGCTGTCATTGGCTGTAGCTGTGGGATGAATGTCCATGAGTGACCGCCTGGACAGCTTGTTCAGGAATCAAACTTGGGTCTGAAAGGATTGATGTGGAGGTGCTGAGCAGACGAAGTGAACTCAAAACAGCTGGAAAAAGAGAATAATAAGAGATTATTAATCCACTGAACTCATTTTCCTTATTTAAGTAACCTACACTGTTTATTATTGTAATTATTATGATTAATATTAGAGGTATTGTCTGTTTTTGTTCCTTTTTTCTGTCATTTATTTGTCATTAATTGTATATTTTATTATTTTGATGATGCAATTAATTTCTGTTTTATACATAGTTAAAATGAATTGGCAATGCTTAAAAAAATGTTATGCAAGTAAAGCAAATTAAACTTGATAGTGAGAGTGATAAAGAGAAAGAATTATTACTATTAAATCTATATTTGAAGATAAGACTTGATGCCTAATCATATAAGCATGTTAAATGCTGTTGTAAAATCCACCTAATTAATGATTATTCATTCATTCATTTTCCTTCAGCTTAGTCCCTTTATTAATCAGGGGTCGCCACAGTGGAATGAACCGCCAACTATTTCAGCACGTTTTTACGCAGTGGATGCCCTTCCAGCTGCAACCCATCACTGGGAAACACCCATACACTCATTCACACACATACACTACAGACAATTTAGTTTATTCAATTCACCTATAGCGCACGTCTTTGCACTGTGGGGGAAACCGGAGCACCCGGAGGAAACCCACACCAACACGGGGAGAACATGCAAACTCCACACAGAAATGCTAACTGACCCAGCCGGGACTTGAACCAGCAACCTTCTTGCTGTGAGGCCACAGTGCTTACCACTGAGCCACCGTGTTGCTCCTTGTTGTCATGACTTTTTGTCATATATTTTTTTTGCAGTGCATTAACGCATCATTCACAATAAAACCAAAAACATATATCCTGTATTATTGTCATTTTTATTTAAAGGGATAGCTCACCCCCCCATAAAAAATTTACACACAGGCTTGAACCAGCGACCTTCTTGCTGTGAGGCGACAGCACTACCCACTTCACCACCGCGCCGCCCTAATTAATGATATAATTAATTATAACTAAATATATGATTTTTAAAATTAATTAAACTTTTTAAAAAAGAAATTAAGTTGTATTTTTATTCAGAAAGGACATAAAATTGATGAAAATTGACAGTAAAGACAAATGTCAAAAAAGTAATTCTATTATTCAAGTAAATTATTATCTAATTAGGTTAAATTCTGTTGTTAAATGATTATAAATGATTTTTTATATATTTTAATTAATGAAACTTTTTTAAAGAAATTAAGTTGTATTTTTATTCAGAAAGGACACATGAAATATATGAAAATTTATAGTTCAGACATTTATAATGTTAAAAAAATGATACTATTATTCGATTCAATTGTTACTGTTACTGACATTATTCTGTGTCAGTAACATGCTATATTGTGGAACTTTCTATTCATCAAATGTCAACTTGACATTGGTAAATTCATGGCAACACAATGTAAAATTCTATAAAATCCTAGAGTAAAGTATACAGCGGAAGTCAAAACTATTCGCCCTCCTCCTTCAAATATTTCCCAAATGATGTTTAACAGAGCAAGGAATTTTTCACAGTATTTCCTATAATATTTTTTATATTTATATTTTTATATTTATTATATTTATATTATTTTTACAAGTCTTATTTGTTTTATTTCGGCTAGAATAAAAGCAGTTTAAAAAATGTTTTAACACCATTTTAAGGTCAATATTATTAGCCCCCTAATATTAGGATTGTCTCCAGAACAAACCACTGTTATACAATGACTTGCCTAATTACCCTAACTTTACCCTAATTAACCTAGTTAAGCCTTTAAATGTCACTTTAAGCTGAATACTAGTGTCTTGAAGAATATCTAGTCAAATATTATGTGCTGTCATCATGGCAAAGAGAAAAGAAATCAGTTATTAGAGATGAGTTATTAAAACTATTATGTTTAGAAATGTGTTGGAAAAATCTTCTTTCCTTTAAAAAGAAATTAGGGGAAAAAACTATACAGGAGGGCTAATAGTTCTGACTTCAACTGTATATGGATGTAGTTTAAACATGCAGTAAAATGTTTTGAGGTAAATGAAATAGTAAACGGTCACTCACTGGGTCTGAGCGTGGGCAGAGAGCAGTGCTGGTCCAGCCAGGAGAGCGTGCTGCGACACAGATCATCAACACTGGCTGTGGAAACCATACTGTTAAACGACTCGAACAGCGGCTCGATGATGATGCTGAACTGAGAGAACGCCAGCAGTTCAGGAAAATATAAAGCACTTTCACCAGCACTGATGTTTTTGGATGCTAGGGACTAGATTTACAAAATATTCTGGAAGTGCACCAGTTGTCTAAAGAATAACGGAACAATGGTCGCCACAGCGGAATGAACCGCCATATTCCAACATGTGCTGTATGCCCTTCCAGCCGCAACCCAGTACTGGGAAACACCCATACACTCTCACATTCACACTCATACACTACGGACAATTTAGTTCATCCAATTCACCTATAGTGCATGTGTTTGGACTGTGGGGGAAACCGGAGCACCCGGAGGAAACCCACGCCAACACGGGGAGAACATGCAAACTCCACACAGAAATGCCAACTGGCCCAGTTGGGACTCAAACCAGCGACCTTCTTGCTGTGAGGTGACAGTGCTAACCACTGAGCCACCGTGCCACCCAACACAAGACGTGGCGCTTAAAAATGGGTTTTTAAAAAAGCGCAGCACAGCGAGGGGTCCACGTGACGTGATATTATGAACGTGATGTAATAACGACAAACAGGAAAATAATATGTTATAAGTTCTTGAAGATACATCATATAACTCAAGATATCTAACTATTACCAAAGTCCCTTTAAGGCAAGTCATTTCACTCTGCGGCCATCTTTGAAACGCCTCTCGGCCAGTATGCTCAGGCATTCTGTTTGAGCCCCTCCCCCGAAGAATTGTCAGTTTATATTGATTGATGATTGGCTCCTTTACTAGTAGGTGGGGCTCATTCTGCATATTGACCGTTACACTGTTCCCCATTCAAAACTATACAAGTGACACGTCTTGTGTATTCTAGAGTCTTTGCTATTCATAGATATTTACATTAGATGTTGCCTACGCTGTTGTTGTCTATTGGAAGGAATGCGTCAATAGAGCCGCCATTTTAGTACAGGGTAGCGCTCCTTTGAAATGAATGTGAGACCAAGGTGCAGTGGAGGACTGGCCATCTGGAGCCATAGATATACACATATACACATATATCTATGATCGGGAGTTTTCCCGGTGGTCAGTACGCAAATATTTGTTATAAATTACGAAAATTATAATTTTACATCACTTTTCTACATCGATGGATCAGTGACCGCACAGGCATTGCCGACAAAGAGCATGTGTTTGTGTGCATGGAAATGCATTATCCTCCCTCCCTGTTAAATTTGATCTACTCCATGTCCTGAAACACACCCCCTCTCCTGCTTTCCCTTCTAATTCTAGTGGAGGGAGCGATTCGTTTGTGAATGAATCTCTGTTATGAACGACTCGTGTGAACCATCGATATCCCTGCGTCTCAATGTGAACATCCAGCTTTCTGATCTAAATGGTATATAACATTTGTAATATTCAGTAATTTAGGGTGGACAATATGCACATTGAGGCGCAGGCACTGTTATGTTATCAGGCACCCTTATAAGTTACTTCAAAAACTAGCCGTTGCTTCACTTAGCCGACAATAATACAAGTTTCTGGCACCGCAGCGTCTTGTTGTCATATTTCATTTACATTGTTTGCTGATTTTATTCAACAAAACTAGCATAAGCCTAAAATTCAGTGCAAGTTGATACTACTTTGCCGTATGGTCAATGCAGTGAAAAGTTCGTAACATACAAAATCGTAAAAAACTAAATCTTACCTATGAAATGTTCTGCCTTTATGCTTTGTTTTCTTTGTTTGCTCATTACTACATCCGTACACAGCGCTAAAGTCCAGCATCTTCAGATTGGCTTTAGCCTTGATTAGTGCGGTTGAATGACAGTTGTCAAGGGCGACACGGTGGCGGAGTGGATAGCACAATCGCCTCACAGCAAGAAGGTCGCTGGTTCGAGCCTCGGCTGGGTCAGTTGGCATTTCTGTGTGGAGTTTGCATGTTTTCCCCGTATTGGCATGGGTTTCCTCCGGGGTTTCCCCCACAAGTCCAAAGACATGCACTATAGGTGAATCGGGTAAGCTAAATTAGTCGTAGTGTATGGGTGTTTCCCAGTGATGGAAGGGCATCCGCTGTGTAAAACGTATGCTGGATAAGTTGCCGGTTCATTCCGCTGTGGCGACCCCAGATTAATAAAGGGACTAAGCCGAAAAGAAAATGAATTAATGAATGAATAACATTTGTCCTGGGAGCACTGTACAAATGTGGCGGCGGTATCGACGCATGCTCAGGGTCCGTATGCGATATCCAGTGTATATATCTATGGACTGTTACACTTTTCCCCATTCAAAACTATACAAGTGACATGTCTTGTGTATTCTATAGTCTTTGCTATTACTATAGTTGTTATGTTACCATAGCAACTATAGAATTACCACAACAAATTACTTCAATGATATTGCTATTGTATGGTTGAAAAACATTGTAGTATTGACTATTGAGTACTGAGTATTGGTTCATCAACAGACACTGAGCTTTGCAGGATACAATCCAGAACTTCCAGTTCTGCAGCGTTTGAGCTCTCACATATTCTCTGAACTTCTCCCTCATGTGGTCAAACCTCTGTCGTGTTATTGGAACGCCTGTAGCGGGGAGCTGCTGCTGACACACACTAAACAAACACAGTTTCAACATAATGCATTAGTGTTAACATCTCGTCTGAACTACCACACACACACACACTTTTTCCTATATCCTGGTGGGGACTCATCATATATGTAATGATGTTTCTACTTTACAAACCGTATATTCTCACCACTTACTTCTAAACCCAACCCTCACAGGAAACAATCTGCAATTTTACATTTTCAAAATACTTCATTCTGTGTGATTTATAAGCATGTTTACCCATGGGGACATCAGTTTAGGTCCCCACGATGACACAAATTCCCCAGGAGTCTGTGTGCATTAAGGTTTAAGTCCCCACCAGGATATAAAAACAAGTACACACACATATACACATTGTGATGGAACCTTTTAACATTGATTATCATATACTGATGATTGACAATTAGATATTGATAATTGATTAAGGTTTTGCTAAGGTAATGATCAAAAATGCATTATAGTAATGGGTTATTACAGTCATGTGGCCATGTGTAATCTACTGGTTGATTAAGAGTTAAGAGAAATTCTTATCTAAGTGTCTAACAATAAAATATATAAAAATTAAATAAAAATGCTTGTGAGCTTGTGTGTAAACTGATCATTCGCTGGAGAATTAAAGCAATTAAAAGACAAGCTTTGTCTGACTTTATTCAATTTCAGTCTTCACATTAAAATATCTTCCTTGTGAACAGGACCTAAAGAATTTGCCATTACAACATACACACACACAGACACACACACACACACTTTATGCAAGTATTAAACCAACCCAGGCTCATTGGAAATATGTTCCCAGGACTACATTTTTGAGAATTGAGAAATATGTACCCTGAACTACGTTTTCTTGCAGTTTTCATTTCACAAAGTCATTAGAGGGCACGGTGTATATTTTTGACAATCTCAAATTTATTAGTGAGGCACGTTTTCTCATACGTGCCCTTTCTAGTAAATCCACCAGAAGTCACTGTGGACTGTGCGTCCGTGAGAGAAGCTGATTGGCTTGTCATCGTGCATAACATATCAGCTTAATATCAAAACACCCACACACCTTCTTCCCTAAACCCAACCCATAGTGTTTTCAGTAGCAAGCTAGAATAGAAGATGCATCACAGCCGCATGCTTCTACCACAACGTTACACTGCTTTTATTACCTGGTTTCTGGAACCATAACTTCGCCGGACTCAAACCCCGGTCCAACTTAGATCCCCAACCCAAATCTAGCACCGTTCATGGTGAGCTACTAAGCAAACAATCACACCGGGAAAGCTGTCCATACGGAGGTAAGCCGTCAGTGGTACCGCCCAATAGCGTTTGTTTTACACACAAAATGCGGCCATATGTACCCACAAGCACATATTTCTCAGTTCTCAAAAAATGTAGCCCTGGGCACATTTTTCCAATGATAAGAACTTTAATGAGCTGGATTAGACTGACTTGATGGCGGAGTTGAGCGCCAGGATCTGGTCTCTCAGTCTCTGCGCCTCCTCATGAAGCTGCGCTCTTTCCTGCTGCATCTTACTGATGTACTCCGCTGTTTTCTGCAGAGTTGTGGCTTTACTGATCTGTGAACCGCAGGAATGACAGGACAGAGGGTGAGCGAGAAACAAGCAATACTCATGATATTAAAACCTATAAAGCTAGTAGTCTGTTTCAGATCATCAAACAAAGTTAAACATTAGTCAAAGATAACACAAGTAAACACACCATGCAGTTTTTAAATGCAGCTTTTTATTGTTAAGGCAAAACAAAATACAAAACTACATAGGCCTGTGTGAAAAAGTGTTTGCAAAAAAATGCATTAGAGATTAAATTTCTATTAATTTAGCACAGCTAAAGTGTACTACAGTATCCTGTACTATAGCATCCTGTAAGTATTTATAGTAATCTATAAACTTTGTAAAATTTACTGAAATACATTTGCAAAGACGAAAAGTTTATATTATATACATTGTAATCAGGGCTTAACATTAACTTTTTTGATCACAGCCACTGTGGCTAGTAGTATCACTAGCCACAATTTTTTTGTTGGGAAAATATATTTTATGTGCATAAAATGTGACTTTGGCATGCTAAAATTACTTGATTTGGATTTTGTGTTATGTCCACATGCCTCCTCATTCATTTCACTTTTTTGTGTTTGTCACGACTGCTTTCCACAAAGGCACGAATCACGGGAGTTATCAAAACACGTACATTTATTTACAAACAGAACACTCAACTGGGACACTCAGGAAGACGACTCACAGGGATGACGATCATGGTGTGAAGACAACATGACATGATGTACAATACCGGACAATGAAGGAAACAAACTAAGGGGTATAAATACACACGGGCTAATGACACACAGGAGAGGAACACAGGTGAAACTGATGAATATTAGGAAACGGCGGGAAACAGAACAAAGGAGCACATGATCACAACACAGAACAGACACCTGACAGTGTTGTGTTCGAGCTTCCTCAATGAGCATGAGCAAATGAGTTGTGGTTTCACGGTGTCGCATTGCAATTAGTTTTTATTTCACATGACTTTTCAGGGCTCAACACTAAGGATTGACCAAATTTTTCTATAGCCACTCCAAAAATTAAAAAAATTTAAATAAATAATTCTTTGCCCAAAATAACTGTGAGCAAAAGAAAGCAGGTGAAAAACATACCGTGTGCGATAATCAAAGGACGATCACATGAAAGGTTAAAGCGAAAGCAACCTGCTGCTTACAAAAAGACATTTAAAAAAACCTGAAGCTCTTGAAAGCAGCAGGACTGGGTGCACGAGCGTCGCTTTTTGTACAGTCTATTTAAAAGAGAACCGATCGCAGCAGTTACATTTCCAGGCACGGATGCTTCGCGCAAGGAACTGTTGCTTTTTGAAACTTTTAAACACTCGCGCGCTTCACATCAGCTGAAATCAGCCTTGACACTGAAGCCCTCATCAGTGCGTCAGGATCGCCTGTGTCTCACCGTGCGTGTGATCATCCTCTCATTCGGTATTCACCTGCTTTCTTTTGCTCACGTGAACACAGTTATTATTGTCATCTCTCGCGTTGGCCTCTCATTGGGCAATCCTTATTGTTGAACTCTGCTTTTTAAGAAAACTACAATTTAAAAATCATCTTCAACCAGCCAAAGCGGCTAGAGGGAGTGACTGTCTAACCCGCCACAGCTGAAATCTCATTTGCAGGGTTGGCGGGTGTTAATGTCAAGCCCTGATCGTAATATATTATAATGAATAAAATGTATGCATTAAAAAGCATTAATTTTGACTAACGTGCATTAGTATTTTGTCAATATGCAAATAAGTGTACTTCTTTGCAAAATACTATTAAAACCATTATTTAAAATAAAACTTTAATCTGACATTATTACAAAGTGCACTTTTAAGAGTGTACTGAGGTCATAAAAGCCTTGATTTCACAAAAATTATATCAAATTAAATTCAAATGTACATTTAAGATCTGAAGTACACAAGAGTTCATTCAATACACTCGAGCACACTTTTTGCTTACACTTTATTTTAAGGTATTCACTTTCACTATTCATTCAACTACAGAGAAATATTAATGAATTATATGCATGCACTATGTAGTCAGGGTTACAATGAAGAACAGGTTTAGAGTTAGTTGCATGTAATTATGCATAATTTATTGTAATTACCATATTTCACTATGTTACTATATTAACAAGGACACCTACAATTCTTTTATAAAGGGTGACAGATATTTATATTTGTTTTACTGTGCTTACCCTCGCTCCAACCTTGTGTATGTTCACCACTTTGGCCAAATTTTACTTTACTTTACTTTACTTAGATCTACACTACCTGACAAAAGTCTTGTTTTAAGACCAACAAATAATTGACTTCTTGACTTCTAGTTGATCATTTGGAAAAGTGTCAGAAAGATTTTTTCCATGAATCATCTGTTGAACTGCATCCCAATCATCACAAATACTGCAGAAGACCTACTGGAACCCGCATGGAGCCAAGATTCTCACAGAAATCAGTCAAGTTTGGTGAGGGAAAAATCATGGTTTGGGGTTACATTCAGTATGGGGGCGTGCGAGAGATCTGCAGAGTGGATGGCAACATCAACAGCCTGAAGTATCAAGACATTTGTGCTGCTCATTACATTACAAACCACAGGAGAGGGCAAATTCTTCAGCAGGATAGCGCTCCTTCTCATACTTCAGCCTCCACATCAAAGTTCCTGAAAGCAAAGAAGGTCAAGGTGCTCCGGGATTGGCCAGCCCAGTCACCAGACATGAACATTATTGAGCATGTCTGGGGTAAGATGAAGGAGGAGGTATTGAAGATGAATCCAAAGAATCTTGATGAACTCTGGGAGTCCTGCAAGAACGCTTTCTTTGCCATTCCAGATGACTTTATTAATCAGTGATTTGAGTCATTGCAGAGATGTATGGATGCAGTCCTCCAAGCTCATGGGAGTTATACACAATATTCATTCTGTTTCCACTGCACCATGACTTTATATTCTATACTGGACATTATTTCTGTTCAGTGACAAGACTTTTGTCTAAGCAAAGTCAGACCTTACTGTCCTAATTAAATCATTAAAAATTAAGGCATGATCATATTTTATTTAGGTAAAATAATCGTAATCTAGAGGCCTTTGCCTTTCATATAAGCCATTTCTGACACCAAATGATCAACTAGAAGTCAAGTTATTATTTGTTGTTCCTAAAACTTGGATAGGCCACAAGACTTTTGTCAGGTAGTGTAGTGATTGAAGATAGTGTCATTTACCTTTATACTGGGCTGTGAGCTGAGAGTCGTCACCAGACTGTGTAACGTATCAAACCCCAGCTTGATGTTGAACCGTCTCTTCTGTTCGGCAGAAATGTGTGTGATCCGTCGCGTGTCTGTCTGCAAGACCATAGAGATTTGTGAGAAACAACTCAAACTGTGTGCTTATAAAATGTTTCAAGTAAAAACTTACTCTTGAGGACTCCAACTTTGACTCTGGGCTTTTCTCTGCTGCACTGGTAGGTGATGTCTGACCCATGCTTCCTGGAAAACTAACTACAAATATAAAACACATTTCTGTTGAAGCATGTTGTGATTTTTTTTCTTTTACAGTTTTGAGTTGAATATCTCACAGATACTGTACATGAATATCTCTCAATACATTCTGACCTTTTTCATGCTGTTTAGAAGAGAAAAGTCCAAACTCTCAGATAAAAAGTCACAATTACCTTTCTTATTTTATTAATTCTATTGCAGAACAGTTAAATTGCAAGGTGTAAATTCAGAATTTAAAGAAATAAACATTAAAATTGTGAGATGTAAATTCAGAATTTAAATACATGAAAGTCAAAATTGCGAGATGGACTTAACAAATCAAGCGCTTGCATTTTTTTTCCCCAAAAATAATAAAAAATGTTTGTAAGCTTGATAAAAAACACATAGAAGTAAGTTATTGCAACATTCTATATTACAATTTTATTTTTATGTCAGAATGACAAACACAGTGTTAGTAGTAATTGTCACTTTTATCCTAGAATTTATCCCAGAGTTTACATCTTGCAATATGCAAACATGCATATGTGTGTGTGTGTGTGTGTGTGTGTGTGTGTGTGTGTGTGT
>CAIGQV010016645.1:29635546-29651300 GCA_903798115.1 Danio jaintianensis | reverse complement strand
CTCTTCTACATCATAAAAATACCATCATATGTCTGCAGATATTTAAGAAACATGCTAAGTGAACATTTTTGTTTATCTGAGAAACAATGCTGAAGTCAGATATTCTGCTTTGAACGTTCCGGAACGGCTGTCTTTGTTTTGGTCATTTAAACCGCCCAATGCCAGTTTAGCCAATTATAATTCAGCACCCCGGGTTGCATTGGTGGAAAACAGCGTATTTCATTCCATCAGTCAGGAATGCTCTCAAAGCATGTGTCTGTGACCGAAATGCGACCTCCAGTGGACAGTAGCATTGTCCTCCAAAATGAGACGCAGATTCAGAGTTCCACATTGGGTTATTAATTAGCAAATAATATAAATATTACAAATGTAAACATTAGATGAGCAGGTTACGTTGTAACAACACACTATGTGACGAGATTTGCAGTGATAAGCAGTTTGGCTGTTTGCACCAGACGAAAGACGACAGCATTTTAAATACAGCCATTCAGATGCACAGAATAGTGCACTCACTGCACTCTAACGAAATGGTCAGTTTTATGATCTAATTAATACATATTAAACCTCTTTAACATTATTAAATGTAGATGCTGAATCACTGATATGTGTTGGTTTGCACTGAGTCATAGTACTGAAGTTCATTTTCAAACGGTTTAATTTATTTTCCAGATCTGAGGTGAACTATCTGCTGCTGCTTTCAGTAGTATGGCAATAAATGTCATGTAAAATGGCATTCAAACTCACATTATTAGCATTTAACACTGAATGAAGCACATGAGGCGTACCTGAGGTGATCATGTCACCAGGTTTTCTGTTGTTCAGCTGCAAGAAATAGCCGTTTCTAAAATATAAATTCGAGGTGTTGGTTAGGACAAAAACTCCTTTTAATATGGAAAATATTCCTTCTATCGCCTGCCGTTGCTTTTAGTTAGAACACAGTTTAAATCAGCCTTTAATGCAAAATGTGTAAATGCAACGGGACCTTTGATACTGTTACTAATTGTTGTTTAACTTATTGTTACACTGCATCCCAAATGGCACACTATACACTATGCACTTACCCACTCGACAGCAAAGTATGTGAATTTGGTGTCATCCCAAATGAAACACTAACGTTTTTATGCCTATTTATGCCTTTAAGCATTCAGGCATCATTGTGGAAAAAATGTGGCTTTTATTTACCTTTGAACAAAAAGTGGCATGTCCAAAATTATTCATACCCTTTGCAAACTGTCAGTCTATGGGGATATCAAAAGTTCTATGCCATTCCAGATAGTTTGCGCTGTTCTAAAGCATCCTGGTTTGTGGACAGTCATGGCTAAGACAAAAGAGCTCAGTGAGGACCTGAGGCTGTGCATTGTGACTGCTCACAAGTCAGAAAAATGGCTATAAGACCAAATCTAAATGTTTTGAAGTTCCAAGGGCTACAGTGCAAAGTATTATTAAAAAATACAAGATGTTCCGCACTTTGAAAAATCTCAGCAGACATGGTTGGAAGACAAAAGCCCACTTGGCCTTCGCAAATGCTCATCTGGACAAATAAGAAGACTTCTGGTCTTCTGTTTTATGGTCAGATGAAACAAAAATGTAATTGTTTGTCCACGATGGTGTAGCCTTCATTTGGAAGCAAAAAAGGAGAAGCCTTCAACCCTAAGAACACTATCCTCACTGTCAAACATGGTGGTGGGAACCTAATGTTTAGGGGTTGTTTTTTTCAGCCAGTGGACTGGGGAATCTAATCACAGTAAATGGCACAATGAAAAAGGAGCAATATATCCAAATTCTCAACAACATCAGGCAGTCTGCAGAGAAGGGCACCAGTGGACATTTCAGCACAACAATGACCAACAACACACAGCAAAAGTGGTTAAGAAATGGTTATCAGACAAAAACATTAACATTTTGCAGTGGCCCGGCCAGAGTCCTGACTTAAATCCAATTGAGAATCTGTGGAGGGAGCTAAATCAGGGTGTAAATCAGGGAGCTAACCAGGGTGATGGCAAGGAGACTCTCCAACCTGAAAAATGTGGAGCTCATCACTAAAGATGAATTGGTAAAAATGCCAGTGGAGACATGCAAAACACTAGTCAGCAATTATAGCAAGGGTTTGATTGCTGTAATAGCCAATAAAGGCTTTTCTATTGATTATTGAATAGAGTATGGATAATTTTGGACATGCCACTTTTTGTTCAAATGTAAATAAAAGCTCAGAAATATTTTTTTCCACAATGATGCCTCTTGTATATCGTCTTATTATTTTTTGGGAGAAGCCGGTGTCATTTCCCATCAATAAAAACTTGATGGTGGAGTAAAAGTAACTTTAAGTCAGAATTTGCCAGGGGTATGAAGAATTTTGGGCTTGAAATTTCACAATTCTCAATACCACACCAGAATGGCTAACTGAAAACATGTTAACAAATGTTATCTAATGTTAGCAAATTCATAAAAAATCAAAGACTGATATTCATTCATTCATTCATTCATTTTCAATCGCTTTTCCGGGGCCGGGTCGCGGGGGCAGCAGTTTTAGGAGAGAACCCCAGACTTCCCTCTCCCCAGACACATCATCCAGCTCCTCCGGGGGGATCCCGAGGCGTTCCCAGGCAAGCCGAGAGACATAGTCCCTCCAGCGTGTCCAGGGTCTTTCCCGAGGCCTCCTCCATGCCTGGAACACCTCCCTAGGTAGGCGTCCAGGAGGCATCCAAAACAGATGCCCGAGCCACCTCAGCTGACTTCTCTTGATGTGGAGGAGCAGCGGCTCTACTCCGAGCTCCTCCCGGGTGACATAGCTCCTCACCCTATCTATAAGGGTGC
Organism: Danio jaintianensis; assembly: GCA_903798115.1. Classification (NCBI taxonomy): domain Eukaryota; kingdom Metazoa; phylum Chordata; class Actinopteri; order Cypriniformes; family Danionidae; genus Danio; species Danio jaintianensis. The sequence continues at coordinate 29,648,486 of CAIGQV010016645.1, read as the reverse complement.
GCCCTGCCACCCTTCGAAGGAAACTCATTTCGGCCGCTTGTATCCGAGATCTTGTCCTTTCGGACAAATACGTGAGAGTAGGAACGTAGATTGACCGGTAAATTGAGAGCTTTGCCTTTCGGCTCAGCTCCTTCTTCACCACAACAGACCGGTACATCGACCGCATTGCTGCTGCCGCTGCACCAATCCGCCTGTCAATCTCACGTTCCATCCTTTCCTCACTCGTGAAAAAAACCCCAAGATGCTTGAACTCCTCCACCTGGGGTAAGGACTTTCCTCCACCTGGAGATGGCAAACCACCTTTTTCCGGAGGAGCACCATGGCCTCGGACTTGGAGGTGCTGATTCTCATCCCAGCCGTGCCACACTCGGCAGCAATCCGCTCCAGTGCATGCTGAAGGTCCATGTTCGATGCAGCCAACAGAACAACATCGTCTGCGAATAACAGAGATGAAATCCTGTGGCCCCCGAACCGGACCCCCTCCAACCCAAGGCTGCGCTTTGAAATTCTGTCCATATAAATTATGAACAGAATTGGTGACAAAGGGCAGCCCTGCCGGAGTCCAACATGCACTGGAAACAAGTCTGACTTATTGCCGGCAATGCGAACCAAACTCCTACTCTGTACATACAGGGACGAGACAGCCCTTAACAGAGCGCCTCTGAACCCATACTCCCAGAGCACCCTCCACAGAATACCATGAGGGAAACGGTCGAATGCCTTCTCCAAGTCCACAAAACACATGTGGACCTGTTGGGCATACTCCCATGAACCCTCGAGCACCCTGGTGAGGGTATAGAGCTGGTCCAGTGTACCACGGCCTGGACGAAAACCGCATTGTTCGTCCTGGATCCTAGGTTCAACCATTGGTCGGATCCTCCACTCCAGTACCCTGGCATAGACTTTCCCAGGGAGGTTGAGGAGTGTGATCCCCCTACAGTTGGAGCACACCCTCCAGTCCCCCTTCTTAAAAATGGGAACCACCACCCCAGTTGCCTAGTCCAGAGGTACTGTCCCCAACCTCCATGTGATATTGTAGAGACGTGTCAGCCAAGACAGCCCTACAACATCCAGAGACCTACGATACACAGGGTGAATCTCATCCACCCCGGCTGCTTTGCCACTGCGGAGCTTGCAAACTACCTCAGTGACCTCAGCTTGGGTAATGGGTGAGTCCACCCCTGCATCCCCAGTCTCTGCTTCCTCAATGAAAGACATGTTGGTGGGGTTAAGGAGATCCTCAAAGTATTCCTTCCACCGTCCGACAACATCCCCAGTCGAGGTCAACAGCTCCGCACTTCCACTGTAAACAGTGTTGATGTGGAGCTGCTTTCCCCTCCTGAGGCGCCGAACGGTTTAAGACTGATATTTGATTCACTTTTAAACAGTAGAGCTGCAAAAACAATAGTACAGTACATAAATACACAGCAGACATTCAGCCCCAAATGCACTGCAGTACCATGGTACAGTATTACCAGAAAGCATCAGCACTTTTATTTACACATCAGCAATTTTTAAGCGAGGACTCGCATCATCAATCAAACTCATACCCACAAAGCAGCAGATGAATAAAATGCATTTAAAAGCAGCAGCTGCAGTATGTGGGTCAGATTTGATTAAACGCTGTGAAAGGCAGAATGTGCGTCTCTCTGACCGCCTTGTCCACCAGAAGGGAAGATTAGCACTTCAGTCACTAAAGGCAATCAAACTAGTCTTTTTCTCACCCCTGTGACGCAAATGAAGACGTGCATTTACATTTACGCATTACCTGCACTGCTAACCCACTAAAGTAAATGCTACTCTATGCAAAAAATAAATAAATAAAAATCAATGATTTACACTTACTATCATCACAGCTGTTTTATAGACCACATTTCAGAAATGTCTAGCAGTGGGTTGTAAAATTGTGTTTGAAATTTCACCCCAAAAATAATAATTTACTCATCCTCAGGTTCACAAAAAAATTACTTTTGCTGCTTGTTCAAACTACTCACTTAAAATGGGCCGAAGTTTTTTGTCGGACAACTTAATAGCATTATGTTCGATCCACTTAAATTTAGGGATGTAACGATTCACCTGACTCACGATACGATTTAGTCACGATTTAAAAAATATATATATATTTGAAACAAATTTAAGGTGAAGAGCCCCACCTCTTGCTCGCTGCTGATGTGCAGATAAAGCAAGTTTGCGCCTGTAAATACAGCACTCACTCTGTTCAAAAAATGTATCACGAATGTTCAACATTTCTACTGGTTTGAATCATCACATATTTGAATCGATTTTCAACCGTCTCACGGTGAATCATTACATCCCTACTTAAATTTGTAAAAACGATTACGTTAACTTAATCGATTTGTGTTGGGTCAATATGAAGTAATTTTTTGCAGTGTTGCTTTAACTCTTCAAGAGTTCCTTTTTTTCTATTGAACACAAAAGAAAATACTTTGAAGAATGTTTAATTGTTTGAACCGGTAGCCATTGACTTCCATAGTAGGAAAAAAATACTATGAAAGTCAACGGCTACTGATATCCAACATTTTTTAAAATATCTTTTTTGTTTTCGTGGTTTTTTTTTGTCTGATGGGCATAGCCTTCACCTGGTGCATCTCACACAGATAAACAGCACAGTGACAGACAAGAATGAGCCAAATCGCCCTTACTACAGTAAGAACTTTCCCAGTGGTTATTTGATATATTTGTTGTGAAGTTAATTAAAGCCTTTCTGCAACGATGAGTCACACACAACACACACAACACAGTTATAAAGTTCACGCAAGCACGCACGCACACGCATTTAGCTTTGCACTGTTTTTGCACGGCAAATGTGATAGGATACACGTTAATATCCACTGCTGTATGGACATCCCGTTATGTTAATGTACAAAATAAACCGGATTTAAGTCCACGAACCGGGATTGAAGCTTCTTCTTTAATAATTATACTGATATGCGGCTGCGGTGATGAATTACAGCGATTTTACTGTATTTACATGTTATTACAAACATGCACTGTTTTAAAAACGCGGAAACAAACACATACGACCCTTCATAACCACCTAAATACTGCGTGCCATGTATGGTCTCACAGCATGGCAGGTCTGTCATCAGAAAGCATGTGCCATCATGAATAATTAAGAAGCAGGCTCTTCTCATAGGAGAGAAGAAATCGGCCAGAGCAGAAATGGTCGTGCCCAACTGAGCCTGGTTTCTCTCGAGGTTTTTTCCCTTCACTTTAGTCAATTAGTGAAGTTTCCTCTTCGCCGCTGTCGCCACTGGCTTGCTTGGTTTGGGACTTGTGGAGCTGCGCATCGATGGATTTGCTCTTCAGTGTTTGGACTTTCAGCAGTGAAAATTAAACCACACTAAACTGAACTAAACTGAACTGACAGTTTCAATTTACTAGAACTTCTATGTTTAGCTGCTTTGACACAATCTACATTGTAAAAGCGCTATAGAAATAAAGATGAACTGAATTAAATTAAATAGGATAAGAAAACTCTGTGAATAATAATGAGAAACCGACTCCACTAGCAGTTCAGCTCTATGTCACCAATTTTGATCCCGACCCAATAATGATTTTAAACCTGGAAGATGAAATTAGCTGACAAAAGCTCATAATTTTCCAGTTTTCCCCACAATTAAAGCTAACAGTTGCTAACGTTGTCTTAATTTATGCTCAACACAAATCTTCAAAAAAGTACTCAAGTGTTTCTTAAATCTTTAATAAAGGGCGAAAGTTGCTGTCTGATCTTACCTTCTGCAGCATGGACAGCAGATCTTTGTTCTTCTGAAGCTAAAAACACATACAATAAAATAAATCAGCAGTGCTTTTGATCCTAATGGACAATATAGATCAGTCAGAAAACCTAAAATACTGAGAAAAAGCATCTTATCTTAATGATGGTTCAATACATGGGGGGCTTTTAGGATATTGTTTTGCGAGGGTCACTGGGGTCAGAGATGTTAGTACTGTGAATGCTGAACCTTGGTTTCTTGACCTGAAAATGCTCCTTTAGTTTTGCAACAGGAAAAAAAAACTAGCTCAGGTTTTTGGTATATACAAAACACATCTTGTGTAATGTGCATGTTTGTTTGTTTGTTTTTGGCATTTTCTGTAACACTTTAGGTCACAATTCTTGCTATTAACTACTGGCTTATTACCTGCCTATTATTAAGATATGAACTGTTCATTAGTAGTTATTATAAAGTATGATCTTATTCTGCATCCCCAATCCTGCCCAAAACCTACCTTACTAACTATTAATAAACAGATAATTAGTAGTTTATTAAGCTAGTAGTGTTAGTTAATGGTTTTAAAATACTGTGACTTATGACCTAAACTAAAGTGTTACCGCATTTTCAAATTGCAGCCAATCAGCAGAAAGAGGCGTGTCTAGTAACTATAGTGGAAATATCAAAAAGGGGCGGGTCCTGTTGAGGAATGGGCATGTTTGTTTTTTGTTGTTTTCACATATCAACATTGCTTGGCTAAATTTCCTTAGTGCGTTTTTAAATGTGTGTAAATATATTGATTTAATTTCAACAATTTTATGAACATCTCGTGCTGTTATAGAGGCATTACATTTATCCCTTTTTTCTTTCGCTCTGGTTTCTGGTATATTCAGAAACACCTGCTGGGTAATGCACATGACAATGCACGACTGGGCCAGTTGGCATTTCTGTTTGAAGTTTGCATGTTCTCCCCGTGTTGGCGTGGGTTTCCTCCGGGTGCTCCGGTTTCCCCTACAGTCCAAGCACATGCACAATAGGTGAATTGGATCAACTAAATCGTAGTGTATAAGTGTGTGTGTGAATGTGAGAGTGTATGGGTGTTTCCCAGTACTGGGTTGTGGCTGGAAGGGCATCCGCTGTGTAAAACATATGCTGGAATAGTTGGCGGTTCATTCTGATAAATCAGAGACTAAGCCGAAGGGAAATTAACGAATTAATGAATGAACAATAAGAAATTTAAAATTGGTTTAATAATAAGTGAAAAGCTAATCAAATATTTACACTCTCGTTCAAAGATTTGGAACTGGTAAGATACTTTTACTCAGAAAATCTGTAAAAACCCTTGTAAAACGTAAACAACTTTTTTGTTTTTGTTTTCTATTCATCATTAAATACTGAAAAAAGTCAATCACAGCTTCCAGAAAAATATAAAACAACACAAACTACATAGTGTATGAAGAATCCTGCGTTACTGAACATGGAACTAATGGCTGCAGGAAAAAAAACTAGCTTTGCATCTCGGAAATACAACTTAAGACAAGATTATTTCCTTATTCCTCCTGTGAAATTTTAATTCCTTTTTCCAAAATTTTACCAAGTGTTGTTTAAGGGAGAGAAGATTTGTTCAACAATTTGTAAAACATAATAGTTTTAATAACTCATTTCTAATAACTGATTTATTTTTGTCTTTGCCATGATGACAGTACATAATATTTTAGTAGTTTTTTGCAAGATACTAGTATTCAGCAGTGGTGTAATGTAACAAATTACAAATACTCAAATTACAGTAATTGAGTAGTTTTTTTTATAAAGTACTACTTTATTTTTTCTTGTGTATGGGGATTAGAAAAATCAGTCTTGTGATTCCTGTCAAATCAACACACATAAAAGGTAAATCGCATCATACTGAACTACCTCAAGACATGGGCGATTTATAATTGCAGCAAACTGTTTGCAAGCATTAAAAGTGTCCAAGAAGATGTCCAAAATCTTTACACACAATGACCCAGAGACTGTTTAGATGCATGTCACTGATGAGAAGATGACGGATGTTTATTGTATGATTACCGAAATGGTCTTAAACACCCAGCAGGCACAGGACATCAACATGACGTCAGGTTGACATTGTACCCCAACGTTGTGAGGATGCTGCATTTTGTTTGTAAATGAAAATCGGGTTGACATCAGAACCCAATGTCAGGCCTACGTCAATGTCCAACGTCCAACCTAAAATCAACCAAACATCAACATCTAATGAAGTTACAGCTTTACGTTGTGTGGACGTTACCACTATGACATCTATAAGACGTTGGATTTTGGTTGCCATACCTGACGAATAAAGTATTTGACGTCAATATGACGTTGGTTTAAGATGTTGGCTCAACGTTGGATTTTGGTCACTTTCTAACACAACCTAAAATCAACAAAATATCAACTTCATTTGACGTCGTTATTGGACATCAAAATAACGTTGTCCTTAGACGCTGGCTAGACATTGAATTTTGGTTATCTGACATCACAACCTAAATCTAACCTAATATTAACGTCTTATGACGTTGTGTGCCTGCTGGGCAATAACTAAATGCACTACAGAATGTTACGTTTACACACACACATCCACAAACTAAATGTAAATGCATCAGCTTTTTACAGCATAATACTCACTACTCTTGAGTAATTTTGAAAGGTCTACGTTTTACTCATACTTTCAGTAATATTTACAACAGATACTTTTACTCGCACTACATTTTTAGGCAAGTAATGCTACTTTTACTTGAGTATGATTTTTCAGTACTCTTTCCACCACTGGTATTCAGCTTTGTCCTAAGTCAAGAATGGGTGTTTCTGATTAGTTTTAGGACAAAGTTTTTTAACCACTTCAAATGTTAACTACTGTACTTAAAGGCTTAACTAGGTTAATTAGGCTAGTCACTGGAGAGCAATGGTTTGTTTTGCAGACAATCAGAAAAACAAATTCTATACAATAATATATTTTTAAATTTAATTACAGTATATTATTTCATACAGTGAAAAAATCCCTTGCTCTGATTTCCCACTTGGTGTTGTGATCACCAGCTGTGTTTTCTCTGCTGGAGATTACTTCCGGTACTCTGTATGAACTACAACTCCCAGAACTCTTTGCGCCCATCAACCCCTGCAACAGCTGACAATAATCCAGACATTCACACACAGACACAGCTGTAGCTCATCTCACTGACTACATGGACTATATATACACGTCACTTTCTCATTCACATTGCCGAGTCTTGTTTCTTCTTGAACATTTTAAAGCGGTTTTTCCTTGCTTGTTTTCTCGTGTTTTGATTCTAGCCTGTTTACCGTTTTGATTCTGTGCCACCTAGCCTGACCTCTGGCGTTTATTTTGACTATGTTTACTGGATTACCTTTATGCTCCTGTTTTGACCATTGCCTGTACAACCTTGCCTTTAATAAACTGCATTTGGATCCATTTGTTATCTGTTGTCAGCGTCCGCTTCGTAACACTTGGGAAATATTTGAAAAAAAATTACAATTTCACAGGAGGGCGAATAATTTTATCTATACATTACAGTATAAAATATTTATTTGAAGGGACTTCTTGCAGAAATATTGATGAAATCTTACTGGCTCACTTTTATTTTGTTGATTTACACTTTAAAGAAATGAATGTTGGAAATGTGTTCTGGCCATATAATGCACACCTGACCCACTGCATTTGATCGGCTACTCACTCTTTTCTTATAGTAAATCCTCCATTTGTGATACTCTTTTATCACCACCTCAATCCGTCTCTTCCAGTAGCTTCCCTCCAGAACAATCGCCTGCAATTGTCATAAATAAGCACATCCATTATACAGGGTTCTTACACCTTTTCTAAAGTCAAATTTAAGCACTTTTTAAGCAGTTTCCACACTGCAAATAATGCTTTTCTTACTATGATTTTTAGTGTTTATAGTCATTCAATCAAATGCAAATCTGCGCTCTACCAGATAAGTTTGGTGCTGAGACCAAATATCTTCAAATGACAAGTACCAAAGAAGGTCGGCACTCAATCATTTATTAAATAAATCATAGGAGAAAAGAAAAAACAAACATTTCAGTCGGTGTAATGATCTTTTAACTCTTGCTGCATAAGTAGTCATTTCAGGTGTTCACAATTTCAATTAAAATCAAAATATCAGTAAAAAGAGAAGAAAAATATATACACGTAGCAATATATCACAGATATTATAGCAATATGCCTTATAAATATCCAAACTTAACAATTTTCTATATATATATATAACAACAGGGCAGCATAGTGGCTCAGTGGTTAGCAATGTGGCCTCACAGCAAGAAGGTCGCTGGTTCGAGTCCCGGCTGGGTCAGTTGGCATTTCTGTGGGGAGTTTGCATGTTCTCCCCGTGTTGGCGTGGGTTTCCTCCAGGTGCTCCGGTTTCCCCCACAGTCCAAACACATGCGCTATAGGGGAATTGATTAACTAAATTGGCTGTAGTGTATGAGTGTGTGTGTGAATGAGTGTGTACTGGTGTTTCGCAGTACTGGGTTGCAGCTGGAAGGGCATCCGCTTCCAGCATATATTCCAAAACATATGCTGGTATAGTTGGTGGTTCATTCCGCTGTGGTGACCCCTGATAAATAAGGAACTAAGCCCAAGAAATGCCAACTGCCAACCAGCCAGGACTCAAACCAGCAACCTTCTTTCTGTAAGGTGACAGTGCTTACCACTGAGCCACCGTGCCAGAAGATTTCATTTTGCAAAACCAAAAATATTTATTTTATTTAAAAAGTTAATAATTAATACCCGTTTAGTAAGATACATTGTTATTTTCAAGCACTTTATCCAAAATCTAAGCATTTGAAAACACTAGAATAAAATTCAAGCATTTTGCAGGATTCCCAGCACCCCTTCAAACCCCAATAATAAACTAGAGGTTGCATAATGCATAAAAATATAAAACCTAAATAAAGACAAGCTACATTTTGTACTATGCTTTAATTAAGTGATGCATTAGGTATAGGTAAACAAACACTCACTTCAGGTTTGCCGTGTGCATCTGCCTCTGATCCCTCCAGCGGCGTGACGAATCCACACACAGGGTTTTTCCTTTTCTCCACATCTAAAGCAATGTTACATCACATCACAGTCCTGTAGTTCATTATGCATTCCTATAACTCAGTTTTGTAGTTCATTATGCATTTCTGTTTTTTGTTTTATGTTGTGTGTCAAGGAGGTCAACAAGTTACAATAAAGAATTATGTATGAATTACATAATTACGCATAAGAACAATTTGTTCATCTGACTTCCTGAACATTTCAAAATACAATTTTGTAGCTTATAAAGCCTGAAAGCTTACATTACTAAAGGAGAAAGTTATAAAAATGCAAAAAATATATAATAATAATTGAACAAGACCAGCAGGGTATGTAAACTTGTAAATTGGACTCTACATGCTATATTTTGAAACTTGGTTTGTTAACAAATGTCTCAAAAAATTAATAATATCTGGATGTCTTATAGTTGCACTCAGCAAATTTGAGCTGGATGACAATATACTGTAGTTTTTGCAAAAATACAGAGAAGCACGAAGTACATAAGATATACAACCATACATGAGTGAACCGTATGTACACAGAAAATGCATATTTGTTTCTTATTTCTTAAACTAAGACTTTTGGAGAGTTTTACTTTAGGCAAACATATAAATCTAATTTTATACTAAGACTTAGGGCTGGGCGATATTGCAAAAAAAATTATCACGACATCATGTTTCATATCATTCGATATCGATAATTATAGAATATTTTTTTTAAACAACACATTTAGAAATATTAGGATTTTTTTACTTAACCACTTTGTTAATTTACCAACATTACTAAAGCAAATAGTTTTAATAGTCAAAAACGAAAATATTTAAATAAAATATCTGATCTCTTTATAATAAACTAAACATAAGTGTTAAAGAGACTCTTAAACTTGATAAATAAAATGTTACAAACTGTGTGCAAAGGTAAAGGTAGATCAACATCTGTAAGGTGTCGGTAATAATGATACAGTAAACCTCAAACTCTGTAAACAAAACAAATTATGATAATCAAATCTGAGCTTTCAGGTAAAGGAACCAACCATCATTATTCAAATACATACTGAACATTACAAATTGTGTAGTTGAACGACTATATTACCCACAATGCTAAAAACTCTTTTATATGGGGAGCTAGTGGCTGGGGCGCACAAGAAAAGAAACCAAAAAGCCACTCTGGTAACATCCTTTTTTATTTACAATCTCCTCACTGCTGCTATACGGCACTCATTTTCACGTGTGTTGTTACTGTGACCTGAAGTGACTAGCGCGAACGCGTGCTTTCTGTTTGTCTGAGGTAATTAGTCTGCCGTTGTTACTGAAATGTGTATTCCATACAAAGTGTGAAGCAGATTGGTTAGTTCTAACGCTCAGGGCATTCGGAAAAGTTCAGATGTTTTTCAACTAGGTGTACCTGGAAAATGTGCGCGTGTTACGTGCGCGCCGCTTGCACACCATGTGCACGTCGCTCCCATTTGCGCATCGTGCCCTAAGCTGACACCCTAAGCTTATTGGCACTGCTTCCACGGTGTGTGCTCAGCAGCCATGTTTTAATAAAACTATAGCGCTTCATACCGAAACTACATACCGAACTTTTTTTATTATGGATATTGACAATGGTGTTCGGTCAATAAATACCGATATCGATTTTATCGCCCAGCCCTACTAAGACTTATAAGGTAATAGTTACAGTTTAAATAAATTATTTAATTTAAAAAACAATGACAGAAATGAATTTGGATAATTTATTTTAATGTTAATTCAGTATACATTTTGTGACAATATGAATAATATTAAAAGAAGGTTTTACTAAAACAACTATTTTTGTACATGGGAGAGTAAAATTTGTAAAATACACTTCTATATTTAACGTCCTTGTGAACCAGAAGTTTCTGAAGACTTTTATTCCAGTTTGATGACGTATTTCGAACTGAAACGGAATAATGAGTAAGAGGCGGGGTTTTATTTTTTAACTCCACCTATCATCTTTCACTTGCAGGAAACTAGCAGTTGGAGGGGTGTGGCTAAGCATATTTCAGCCAGTCAACCAGGCTGACATCTTCAGAGACGAACTACTGTTCAAGAGCAAAGCAGATGGACAGATTTTAAGACTAGCAATGTACGCTAGCAAAATAAACTTAATAAATCAATTCTGATTTCATGCAGACTTTAAACTACTATCAGATGAGAATAAAACTTGATCTAAAAAATGACACTTGCTGTATGTCTGCTGCAGAGCTGTTGAACTAAACCCATAACTGATAGTTATTGAACTGAACTGAATCAACACCCACTTTAACGGAATAATTACTTTTTAGAGTGATTTTACAGCTTAATTTGAATCAGTGTCATATTTAGAAAAATGTTCTGGTATATTTTGTGTGTATTACTGTCTTAATAGTGGCGGTGGCTTGACCTAAAGTAAATTAATATGAGAAAATAGATCAGGAGACTCACACTGTATGAACCAGGCCCTCCAAATGCCATTATTCAGACGGATTTTATCTCTCCACAGCAACCTCAAACCTTTGAAGGATTTCCACTTTGGAGACACAATTTTCCCACTGAGGAGAAACACAAACATTAATGCAATCAACATTGTATTCAATTTTATGTGTACAATTGAAGTCAAAATTAAACTGGCTTGAAATGCCCACACAGTAACCGCAAACGCATGCAAATTATAAATGTTTTAGTAACTTTATGATTAAACTTCGCAATGACTCAAACAAATCATGCATGTTTTCAACTGTGGCTATTGGTCAAATATAATCCTGACTCCACATTGCAAATCTTACGATGTGACTTTGATTTCAATGCTGAAATTATACATTGTGCAGCCTTAAGTTGCACAATAAAGTTTAAATAGTAAATAAAAATAACACAAATGCACTGAGTGTGCAATAAACTCAATAAAAGATGTATTGGTCTTAATGATATTGCAGAACAATGGTGAAATCTTCCCTTTTCACCCTTCTGGCTCCATATAAACATCCATTTTGAACTGTGTCTGCAGTCAAAATAATTTCATCAGTCTAATGCGGCGACACATTTACAGACGGCTCTAGTGCACTTAACCTCTAAAAACAGGAGACAAGTGAACTAAGAGAGTTGTGTTCACTTGGTTGCTAAGAGTCTGCTGAGACTGATTGCTAAAATGTGGGAAATGGCTTGAAATTACTGCAAACCCTGCCTGATAAACAACACTGATAGGACGTCAACGGGATAAAATATCTGCTGTCTGAATGCGGTCTTGCTAGGATACACTAAAGTGTAGTTAAACAACAAGTGCACAACAAAGGTGAAAGATTTATTTCAAAACTTTATTGTTTTGGACTATATTTCATGTAAAGTATTGATTAAGTTTATTTCTTCAATAATTTAACAATGCATTCACATGTTGGCTGATGCCAGTGAAATGCACACAAACAAAAAACAAACATACTTTTATTATTTTTATTTATTTTTAAATTCTCTGTTCATTTTAGTTGTGTTAAATAAGATTATTTATATATAATATTAAGTCAAATTATATATAAATAAAAATGTATATGTAAATATTTTGTTTTTGTATGTTTTTTGTGTATGTTTTATTTATGTATACGCACAGTGAATACACACATTATGTAAAGATTTTTTTCTTTTGGATGCGATTACTCACAATTAATTGTTTGACTAAAAATAATTTATGTGATATTTTATTACAACAACAAAATAACTTAATAATAACAATAATAATAATAATAATAATAATAATATAAATGCATAGGAAAAAAAATTATTAATATTTCATCACATGGAAAAAAAATCAGAATAAGCAAATAAGTAAATAACTTGTATGTAAATTTCTGAAGAAAAAAATGTGAACGTACACGAAAGTCTAGAGTGATTGGAAAACAAAAATAACTTACACAATAATAATAATAATAATAATAATAATAATAATAGTAATAATAATAATAATAATAATAAAAACAACAACAGTAATAATAATAATTATAATAATAATAAAAACAACAACAGTAGTAATAATAATAATAATAATAATAGTAATAATAATAATAATAATAATAGTAATAATAATAATAACAATAAAAACAACAACAGTAGTAATAATAATA
>CAIGQV010016645.1:29597091-29622608 GCA_903798115.1 Danio jaintianensis | reverse complement strand
TTTTCCCTACAGGACACAATGAAGGTAAAAGGACACGACGTTGCTACAGTTTATGTATTTATTTCATTATATTGTTATTTTAATGTCCTTTCCAGTAACAACAATGGTCATCTTTCTCGTTTATTCATCTGAAAAATTAGACTTGATATAAAAAATAACTTGTATAACCTAACAAAATACCTCACCAGAAACTTTAAGGTAAAAAAAACTGGTTGAAATGAATATATATTGTCCATGTAAAGTATGTTTTGCAAACAAGACCAGCTGTATGAATGGATTTGTCACTATAACTATAATCCATTTTTAATTGAACCCCATGAGGAAATCTTGGCACTACTAAAATGCTGCTTTTAAGATTTACATTTTTTACTCATTTAGGCACTTCTATCCAATGTGACGAACAAATGAGGATAATAGAAGCACTATTGTAATAGTAAGCACCAGATAGTAGTATAGTTACTAGTATATATATTGTTGATGGTTTTTTTGTTTTTATAAACCAAACAAACAGGAAAAACTAAAGGAATAATGACAGAGCTATTGTTTGTCAGTTAAGTGTGAAGTGAATCGTTGTGTATATTTATTTTACTTTGAGTATAAATGAAATAGGGCGACGCGGTGGCGCAGTGGGTAGCACGTTCGCCTCACAGCAAGAAGGCCGCTGGTTCGAGCCTCGGCTGGGTCAGTTGGCATTTCTGTGTGGAGTTGGTGAATTGGTGAATTGGGTAGGATAAATTGTCCATAGTGTATGTGTGTGAATGGGTGTGTATGGATGTTTCCCAGAGATGGGTTGTGGCTGGAAGGGCATCCGCTGCGTAAAACATATGCTGGATAAGTTGGCGGTTCATCCCGCTGTGGCGACCCCAGATTAATAAAGGGACTAAGCCGAAAAGAAAATGAATGAATAAATGAAATAATTTTCATGCAAACTGAAGGTCTTTACAGACAACGTGAAATAAACTCAAATAAAATGAGCAGCGGCATTGAGACAAACTGTTGTAAATGATACATATTGCGTTGTTGATCTACTTTTATTTCATTTATACATTTAACTTTAAAATTAATATGTTTATTTTTTTATGTCATGGTCAACTTTAACATAAGTGCATCCAGAACTTAAAGGTGTGTGCGTGTCTGTCTGTCTGTCTGTCTGTGTGTGTCTAGCGTTGTGTGGAGCGTCTGAAGAACAGTCGCTCTCGGCTGCTGGAGAAGTTCAGACAGATGAGTGACGTCTCTGGAGACTGCAAGCGTTCTCTGCTGGTGCAGGAGGTGATGGAGGAGGAGTGGAGCGCTTTACAGTCCAGCCACAGCCTGCCCTCGCTCAGGAACAGAAATGCCATCCCAGATGTGGGTGTTCAGCTCCAAAACATTTATTTATTTATTTTTACTCTATATGTGACACTAGAGCACAAAACCCCTCTCAACTTGCATTGCATATTTGTAGGAGTAGCCAAAAATGCATTGTGTGTGTAGAATACACTGTGTTGTGAGTGTAAATCATAATGCATTTTTGGCATAAAAGAACAATTTATGTATTAAGTTAAGTTTGTGTGTGTTCTGTGAAAATATTTTGTAAATTTCCTACCATAAATGTATTAAAACAAAAAAAATGTTTTATTAGGAATGGGGTTGGGCGATGTCGACCAATTTGGCATCATACGATGTCTAATGTGGAACATCGCGATGGACGATGTCGTCGTAGGCGGCGGTGAATTAATTATTTATGAATAATCAATTCATAACGAATGAATTATTTGCAGCCTACCGTTTCAACTACCTGACCCGCAAAGTCTTTATTTTAACGTTACCCATAACCAAATCATAAATAAATAAAGATGAGTTACACACAAATTACCACCTGTCAATCACTTTTTCAGCGGGACTCTGGCATGAATGGGCAGAGTGATCGGTGTCGTTATAATGGCGTCGACAACCAACAGGAACCAACCAACAGTATCTGAGGTTTTCGCTAAAATTACTAAGTACAAGCATGAAAGCGAAAGATTGAAGCAGTGTACTGATGCCGTGACACGTTACCGGATAGATTCAAAAGACCGAAGAGTCGTTAGATGAGACAAGATTAATTAAATATCACGTTTAATAACTATAGTGAGACGCGATCCAGCGGTACATCCTTGATAAACTGTCCGACGTGCACTGCTCTCCGGGGTGACTGCTAGAGCTCAGAGTCAGACGCGCGCATAGCCTACACTGCAGTGCATGACCGTGTGTGTGTGGTCACGTGATGTGCATTTTCAGCGGTATAGTGTGGAGGGAGATCTTTTCAGAAATGCTAGGTGAAACACCAGTGTGTGGACGTGGATCGTTTTCGTTCTAAAATGCCATTTTAAAACTAAGACGTATTAGTGTAAACGGGGCCGTGTGTATTTTTCACGAGTGGGTCGCTGCTGCGACAGTGGGCAAGGCGGAGGATTGTGATCCTGGCTCAGCATCGTGATGTCTATTGGCCATCGGTGATGGACGATGGCACCTTCTATCGACCCAACCCTAATTAGGAATATTCTTTGCTTTGAATTTGATTTGAAATTTGTTTGTTTGAACCCTCAGATTACAGAATAGTGTACAACCCTAACAAACCATACATCAGTGGAAAGCCTCTTCATTCAAATTAAAATTGAAACTTTATGATTGATTTTGTGGTTCATGCATGATAAAAGCAGACAGCCAATGGTTGCTTCTTACCAACACCCCCCCACCCCACCTTCTGTTTCTGTCTTATCTTTTTGGTTGGATTTAAACCGATTTGAGATCTACAGTACGGTCGACATACAGGAGAGCAAGTGAAAACCTTTTTAAGTCTCTTGTGTTTTTACTGCTCAGATTTACACGCAACAGCAAGAGTTTGACGAACTTTCAGCTTTTGAGGAAATTCAGCAGGAGCTCATAGCGCAAGGTTGGCTTTTCTCATATCAGATAATGGAAAAAAAACCCCCGAGATTTTTACATGATGTTTTGTCATGATAGTGATGTGTGTAGATTGTGTTAAATGTGAATTTCTTTTTGTATCTCTCCCTCAGAGCTCGCAATTCTAGAGGAATATAATAACAGCATGCGGTATGAAGAGCAGTATTTAGATTCAGTGTTGGAGGGAATGGATCAAGGTGGACAGATCATCTGCCCAGTATGTCATGCGTAAGTCTCATTACCACTGTCGCCTCACAGCAAGAAAGTCACTGCGCCAGTTGGCATTTCTGTATATGGATGTATGGATGGATGGGCCCGTTTCCACTGAGTGGTTCTGTACGGACCACCTCTGTCAGGCTTTCGTGTCCACTGCCAAAAGGGTACCATTGAGCTGATGATAATAAAGTTGCGTGATTTTTGAAGTGCTTCTGACATCCTTTCAGAAACGGACAAACGCGAGAGTGAAGCGTGAAAAAACAAAGGACAAGCCAGAAAAACAAAGGAGCAAATGATTCTTTCAGCAACCTAAAAGATGACCAAACTGCCATGTTTAACTATTATCATCACCTTTTGGACTATTATATGAACTGGGAATTACAGAATGACTTTCTAACAGAGGTCACATGTGCTGGTGAAGATTAAAGATACAGATGAGAGGTTTGCACTGACTGGGCTATATGTTGCGTGTTGTTTTTAAAGCCAAATACGGACTAAATGTATGCTGTGTGTAGTTTTTCTGTAATTGGTAACATATCGGAGACTGTAAGGGTGTGCGTGTGTGTGTTCATATGTTTCATTTATTTATTTTATATAATTGCAGACGTTACAGTAGGCTATTTCGCATCATTGATCTGCAGTTATAATCAAATCATGATCATAGAGAGGTTAGTAATGAACATGTATACACGAGTATTTGTGTATAAAGCATCTGTGTTGTGAGAAGTGCTTCTCATATGATATGTGAACGACCCATACAGCTTTACTGTAGACATTTCCTCCAGCGAGAATGACGTCGACTGAAACTTTCTGTCATACACCACGACCATTGGTACCCGTTTGGCAGTGGAACTGCAAGCCTGATAAAGGTGACCTGTACCGTACCACTCAGTGGAAACGGCTATTTGGAAAGAGTACCCAAAAAGTGGCACGGTACAGTTCGCTTTTTGGTACCTTTTGACAGTGGAAACGGCCATAAAATCGTACTGTACCGTACACTCTCAGAAATAAAGGTACAGGAGCTGTCACTGGGGCAGTACCTTTTCAAAAGGTACATATTTGTATCTGAAGGGTCCACAATGGTACCTCAAAGGTACTTTTTAGGTACATTTGGGCACTAATATGCACCTTTGAGGTACCACTGTGGACTTTTTGGGTACAAATATGTACCTTTTGAAAAGGTACTGCCCCAGTGACAGCTCCTGTACCTTTATTTCTGAGAGTGTACCACTCAGTGGAAACTGGCCATATATGCATGTATATCTGTCTGTCTGTCTGATGTGTCTTTTTTTTTTTTTTTTCCAGAAATAATCTGACAGTCAACAGTCATTTTACATCTTGTCCATGTGGCCTTTTTGTCAACACTATTGTAAGTATACGGTACGAGATGTGGTAAATAAGAGATTGCAGTTGTAAAACACAACTTTGAACAATATTTTTGAACATTGAATTAAATGTGAACATTTGACTAGAAGTGAAATCCTACTTTGTAGTAACAGCAATCCTTTTTACAGAATCTTTTAACAGAATTGTTACTTTTTTTTCAAAGTTGTCAAGACTTGCATGACATACTTAATTCAGTTTGTAAAATCTCCTAGGAATTGGAGTGAAAGCAATAGTTTTCAGCATACTTGTATATTTCTTATGCATGTTTAGTACAGTAAATGAATTAAATTCATCTATAGTACAATGTGGGCCAGCCTGACCTCCCGCCGGTGCCCTACTCACACCTGCAGCTTCTCCACGATGGACGTCCAGCTTCTTCAGCCTCCAGCGCCTAGACTGCAGCTCCACACAGGAAGTTTGGCCAGAAGAATAATGGTCATGCCCAACAGAGCCTAGTTACTCTAGAGGTTTTTTTTTCCCTTCACTTCGTCAATTGGTGAAGGTTTTTTTCCTCGCCACTGGCTTGCTCGGATCGGGTCTTGTGGAGCTGTGCTTCGGTGGATTTGCTCTACAGTGTTTGAACTTTCAGCAGTGAAATTTAAACCACACTGAACTAAACTAAACTGAACTTCAACTCTGAAATCTGGACTTTACTAGAACTATGTTAAGCTGCTTTGACACAATCTACATTGTGAAAAGCGCTATATAAATAAACTTGAATTGAATACAATCAAGTACTATATAGTGAATATTTTTTTTTAGTAACCCAAGTATGTCACTGTTAAACCAATGGACTGAGTAGCCCTGGATTAGTATACACCTACAGTAACTAACTAAAGCGCTTTATTTGAATTGTCTCCACAGGGTAGAAACGTCACATCGGAGGTTTTACAGAATCTTCTAGAAAGACGAGTGAATGAGCACATGGAGGAGTGTCTTCACAACCCCAGCTTCTCAATGGCCTTTAATACAGACCAGTCAACAAACCTCATGATCAGCTGCAAGGTTGTTTTATGAGACAAGTATATATTCCAATTATGTAACTTTTAAATGCTTTATATCAGCTTACTGTTCCTCGTGTGTTTGTTGCAGGTGTGTGATTATCTGTCTGTGGTCCTGTGAGCGGTTCATTCACACTGAAGGGTCTGGTGGATGGCTTTTAAATGTTCTGAATATTTCTGTGAAATAAAGAATTATTTTTAACCTTAAATATGATGCGCTGTTTTTATTTAGAAGCTGACAATCTCTTAATGCTCAGAAATGGGTTCATGTTATTTCAATCTTAAAGGGACAGTTCACCCAAAAATGAAAACGTGTCATTTTACCAGGCCTGTAGCCAGGGGGGGTTCGGGGGGGGTTCAGAAGAACCACCCCTCACTGACAAAAGTCCAGAATTTGTCCCATACATGAGCTCGTTTGGCCTATTTTGACTGCTACACCATCATAAATAGTGAAACTAGCCCATGGAAAAAGGCTTTAAGACCAAGCGGAGTCCTCTGTTGGCCGTCGCTTCGGTGTGACTCCAGCTATTCAGTTTTGGCCAATGCTAATCAATATTTTCATTTTACAATCTGACAGAAGTGAAGTCATCTTTCGCTGCTGCATTGTTTTTAAACAGAGAAAACATTTTACACGTAACTTTTATTTTAAATCTTGGACCTTATGCCTAAAACAATAAATGAGCAATAAAAAGGTGTGAAAGACCAAAAGTGGACCATATTGAAATTGATTTGAATACCAATTTGGCTGTTGTTGTTATCCATGAATTTTCAAATGTACATTTTTTACAAGAGAGGCTAGAAAAACTGTGAAGCTCTACATTATTATTATGTTTTAATTTTTTTTTCAAATGGTCAAACTGAGGAAAGTCGAATGTGCTGGCCAGTTTATTTGCCTAATAAAGGACAATAGACTTTTTATTTAAAACTTTAACAGCTTCCTATTTATTTCTATATGATATATGATGTAATAAATATGTATTTTAAAAATAAGTATTTCTTTAAATTTCTTTATTATAAATCTTTAGGAAATCATATTTATATCAAAAAGTGTGGTTATGATGACCATCCGACAAGCTAACTCAGTTAAAATAGTGCTTAAAATGTCACTAAAATGGGTGAATAACTGCAAAAAGGTCCACTTTTTGAAAAAAAAAAAGAACCACCCCTTTTACCAGGCTGGCTACAGGCCTGTTTACCCTTCTTGTTGAACCGAAGATATTTTAATGGAAGCTGTAAACCTGTAACCATTGACTTCCATAGTATTTGTATTTTCATTCATTCATTTTCCTTCGGCTTAGTCCCTTATTTATCAGGGGTCACCACAGTGGAATGAACCTCCAACTTATCCAGCATATGTTTTACGCAGCGGATGCCCTTCCAGCTGCAACCCAGTACTAGGAAACATCCATACACTCTCACATTCACATTCACACACACTCATACACTACAGCCAATTTACTTTATTCAATTCCCCTATAGCGCATGTGTTTTGACTGTGGGGGGAAACCGGAGCACCCGGAGGAAACCAACGCCAACACGGGGAGAACATGCAAACTCCGCACATGCCAACTGATTCAGCCGGGACTTGAACCAGCGACCTTCTTGCTGTGAGGTGACAGTGCTAACCACTGAGCCACCATGCTGCCTCTATTTGTATTTTATACTGTAGAAGTCAATGGTTACAGGTTTTCAGCTTTCTTTAAAATATGAGATTGTGTTTAACAGAATAAATTTGGTGTGGAACCACTCCACTGTGAGTAAACTTTAATTTTTGGGTGAACTATCCCTTTAACTCTGAAAACTGAATTCTACTTCAGCTTGAAATTGCACATTTTATTAAGCATTTAAATTGTGGCACTGTAGCATTTTATACTTGTATTTTGCCTTTAAAAATGTAGTTATTTTTAAGTGATTCATTTTTGCATAATAGTTGCAAGGATTTTGTAGGTTAAGAGTCTCAAATTTAGCCTATCATTAAAAATAAGATTCTTTGTTAAACAATGCAACTTTTATTTTGGGGTGAAATTGGTTTAATTAGTTCATTTGCCTTGTTTTTGAGGGACATGAGAGAAACGGAAAAAAAAAAAAGCAAATGAAGTGTTGACATTGTCTGTAGTTTTCCAGGACTGCCCAAAGTGACATCATGGTGAAGTGTTTCACAGTGTGGAAAATATCGCTTTCAAAGATAAATACTACATAACTTCTTTCTTTAAAGTTGTCAAACCTTGCTTCTAGAGCTGCACGATATTGGAAAAATCTGACATTGCAGTATTTTGTTTAACTGCGATATATATTGCAATATGATTATAGTTTCACCAGATGATTTGAAGAGCTCTATTTGGAAAGCCATTTAGATCGACTGGGATGGTCAAGTTCTTTTCTATGCTGTGCGCCTGCATAAATTACAGGCAAAAATAAATAGAGAGTGCATTATGATTTTCTGGGCAGTCTAACTGTATTTAAGTACAGAAATTGAACAATCAAATGTAAAATAGCATGCTCATCGTTGTATAAATAATATATTTTAATCGGGTGGCTCAGTGGTTAGCACGGTGGCCTCACAGCAAGAAAATTGCTGGTTCGAGTCCTGGCTGGGTCAGTTGGCATTTCTGTGTGGAGTTTGCATGTTCTCCCCGTGTTGGCGTGGGTTTCCTCCGGGTGCTCCAATTTCCAAACACATGCGCTATAGGTGAATTGAGTAAGCTAAACTGGCTGTAGTGTATGAGTGTGTATGGGTGTTTCCCAGTACTGGGTTGCAGCTGGAAGGGCATTCGCTGTGTAAAACATAGTCGTGGCCAAAAGTTGAGAATGACATAAATATCGGAAATTGGAAAAGTGGCTGCTTAAGTTTTTATAGTAGCAATTTGCATATACTCCAGAATGTTATGAAGAGTGATCAGATGAATTGCATAGTTCTTCTTTGCCATGAAAATTAACTTAATCCTGAAAAAAATTTCCACTGCATTTCATTGCTGTCATTAAAGGACCTGCTGAGATCATTTCAGCAATCGTCTTGTTAACTCAGGTGAGAATGTTGACGAGCACAAGGCTGGAGATCATTATGTCAGGCTGATTGGGTTAGAATGGCAGACTTGACATGTTAAAAGGAGGGTGATGCTTGAAATCATTGTTCTTCCATTGTTAACCATGGTGACCTGCAAAGAAACGCGTGCAGCCATCATTGCGTTGCATAAAAATGGCTTCACAGGCAAGGATATTGTGGCTACTAAGATTGCACCTAAATCAACAATTTATAGGATCATCAAGAACTTCAAGGAAAGTCAAGTCAAGTTTATTTATATAGCGCTTTTCACAATGTAGATTGTGTCAAAGCAGCTTAACATAGTTCTAGTAAAGTCCAGATTTCAGAGTTGAAGTTCAGTTTAGTTTAGTTCAGTGTGGTTTAAATTTCACTGCTGAAAGTTCAACCACCGCAGAGCAAATCCACCGAAGCACAGCTCCACAAGACCCGATCCGAGCAAGCCTGCGGCGACAGTGGCGAGGAAAAAAACTTCACCAATTGACGAAGTGAAGGAAAAAAAAAAACCTTGAGAGAAACTAGGCTCTGTTAGGCACGACCATTTTTCATCTGGCCAAACGTCCTGTTCAGAGCTGCAGTCTAGGCGCTGGAGGCTGAAGAAGCTGGACGTCCATCGCGGAGAAGCTGCAGGTGTGAGTAGGGCACCGGCAGGTGGTCAGGTTGGCCCGCAGGATCAATGTGGGGACTCGTTTATCACGGTGGTCATTCAGGAATCAGTCTCATGCACTCCATTTCTCCATGACGACCACAGCATCAGCTCGGGATACGACCTGGTCCAGGATTATGGATTGGGATCATCTCTTTACAGGTCTTGGATCGCATCAATAACGCTGCATAGTCTCTAGGGACCTCGGAATGAGTATCCCCAGGTGGAAATAGAGAATAAGGAAAATAATTAGCGTAGCTGCTGTTCATAGTGTGTTTAAACGAGATGCAAAAATGGAGTGTTATAGATGAAAATAGCAGTTAAATAAACAAACATAGAAACAAACATGTAAAGCATATGAGAGTTTCTAACACAATGTCTGGTGTATTGAGGAGTGTGTCCTACAGGTGATGTCGAGCCAGCTCACCTGCGTGGAGCACATTCATGCATCATACCGTTATGCGATGCATTGAGTGTATGCTTTACTAAAAAAAAAAAAAAAGGTTCAATTCTTGTTAAGAAGGCTTCAGGGCGTCCAAGAAAGTCCAGTACGCGCCAGGATCGTCTCCTGAAGAGGATTCAGCTGCAGGATCGGAGTGCCACCAGTGCAGAGCTTGCTCAGGAATGGCAGCAGGCAGGTGTGAGCGCATCTGCACGCACAGTGAGGCGAAGACTTTTGGAAGATGGCCTGGTGTCAAGAAGGGCAGCAAAGAAGCCACTTCCCTCCAAAAAAAAAATCAGGGACAGATTGATCTTCTGCAAAAAGTATGGTGAATGGACTGCTGAGGACTGGGGCAAAGTCATATTCTCCGATGAAGCCCCTTTCCGATTGTTTGGGGCATCTGGAAAAAGGCTTGTCCGGAGAAGAAAAGGTGAGCGCTACCATCAGTCCTGTGTCATGCCAACAGTAAAGCATCCTGAGACCATTCATGTGTGGGGTTGCTTCTCATCCAAGGGAGTGGGCTCACTCACAATTTTGCCCAAAAACACAGCCATGAATAAAGAATGGTACCAAAACACCCTCCAACAGCAGCAACTTCCAACAATCCAACAACAGTTTGGTGAAGAACAATGCATTTTCCAGCACGATGGAGCCCCGTGCCATAAGGCAAAAGTGATATCTAAGTGGCTCGGGTACCAAAACGTTGAAATTTTGGGTCCATGGCCTGGAAACTCCCCAGATCTTAATCCCATTGAGAACTTGTGGCCAATCCTCAAGAGGCGGGTGGACAAACAAAAACCCACTAATTCTGACAAACTCCAAGAAGTGATTATGAAAGAATGGGTTGCCATCAGTCAGGATTTGGCCCAGAAGTTGATTGAGAGCATGCCCAGTCGAATTGCAGAGGTCCTGAAAAAGAAGGGCCAACACTGCAAATACTGACTCTTTGCATAAATGTCATGTAATTGTCAATAAAAGCCTTTGAAACGTATGAAGGGCTTCATCACTCGTATTTCATCACAGAAACAAAGATCTAAAAGCAGGTCAGCAGCAAACTTTGTGAAAACTAATATTTGTGTCATTCTCAAAACTTTTGGCCACGACTGTATGCTGGATAAGTTGGCAGTTCATTCCCCTGATGAATAAAGGGTCTAAGCCATAGGTCTCAAACTCAATTCCTGGAGGGCCGCAGCTCTGCACAGTTTTGCTCCAACCCTGATCAAACACAGCTGATGTAACTAATGAAGGTGTTCAAAACTCTTTTGAACACCTCGATTATTTGGATCAGCTGTGTTTGATCAGGGTTGGAGCAAAACTGTGCAGAGCTGCGGCCCTCCATTTTTTTTAATCATCACACCGTCATTAGAACAAAAGTAAAGCAAGACAAACATCAACTTTCCTCTCAGTTTTAATCCTCATGATAATTTAGTTCACATTCTCGGCTTTGCAAGACCTGTAAACCCATCGAAGCTGTAACCGCTATGCACATACATAGAACTCGGAAAACAATGATATAAAATTAAATACAAAACAGTTCAGCCTTCATTCGCTCTCAACATCAGATGACCACCATATAAACATTATTTGCATTTGACGAAAGTGCCGAGATCCTCCAGGAACTTGATGTACTCCTGATGCTCCAGCGCCGTGCTCAGCTCCATCAGCTCATCTGCAAACGTATTGTCGACACCGCGGTCCGCCAGAAAGTCCATCAGATGGTCATACAGGGCCTAAAGGGTCACAGAGGTCAATGTGGTGTCTTGTAACACTAGTCTCTGTAACACTTTACAATAAGGTTGTATTTGTTAATGTTAATTAATGCATTTACTAACATGAACAATATATTACTGTATTTGTTCATGTTAGTTCAACTACTGCACAGTTGAAGTCAAAATTATTATTATTATTTTTATATTTCCCAAATTATGTTTAACAGAGCACAGAAGTTTTCACAGTATTTCCTATAATATTTTTTCTTCTGGAGAAAGTCTTATTTGTTTTATTTTGGCTAGAATATAAGCAGTTTTTTATTTTCATAAAACCATTTTAAAGTCAATATTATAGGCCCCCTTAAGCAATATATATATATATTTCATTTAATTTGTATTGTATTTTATTGTCTTTTAATTTTGTGTTTTTTTTATCTGAACTGACTGCCCTTGCTGTCATCTTGAGTGCCGAGAAAGGCACCTTTAAATTAAATGCATTATTATTATTTCTCGTGGCTGAACAATAGCATAAACTACTATAACAACGATTGCCTCAGGTACTGATTATGGGCTTTCTTCAGTGTTAAATAAGACCAGTTAAACAATGAAGGATCATTTTCTCTCTTACAGTATTCTAGCTATGACTTGTTTGTAATGTGATCAACGTTTGGGCTAGTTGTAGATGTTTTTGGGAATAAACTCATAACATTTTCATGATATTTTGGCAAATTGAACAAAATGACTTGAAAAAAAGATTAGTTCATCGTGATGAACGAGACTCAAAGGTCAGAGTCAGTAAAATGATCCGAACTTCCTATCACTAAATGTGTTTTTGTCCCAATCATCCTAACACCTGAAATGTCTATTTTTAGAAACGGTTTCTATTTCTAAACAACAGCGTAAACTACTATGACAATGATCACCCCTCAGGTACTGATTATGTGCATTATTCAGTGTTAAATGAGACCATTCTGAGTTTAAATATAATTTTGTGTGACATTTATTACAATACTGAAAGCAGCAGATAAGTTTACCTCATTAGGTTGTCAAAAGTATCGTGTTTGGTAAAAATCGGTACTTAAATAATAATAATAAAAAAAGTCAATTTCCCACTAACATTTGAGCACCATTGAATGTGTACTTAAACACCGCCGATTGGCCATTGTGTTTACGTGCTCAACAGAAATGACTTTGTAGTTTCAGTACCGATTGTTACCAAACTCTATACTTTTGACAACCCTATGAGGTAAACTTTTCTGCTGTTGCTTTCAGTATTGCAATAAATGTCAGGCAAAATGATATTCAAACTCAAAATGGTAGCATTTAACATGGAATAAAGCACGTAATCAGTACCTGACAGGTGATAAATGTTAGAACTGTGACTCGGGTCTCATACCTTTGGAGGTCTGCTATTTTCCTATTTGTTACTGTACGGCAAGTCTACACCGTATTGACCTTATTCTTGACGTACGAGCGGGTGCAGCTTTTTGGCTCGAAATTATATGAAGAGCAAAAACCTTTAAGTGCCAATTAGCATTTTCCTCATGTTTATGTTTAGTAGTTTCACTTTAAAGGCAATGAAAAAAACATATTCTTAGCTGTAAAACCAAAAATACTGAACCTACACATACAATTTCAAATGACAGTTTTTTGCACCTGAACTCTTCATAAATAGAACATGTAAAGGACTATTTCTATTTTACATCTTCAAGTTTATTGACCTTATTCTTCACGTACAAGCAGTATCTTTTTGGCTGGAGTCTTCTGCTCTCATTCACTTCCATTGATTTTTAGACGTTAAAAACGGCTCGTTCTGCTGCTTGATGTTGCAAACGGACATTTTCTTATTATATTATTCTACTTTTTATGTCTAGTCATCAACACATTTGTTTGTAGAGCAAGTAGTTTGACCGTTTTCTGTCGTTTATTATTATTCCTTGTTATTTCTCTCATAGGCGACTGAATCAGAAGTTCTAAAACAAATCGCAAAAAACGAGTGCACTTGAATGAGAATGAGGTCAATAAACCACAGAATGAGGTCAACGAAAGGCAATACAAAAGTGAGTTGATCTGTGTCGTACCCAGTCCAGAGAGTCTGTGTTGAGTGTGTAGCTGGTCTCCTTCCAGTCCTCTTCTCCCTCCGGCTGGAAACTGACCTCCCGGATGGTGAAGATGTCGCTTTCCTCCTCGCCATCTCCATGACCGACCTGATTAGACACAAACAGCTTTGGATTTGATATCTAGTGATACAGTGAGAAGTATGAGAAAACTGGTCTTTGTTTCATTATTATTTTATTATTATCAGAATGAGCTTTATTCGCCAAGTGTGCGCTAGGACTGCACGATATTGAAAAAAATCGGACATTGCGATATTTTGTTTTTCTGCAATATATACATTGTGATTTCCCCAGATGGCTGGAATAGCTCTATTTGGAAAGAAATCTTGAATTTAGATTGGCTGGGTTGATTTTGTAAGTGTGTGAATCTTGTATAAAAAGAATCAACAAATTGCAAGCAAGAATAATTACAATAGAGCAAAGTAAATGAAATAGAACTTCATGGTTTCCGGAGAGTCAAACAGTATTCAGGTACAGAAACTGAATAATAAAATGTAAAATAACACTGTATAGTCTTCATTGTACTAATAATTCGGTGAAATCATTCTTCATGAAAGTTACAAATGTTGTACATTTTTGTGCCCGAAATGCTTTAAACTCTCTTGAAATGGCTTTAAAACACATGCAAATGATAAAGTTTCACTCTTATGATGCGTTCACACCAGACGCAGATGAAGTGTCAAGCGCGAGTGATTTACATGTTAAGTCAATGCAAAGACGTGAATAGACATCCTGCAGCGCGATTCACGAGAATGAATCGGTGCGAGTTAAGCCTTTTGCGCGTTTGATGCTCGAGTTGGAAAATCTGAACTTAAGCGGACATTCGCACCGCGTTAACCAATCAGGAGCTTGCTCTTGTAGGGGCGTGATTATGACGTAGTGGCTGTTGTTAGTGTCCCGACGGGAAATCTTGCTGCCGACACCGGACAACAGCTCATCAAACTGGGCTCGGCTCAGTCGGAAGCACCGCTGAAAGCTTCCATCATCCAGGTATAGTTTCTGGAGGAGTTGATGAACTCCAGACAGAGCTGAGTGCACCTCTGAAAGGATCTAGTGCACTCAGACACGGTGCCGAACGAATCTATGCTGTTTTTCAGCCTTCCTAAAGCACATAAACACAGCTAGTCTCTCAATAAAATCCATGTTAGCCATTTAGCAACAAAGCTAGAGTCACCAGGCAGACAGAAGCCCTGCCCATGACACGAATCCACATCTATTGTGAAGTGAATTTCACACGTGAATGAAGCGAGTAAACTCAAAATATTTATGCGTCTATTTATAGCACAAATAAATACCATGATTTATTCGCGTATGCCGCGTCTGGTGTGAACACAGCATTATGGTCCTACTTTGCAATGACTCCACAAATCTCAAGTATTCTCAATTGTTGATAATCCCTGATAAAAACTATAATCCCTCAACATTGCAGATCCTGCGATGTGACTATTGCGGACACACATTGCGATATCGATGCTGAAACGATATATTGTGCAGCCCTAGTGTGCGCAAACACACAAGGAATTTTTTGTGGGTGTTTTTCCAGGAGCTCAGGATACATACAGTACGTACATACATGCATACATATCAACACAAGAATGGCATTTTTAAAAAGTGGAAAATAAAATAGACAATACAAATTTTGAAGTCACACACACACACACACACACACGCGCACACACACGCACACATCAAGATCAGAAATGCCCAAAGTTGGCCCATTGCAACCTTTGATTTGGCCCACCATCCTATCTGAGAAGAGAGGGAAAAGGATGGAGAGGGTTGGGGCAAATTAGAAATGATCATCATTTCTAATTTGATGTAACCTTTTTTGTTTGTTTGTTTTGTTGCTGAACTACAAAAAAGCAAACCGACAGGATATGTTTTATGTTTTAATTAAGATTTTCAAAAATGTAAATAATGTCACTCGATGGATAGTGGACTATGCAGAAGACATCAGCGAGCAAATCAAGGCAAAATAGTGTAACTCCATTCTGTCATAAATTAGATTGTTTTTGTTTTTACTGTAATAAGTTCATTATAAAATGTAAAAAATTATGCTGTATTAGTTAATATAAAGTAACGTTTTCTAGTTATTTTTAAATATTAAATAAATAAGGAAATTAACCATGGCTGCTATAGTTACCTTCGGCCCAAACCCTCAATCAAGTTTGGTTTTTGGCCCTTCATAAGAAAAAGTTTGGCCACCCCTGATCTAGATGGTTTATGTGCAATATGTGCATTGTTTTAACTGCATTTTAAAACTGAGTTTTTGTTGAATGCAAAAATGATAACAGGTTTTAAACAAGTGAAAGGTGAGTAAATGACAATTTTCTTTTTGTGAACTGTCTCTTTAACCTTAAAGCGTTCATTCACTTCCACAATGAAAATTTCCCCATAATATTCTAAGCCCCATGTAAGATGTTCACTTCTGTCTGTCTTCAGCTCAAAATAAGTTTTTTTTTTTTTTTTTTAAAGGGCACCTAGTTTACCCCTTTTTCCAGATTTAATACATGTCTCCAGAATGTGTCTGTAAAGTTTCAGCTCAAAACACCCATCAGATTATTTATTATACCTTTCAGAAGTTTGTCATTTTCAGCTCTGAGCATCTTGTAGCTGTTTTTGTTGCCTGTGCCTTTAATGCTAGTCCTCCCCGCCCACCGTTCCCACGTGCCTGTCAGTGTGCATCAATCTCCGCCCTCGGCTGCCTCAGATAACAGACAGACATGAAGGAAGCAGATCTCACGTAACGTTTGTGAGAAATATTACAGTAAGAACTTTCCCAATGATTATTTGATGGATTTGTTGTGGAGTTACAATGATGAGTCACACACAATGTTGTTACAAAGTTCACGCGCGCACACACAGACAGCGCGCGCGTTTAGCTTCGCACTGTTTTTGCACAGTAAATGTGACAGGATACACATTAATATCCACTGCTGTATGGATATCCGTTATGTCAATGTACAAAATAAACATGATTTAACGTCCACAACCCGGGATTGAAGCGTCTTCTTTTATAATTGTTCTGACACGCGGCTGTGGTGATGAAGTAAAGCTGAAGTAAATCGCTGTAATTCATTACAAACATGCACTGTTTTAAAAACATGTTAAACTTGTAAAACTCACTCTTGATCACATTTGATGATGATTGATGATCACAGAGAGCTGAACAGATCTTTTATTCCCGGTTGCTTTGCACACGTCCTGTCTTGTTGATATGATTATACACGTTACTAAGGAGACATGTTAATACGCGGCTGTCAATCAATTCGGTGGGCGGGGAAACCGCACTCCTACGTCAAGTTGCGGTCGGCCTCAAAATAGGAGGGATTTGGATCCTATTTTAACGTCAGGAAATTTAAAAAAAAGAGACTTATTGTCTTTATATCACCCCAATATGACTGTGGACACACTATACCTACACACAGTTCTGTCCAAACAGCTTAAAAAAGATGATTTTCATCATAGGTGCCCTTTAATATAGTGGACTTCAGTGGTGCTCAGATGTTTTTAATGCACCTTCAAAGATCTCTAAATGATCCCAGACAAGAAAGAGGAGTCTTACCTAGAGAAAGATAGGCCATTTTCATAAAAAAATAAATACTTTTTAACCACAAAAGCTTGCATCCCAGAGCTAGCGTCAGATGAGGTAAAAAAACAAAAACAAAATAAAAATAAAACTGAACATCGCCATAGATGTGCATGGAGAAAAATGCTGGAATGTTTTTCTCAACTGAACAAATAAAGAGAGATGAACATCTTGGATGAATAGGGGCTGAGTAAATTTTTAGGAAACATTCATTCTGGAAGGGAATAAATGCTTTAAAATAGATCAATGAGAGAAATAAAGTCACCTCGTCCTCAGGGAAGTGACAGTCAAACACTAGCGAGTTCTTTGCTCCTGATTTGTTCACTTCAACCACAAAGTTGGGTGTCGAGACGATGTCAGGCTGAAAAAAAACACAGGAAAACTTATTAAGACAAGAACAAGAACTGTATATATAGGTTGTTTTCACATGACTCCGATGGGGCAGGAAGTGATTCTTCTACATAGGAATTGCTATCAGGACATCAAAATGTTTCTGCTTTATGCTGTTTATAAGTGTTTAAATCGGCCAATATAAGAAATGCCGAACAGCTTTTATGGGCTTTCAAACATTTGTGCTCATACAGGGGGGAAAGTTCAAGAAACTGGCTAAAAAAGGCGGCATGTAATAAACTTTTATTCAATACATCCATGTGTACAAACTTTTATTGAACATGATAATTCGTTTGACAGCACTAATAAACATCATATACAGGCCTAGCTATGTGTATAAATATTAGGGGTGTGATTAGACGCTTACTCCACAAGACGAGACGAGATTTTTACAGTATTTTAAAGAAATCTTCAAATGATGAAATACATGAATGGAAAATATTTTATTCAACTGAATTTATTATTTTTTTTTTAAATTGCAAAACTATTTAGATAGTTGACGCACAACTCCAAGGCCAGCCTGTCAGGTGTGTGCAAAGCACTTGATGTGCCGTTCTAATCCAATCCTGCCTCCAATCTTCAGTGCTAAATTCACCTCCTCGCTCCATCATGACATCGCATCTCACAAGACAACTTTTCACCTCGACAAGAAATCTCGTCGCGATTTAGTCTCGTGAGGTCTCGTAGCCCAAGATCTCGTCACATCCTTAATAAATCTGTTAATGTGTTATATAAAAATCACATACTAACATCACCACACTTATACAAAATCCAGGAGAATATAAATAATATATATTTATATAAATCTCCGTCTTTTGTAATAATCCAGTAAGCCAGTCTTTACTGATGTTTTGGCAGAATAAACAACCTTAACATCGAGATGCGCAGCAGCGGTGAATGTTTGTTGATGGTAAGTTCATCAACCGTACAAAAAAAGAAATGCAACCCTTGCAAACAAAACTAGATGGTTACTATTGTGGAGCACTTTTCCCCCTTACAAAAATAAATAAATAAATAAATAAATAAATAATAATGTAGACTGTGCGTCCACGCTTCTGTATGATTTTTTTTTGTAATTTCGTGATGTCTGGAAGATATCCGCATGGGGAAAAAAATATAGTAATTTATAATAAACATGTTATTGAACATAGTAAAGTGTATAATGTGTACAACTCTTTGTTAATGAATGCTACAGAATACTGTAGTATAGTCAACTGATAAACTGTAATAAGTAGAAGCATCTTAGCAACAAGTGTGTACAGATCCGAGTAAGTGTTATTGTTTCTAGCTTTGTTTAGTTTCACACAGTATCTGCCTTGATTGTTTACTACCAGCGTTTTCACGTGTTAAATCCGCGCTACTCACGCTTGTTATAGTGTTAGTTTCGTTGTGTTATTATACTGCGAATAGAAGGCGTCTCCATAGCCAGGTAGGCTATTTATAGAGCGCAGTCATTCACTCAGCAGTAGAAGCATCTTAGCAACAAGTGTGTACAGATCCGAGTAAGTGTTATTGTTTCTAGCCTTGTTTAGTTTCACACAGTATCTGCCTTGATTGTTTACTACCGGCGTTTTCACGTGTTAAATCCGCGCTACTCACGCTTGCTATAGTGTTAGTTTCGTTGTGTTATTATACTGCGAATAGAGGCCGTGTCCTGCTGAATTCAGACACGTGAATCAGGAAGTATTTAAGTGTGAATAGCACCGCGGCAGCGGTCGCGGCAGCCTCATCGCGTGAAGACCGAAGAGTGTAAAGACCTGCAACTCTACCTGCGCGACTCCACCGAGCAGGGACACAGACAGGGCACTTGAGTATCGCACTTTGATTTGTATTTAGTTCTATCTAGCTCTTATCTGTGTATCTAGCCTTATTTCTTTTATTTATTTTCTCTCGCGTTATTCTTAGCATTAACCATGTGTTTTCAAATTCCTACTGTCAATAACAATCATAAATCTTTTGGATCACGTCGTAGACGACGCAACACAGCTAATTTGATTACTATTCATACATCTGCATCCAGTGCACTTTCTATTCCCATAGGCTTATGGAACTGCCAATCTGCTGTCAACAAGTCAGACTTTATTCCGGCCATGGCTAAACACTCTGGTCTCTCTGTTTTAGCACTTACTGAAACCTGGATCAAACAAGAGGACAATGCCACCCCGGCTGCCCTCTCCAATAACTACACTTTCTCCCACAGCTCCCGTACATCCGGCAGAGGTGGGGGAACCGGTCTTCTCATCCCAAACGAATGGAGGTTCAAACAACTTGCACCCTCATGTGACAACACCTCCTTTGAATCGCATGTGGTAAATATTATTCATCCTGTTAGAATTACTTTTGTAGTCATCTACCGCCTCCCAGGTCAGCTTGGACAATTCTTGGAGGAGTTCGATGTCCTCATGTCTTCCTTTCCTGAAGATGGCACCCCTCTTGTGGTACTTGGAGACGTCAACATCCACCTTGAAAAATCATCAACTGCTAACTTCAACAACCTGACCACATCGTTTGACCTTAAGCGACTTGCCACGCCTGCAACCCACAAATCTGGTAACCAACTTGATCTCATCTACACACGCTACTGCTCCACTCATCACACTCGGGTAACCCCGCTGCATACATCTGATCACTTCCTTGTCACTTTTGATCTCGACCTCACCGCACCTGACACGACACCTCCTTCCTCGCTTGTAACCTTCCGACGCAACCTACGCACGCTCTCCTCACACCCTATCCTCTGCTGTCTCTTCTATGCTCCCCCCACCTGACCAGCTCGCTCTACTAAACACTGACAGTGCCACTGACTCTCTATGCTCCACACTAACATCCTGGCTAGATGGTTTGTGTCCACTCGTCTCTCGAGCGGCTCGTGCTACCCCCCCTGCTCCGTGGCTATCTGATGTTCTCTGTGAACACAGATCCAGGCTCAGGTCTGCTGAGAGAAAGTGGCACAAATCTAACAATCCGGCTGACCTCTCTCTCTATCAGTCGCTCCTCTCTTCTTTTTCTACTGACGTCTCAGCGGCCAAGACTCAGTTCTACCATACTCGAATCAACAATTCTCCTGACTCTCGGACTCTCTTCAAAACCAAACCTTCTCTGCTCTTCTTTGTCCTCCTACCCCTCCTCCCTCCTCGGACTTGACGGCTGATGATTTTGCTTCCTTCTTTGTACAGAAGACCACCACCATCAGCAGTCAGTTCACTGCTCCACCTCAGATAGACCACGCTCCGACTCCTGAGACCTCGCTCCCTGCACTAACGGAGGACGACATTGCAAAGATCATTGCCTCCAACCACCCGACTACCTGCCGGCTGGATCCTATCCCCACCCATCTACTTCAGGCTATCTTCTCCATCGGTCGTCCCTGCACTCACACACATCATCAACTCATCTCTAAACTCTGGTACATTTCCTACAGCCTTTAAGGAGGCTTGCATCACCCCGCTCCTAAAGAAACCCTCTCTTAATCCTGCACTTCTAGAAAACTACAGACCGGTATCTCTCTTGCCCTTCATTGGAAAGACTCTGGAGCGTGTCGTCTTTGACCAACTCTCATCCTTCCTTACTCAGAACAACCTCCTGGACAGCAAGCAGTCAGGCTTTAAGAGGAACCACTCCACGGAGACCGCACTGCTCTCGGTTGTTGAAGACCTAAGACTGGCTAGGGCAGCCTCTAAGTCATCGGTCCTCATCCTGCTGGATCTTTCAGCTGCTTTTGACACGGTTAACCATTGTATACTCCTTTCGACCCTCAAGACCTTGGGAATCTATGATACAGCTTTCCAGTGGTTCCAGTCTTACCTCTCAGGTAGGTCCTTCAGGGTATCGTGGAAAGGTGAAGTCTCGGAATCGCAACATCTCAAGACCGGCGTCCCTCAGGGCTCAGTGCTCGGACCGCTGCTCTTCTCGATCTACATGACATCATTGGGATCCGTCATTCGAAAGCATGGCTTTTCCTATCACTGCTATGCGGACGACACGCAGCTTCACCTTGCGTTCCATCCTGATGATCAATCGGTTTCAGCACGCGTCACGGCATGCCTGAGTGACATCTCGCTCTGGATGAGGAACCATCACCTACAGCTGAACCTTACGAAAACTGAACTTCTCGTCATCTCCGCCAACCCTAAGATCCATCACAACCTCTCTGTTCAACTGGGATCATCGACCATTGCCCTCTCCAGAACAGCCAAAAACTTGGGAGTAATAATCGATGACCAGCTAACCTTTACAGATCATATTGCCAACACTGCCAGGTCCTGCAGATTCCTTCTCTACAACATTAGGAAGATCAGACCTTTTCTCTCAGAGCATGCTGCACAAATCCTGGTACAAGCTCTGGTCCTGTCCAGGCTGGATTACTGCAATGCTTTACTCGCTGGACTCCCGGCCTGCACTATCAAACCTCTACAGATGATACAGAATGCAGCGGCAAGAGTGGTCTTCAAGGAACCGAAAAGAGCGCATGTAACACCCCTCTTTGTCAAGTTACATTGGCTCCCTATAGCCGCCCGCATCGAATTCAAAGCTCTGCTCATATCCTACAAGACCACCACAGGTTTAGCACCCACCTACCTTCACTCACTAATACAGACATATTTACCCTCCAGATCACTGCGCTCTGCAAACGAGCGTCGTCTCATGGTGCCGTCCCAAAAGGGTAAGAAATCACTCTCCCGCACTTTCTCTGAATCGGTCCCACGATGGTGGAACGATCTGCCTCCTACAACGCGTATGGCAGACTCTGTGTCCATCTTTAAAAATCGCCTTAAAACTCATCTCTTCCGTCTACACCTGACCCACTAATAAAAAAAATAAATAAATAAATAAAAAACCTTGACAGCACTTAGCTCGTATATTGTGTTTTACCTACTCAAGACTAGTCCGATTTCACTTATGCATGCTTTGTTTCCTCTTGTACTGATTGCTTCTTTTGTGAACCTCAATTGTAAGTCGCTTTGGATAAAAGCGTCAGCTAAATGACTAAATGTAAATGTAAATAATTAACGTTAGTGTAAACTGTGGTGTATTGTGATGGTGTATAATTATAGCGTAGAGAACTGAAGCCTATTGAATAATTTGTTTATTACTACAGTTGTGTTGTACCACAGCAACAATATAATTACTACGACAGTTTAATTCAAGTAATTATCTATAGTATGCTTCCAAACAGTATTAACTACAGTATTTTTCATGTAACGTAATAGCTTATACAGTATGTACTGCATCGATGGCAGGCAAATATATGTTAGTTCAGTAGAAAACTCGGCTCTCTTCATGATATAAGGATCATGCCCAACATATGTGGTTATTTTCTGTTTATATCTCCTTTGAAATATGGTATAAATCACAAAAACACGGATTTTCCTCCGTGTCTCCCATTCAGTTTTTTACTTCCTGCCCTCCATCTGAATTTCACACGTCACCAGAACCACGTGATTGAAAACAACCTACACTGCAACATTACGCTTCATAAAATCTCTTCTTCTCTACTGTAATGTAATGTGTAAAGCGTGTGAATGAGTGATACCTCCTCCTCCTCCTGACTCTTCTGTGTCTGCTCGGGCTCTTCCTCCAGCTGTGGTGGGATGCTGTTGTTCACATTGAAAGTGATGGTGACCCTGTTTAACACAAAAACACCACAACATATTACAGCGGAGCGTAGGAATAATCATACAAGTGCTGCAGATGAAGCTTGTTAATTTATAATACCATGATAACTTCACAAAATGAGTAAGGCATCTGTGTCATGTAGTGTCAGCTTTTAAAGTCTGCGTGAAACTTGTTGCTGACGGCTTTATTTCAGTATGATGATGCATTTCTAACTAAAACAGAATATTGAGTAGGGGGCGGAGTTTTATTTCAATTTGATGATGAGTTTTCAACAGAAACAGAATATTGAGTAGGGGCGGGGCTTTCTCAGTTTGATGACTTATTTTAAGCTGAAACTGAATATTGAGTAGGGGACAGGGCTTTATTTGAGCTTGGTGACATATTTTAAACAAACTGAATGTTGAGTAGGGGGCGGGGTCATTTCAATATAATGATGCATTGATGATGAGTTTCCAACTAAAACAGAATATTGAGTAGGGGGCGGGGTTTTAATTCAGTTTGATGATGAGTTTCCAACTAAAACAGAATATTGAGTAGGGGGCGGGGTTTTAATTCAGTTTGATGATGAGTTTCCAACTAAAACAGAATATTGAGTAGGGGGCGGGGTTTTAATTCAGTTTGATGATGAGTTTCCAACTAAAACAGAATATTGAGTAGGGGGCGGGGTTTTAATTCAGTATGATGATGCCTTTTAAACTGAAACAGAATGTTGTGCAGGGGGCGGGGTTTTATTTCAGTTTGATGGTGTTTTAAACAGAAACTGAATATTGAGTAGGGGGCGGGGTTTTATTTGTGTTTCAAATTGAAACCAAATTTTGAATAGGGGCGGGGCTTTATGCTGGGACTAACTTACACAAATAATTGTGCTCTAGTAAAATAAACATTCAATTTGCAGACTTCAAATATTCATCATTTTTAAATATTGCTTGAATTAACATCCGATTATCGGAAAGAAATAGATCCATACTTTTCTCCTGAGAGCGAGCGGATGAGTTTTGCTTCTGTGCCGTTGAGCTCCAGCTCCCAGCCGCCAGACATTTTAGGAAGACTTTTGCTCTTCTGGATCTTCTTTTCCTCTTTGATTTCTTCAGTCAGAAACTCTGCGAAGGCTTTATCACCTGAACAAGAAGGAGAATCCATAAAACACCAGATATCACAAAGACTTTCTTCAGGTTTCATGCAAGTTTTATGAAGATACATTTAAGACTTTAAGACCAATTATAAGAAATTAATGGGAGCTCAATTTACCACTTATGTTGTAAATGTATTAGCAGCACTTTAACCTTAAAAAAAACATCTCCAATCCTGCAACTACTGGTCACTGAGCACAATTATCTCATTTGAACTGGAAAAATAGTGACAAACGTTTTTATTGTTTTGTTTAGCAATGCATGAAACATTTAATATTATATTAACATACATATTATTTTAATATGCTGTTTGACAATTAATTGTAATTAATCATGTACAAAATAAAGCTTGTATTTAATGTGTGTGTAATGTGTATACTATAAATGCACACACATACATGTATGTATTAACTTTAACCATATATTAATATCTATATATAATTCTGTTGTACATAAATAATGACTGAGATCTCACTGGTTAGTTAAAATGACATGCTGTTCATCTCCTGACATTTGTCATTAAATCTCAAGGTCACATGTTTGGAAAACACCTGAACTGAAGCTCTGATGACACAGGAACGAAATATTGCACGATAAATCATATTTATTCTCAGTGAATGAATATTCTAGTATGTACAGGACCACCTATTAACTAAGTGGAATGACTCCTACTAGAAGTGAAACTCAGCTTCAGATTAATACCATAGTAGACAGAGTAAAAACATAATATATTACCCATGTGCCATGGCAAAAAAAACAGTACCAATATATTATATTACCCATGAGCCATACACCCTTCTAAAATCAAATGTAATTTTATTTTACAGTTTATGTAACAGTTTTCTTGTATGTAATGTAAATATGTAAAATATGCAAATATAACATTAAATATGTACACATTAGACTGTAATTCTAACCATTTTTATTTCAGTTTTAGTTATTTTAATACTATAAATTAAACTGAAAATAAATAAAACTAAAGGTTGTTTCTCTAGACAATTTTTTTTGGTGATAATTTAACGTTACTTTAAGTAATGAAAAAGCTTATTATGGCATTAGTTCACTCCATGTCACCTTACTCTCTTTTCTCCCCCTAAGTAATGATTAGCACAGTATATCAAAAGTACTTTTAGGTACCTGTACTTTTACCCAGAAAACACATTTAATGCATACATGACAAAATACTTTGTTACCCGTAATTTACCTTTAATTGACAAATACCTTCAGTTACCAGTAAGTTACCTTTAATTGACAAATACCTTCAGTTACCTTTAATTGACAAATACCTTCAGTTACCAGTAAGTTACCTT
>CAIGQV010016645.1:29560316-29573905 GCA_903798115.1 Danio jaintianensis | reverse complement strand
TATATATATATATATATATATATATTTAGTAGTTCCTGGCAATTAATAAATTTATAATATGCATATAACATAATAATATATTATATTATAATATATTTATAATATGCAGTTCTAGATCACAGCTATAACAGTCAAAAATCACATTAAAAATAGAAGGCTTTGGATGAGATGTGTAAGAAACTAGTCCTACACACAGGAGCTGTTGGAGGACAAAAACCTGACAAATGTCTTAAAAGTGCAGTATGTAAATTTGACACCCATTGGTTGAACTAGATATTGCAGACCTGGTTCAAAACAAACACAAGCGCAGGTTGCCAGATTGACAACAGCAGTGTGCCTGACTGTCGAGCCTAAATGCTGATTTAAACCGTGTTCTAAATAAAAGCAACGGCACGCGATGGAAGGAATATTTACAATGTTAAAAGGAGTTTTTGTCCTAACCAACACCTCGAATTGATATTTTAGAAATGGCTATTTCTTGCAGCTGAACAACAGAAAACCTGATGACAAAGATCACCTCAGGTACACCTCATGTGCTTTATTCAGTGTTAAATGCTAATAACGTGAGTTTAAATGCCATTTTACATTACATTTATTACCATACTACTGAAAGCAGCAGCAGATAGTTCACCTCAGATCTTGAAAATAAAATAAACCGTTTGAAATTGAACTACAGTACTGTGACTCAAAACCAACACAGATCAGCGATTCGGCATCTACATTTAATAATGTTAAAGAGGTTTAATATATATTAATTAGAGTATAAACCTTACTATTTCGTTGGAGTGCAGTAAGTGCACTATTCTGTGCTTCTGAATGGCTGTATTTAAATTTCTGTCGTGTTTCGTCTGGTGCAAACAGCCAAACTGCTTATCACTGCAAATCTCGTCACATAGTGTGTTGTTAGGACACGGGGTTACAATGTAACCTGCTCCCCTAATGTTTACGTTCATAATATTTATATTATTTGCTAATTAATAACCTCATGTGGAACTCTGAATCTGCGTCTCATTTCGTAGTCTGCTACTGTCCACCGGAGGTCGCATTTCAATCGCGGATGCACACTTTGAGAGCCTTCCTGACTGAATGAATAAATTACTCCACCAAGGCATCCCGAGGGTTTCCACCAAGGTATCCCGGGCTGCTGAAATATAATTAGCTAAACTGGCATTGGGCGGTTAGAGAGACCAAAACAAAGACAGCGTTCCGGCATGTAACTCACATTTTCAAAGCAGAATATCTGACTTCAGCATTGTTTTTCAGATAAACCAGAATGTTCACTTAGCATGTTTTTTAAATATCTGCAAACATATAATGGTATTTTTATGCTTTAGAAGAGTCAAAAACTTACATACAGCACCTTTAAAATACAACATCTGAACAGTGTGGGGACTGTAATACAAGTGGAATAATTGACTCTGGTCCATTACATTATCAGAAAATAATGCACACCCGAGGAGTAATGCGTCACCATTTCAGGTGTGCATTACTTTTGTAATAATTGAGGCCTGCCATCAATTATCCTTTACTTAACAACAACTGTAACAAACATATTGCACATTGTTAGTTGTTAAACATTAGTTGATGTATCATTTTTATAAAGCATTGCTGACAAAAGTCAATGTCCTCACGCAAAATTCTTACATAACGATTATATTTATGCATCTCATTTATCCAAAAGTGTACACAGACCTCATTGAGCAGAGAGATGATGCTGGAGGGACTGCCTTCAATCAGGTCCAAGCAGCCCTGGTTGTCCTGGTAACGGATGAAGGACCACTGCAGCCCCTCGCTCACATACTCCTCCTGCTGGGCCTTCAGATAATGAGCCACAAAGTGCTGCTGCAGCTTCTCGTTAGCGTAATTAATACACAGCTGCTCCAGGTTGTTCAGGAGGAAGCATTCGAAACCATACACATCCAGCAGACCTGTAGAAGACACCAGCCATAGATTGTGCTTTGTAAAGTATTTTTATTTGACTGTTTTTTTATTTAAATTATATGCAAAATAGAGTGGACAGTAACATTTGTAGAAATGTATAACAAAAGTAGGGCTGCACAATATATTGAAAAAGTGTTGTTATCGCGATCATAGTACATGTATCCACTTATAAACAATCCTTTTTTGCAGGAGTTCTGTTCAATTCTGTCCCAGTTCGCATACTTATACTACGCCCTAAAAGTATGTACTTTGTTTTGTGAAGGAAATGTATATACTTTTGAGTGTGTAACAGAAGAGTATGCAAGCTTTGGGACACACTACTTCCACGTTAACAGATCGTTGTGTTGCTGAGCCCTGTCAATCATCCACACATCATCCACATTTCTTTCATATTTAATTTCCTTCCTTATTGGAGAAGCAGCAGCAGGTTAATCTGCCATTCACGAGTCTTTCATGCAGAGAAATCTCCCCAGGTCTTTAGATAATTCTGCATTCAGACGTTAATGTCCAAACACGTCTTTAAATAAGTTCAGTATTGTTGTTGCAGATGAAACATAACACAGACAACGCGATTAACATATTTTCCAGTTGGCTAGATATTAATTAACAGTCATATAAACATCTTTACCAAAGCCTCTCTACTTGACGGTTGGTCTCGCACGTCCACCATGTTTGTAGTTTATTTACACTTTTCACCCTTGTTTGAAGTTCTAATCAAATTCACATCCAACGCGCAATGTACTGTGGGCAGTATCAGCGGTTAGAGTATGGACGCTTCTACACTTACAATTTTTACCGGAAATAGTAAACCATCCGGGAACCTTTGGCATACTCTTTTCAACATACTACGATTTGGGACATACTAATTCTATTTCTTTAAATACTATTTAGGACGGATAGTATGCGAATTGGGACGCAGAACATCTTATTTCCTTTCACTTTTTTAGATTGCTTTCAAAATAAAAGTCTCCATAAACGACAGAAATAATGCACTCAAACAATGTTTAACATACAAAATATTTTGTAAAATAAATAAAGAAATTAAAGATAACTTATTAAAGTCTGTTTCCATATATCCATATCACAGAGAAGTG
The DNA here is from genome assembly GCA_903798115.1 of Danio jaintianensis. NCBI lineage: Eukaryota > Metazoa > Chordata > Actinopteri > Cypriniformes > Danionidae > Danio > Danio jaintianensis. The sequence continues at coordinate 29,570,870 of CAIGQV010016645.1, read as the reverse complement.
CAATAAATGTAAGTTAATTGTATATGCCAAGCATTTGTGTGCTGCATGCATAGGTTGTTTATCCAAATCTGACCAATCAGATGGGGCCAGTAGGAGGCGAGACTAATGCTGGAAGACGAGAGAGGAAAATAAACACAGCCAATCAGAATCAGAATTTCTCCCGAGGTTTTTAGTCATTTGTGGTGTTTTAAAGTCTAAATGTTTGCACTTTGACATAGTTTTACTTTGACTTTAGATTTAATTAGCTCAGAAACATATCTATTATTTGTTTATTTTAGTACACTGTAAAAAATATCCATAAATTAGCAGTTTTCCGTATTTTGTGATTCATGTTTTTATTTTCCCTGTTTACTTCTGCTTTTAAATTGCGTTATGGGAACTTGATCTTTCTTACAACAACTTTTAACCTTGAGAAGTTGGAAAAAGTGACTTTTATGAACATTTTTCATAGTTTGCAGTGCTATATTGTCTGGGTTGGTGTTGTATATTACGCTACAAACATCTTGTAATAAACTGCTGTACATTTTCTGTTATTTTACAGACTTATTTCTCTATTTATAATTTCTTATTCATTATATTATTACTGCTAAAATGTCATTAAAAAAGTCACTTTGTTAAATTGTAGAGTTGAATTTTCAACATCAAAAGCCGACAGAGCAGAGATCAACATCCCATAATGCAGGGGTGTCAAACTCAGTTTCTGGAGGGCCGCAGCCCTGCACAGTTTAGTTCCAACCATGCTCCAACACACTTACCTGTAGGTTTCAAACAAGCCTGAAGGACTCAATTAGTTTGATCAGGTGTGTTTAATTAGGGTTGGAACTAAACTGAGCAGAGCTGCGGCCCTCCAGGAACTGACTTTGACACCTGTGCCATAATGCAATTCACAACCGTAAATAAACGGAAAGCACACAAAATACAGAAACTGTTCTTTAACTGATATTTTTACAGTGTATAATCATAACATAAATAAAAGGTACTTTTTAAAAACTGACGATAAAATAGCTTTTGCAAGTTAGTTATATCATAAAATAATTGTTATTGCAACACTCAACAACAATATCGCATATTGCATATATTCCCTGTATCGTGCAGCCCTGAACAAAAGTATATTATTAAATAAAATACGTACCAATAAAGTTGCACCACATGGAATTGTCTGCAGACATGCTGTTGTTGATGAAAGTGACTAACCAGTCAAATAGCCTGTAAAATAATAATAAAAAATATTCTAGCTTCTTTTGGCTCATGTAGCTAATGACTAAAAAAACATTGCTGCTAAATTATGATTAACATGAGTATTTTCTATATATAAATAACATACCTAAACATTTTTTATAAGAGAAAAATGGTCAAAAGGTAAACATAAACTACAAGTTTGTACATAAAGCTTGGCTTGAACTAAAATTAATGGTGCACTGTAAAAAATACTTTATAGTGCACAACTTTTTTGTCAAAACCAAGTTTAATATTTCCACAATGCTGGTGGAAATAACCTGGCACTATTTGAAATTTCCCTTTAAGTATATTCTATATTACAAATAATGTAACATTCTGCACACTCTATTATATAAACAATTTGACACAATGGGCTCTATTTTAATGATCTAAGCACAAAGTCTAAAGCGCATGGTGCAAAAGCATTAAGAGTGTGTCCGAATCCACTTTTGCTATTTTTAGGACAGAAAAATACGCTCTGCGCCCGGCGCATGGTCTAACAGGGTTGTGCTTATTCTCTTAATGAGTTCTGGGTGTGTTTTGAGCATAATGTACATTAAACCAATCAGTGAGTCTCGTCTCACATTCCCTTTAAGAGTCAGTTGCATCACGCCATGGCACATTTGCTAATTACATGGCGGACTTTGTGAGTGGAAAAACTGAACGCTTCACTAGCGAGAAAACAGTTAAACAGAGCATCTGCATCCAGGATAAAGAACCAGCCTCCTCCATTCGGCCTCTTTACTCTCTCTTTACTTTACTTTTACTCTTTACTTTACTCCTTTACTTTGGTGGAGTAAGGAAACGGTGGAAACTCACTCCACTGAAGACACCCATTAGTCTACATATTTAATTTCGCTTGTTAAGTGCAAAGATTTGTTTTAAAACTATTTCTAAATTCAGTTCTAATTTCCAGCAAAGGAATAAATGAACAATAATAATGAAGTGTGGTCAAAAAACTGAGTTATATCCAAACACACGTCCTGTTCTTATCCCCATATGGTGATGCAGACGTCTCCAAAACCCCACAGGTGGACAAATCTAAACTTGTTTTTATAAAAACAAATATAAATATGCATAATAAATACTAATAACATTATACAAACGCAAATTGTCATGAAAAAACAGACTACAACAAAGCTGGATTTGTCATTTAAACAACGTGGCACAAAATGTGAAAATGAAACCTGCGTCCGCATGAAAATAGCAACAAATCACACCATACACGCCTGCCAATATATTGCGCCAGGTGTATGATAGGGCCCAAAATAGCAACTTTTGGGATGTGTTTTGTGCAAGAGGCATACTTTACAATTGTAGCTATGCTGTAATTCTATAAATATTTTCATCTGTTACTCACTGTGCATAAATGACTTTAGCAAGACAGTCTCTGCGGACGCCACACTCGGACCGAGAGCAAGGTTTGAGGATGTTTTGTTTGCCGGCACGCAGAGTTCTCACTGTCAGACACGACTGCAGCTCGTCTAAAGAAACCTGCAGCAGATCCGCTGTTTTCTGCAGAAAACCTACACACAACATGAAGAGAAAATAAGGGACTAAGCCGAAGAAAAATGTATGAATGAACATTGTTGCTCAGCATGCTGACATGGTTCAACTGGAAGTACTATGTACTGAAAAACTATGTAGTGAAAAACTTTCCACTTTTTCCTTTTAAACTTTTATAACAAGACAAAATAATATAACAATAAAAACTACAAAAATTAATGAATATTAAAATAATGATAAATAGCATAACTTAATAATAATAATAATAACAACAACAACAACAATAGTAAACAAAAAATGAGCAAATAATAAAAAAATAATAATAATAACAATAATAATAATAATATAACGCACAACACACTGTTCAATTATGACATATATTATATTATACTATATTATATTATGACATTTTTTTTTTTTTTTTTTTTGAAAAGCTGTAAAAGAGACAAATGGTTAGCATATGTTGTAAATTGTATCTCTTTGCAATAAAAACTTATTAGTATTATTAATATTATTTTAAATTAGCAGTTGCCATAAAATTAAAAAGCAGCACAACTGTTTAAAAAAAAAAACTTCAACACTGATAATAATCAAAAATGTTTCTTGAGCATATTAGAATAATTTCTAAGCTATCATGTTACACAGAAGAAACAATGCTGAATATTAAGCTTTGAAATCACAGGAAAATTATTATTTAATCACTTTAAAATATAAAACAAGGAATATATTTGAGAGACTGTAAAGAAGGAATGTGATGGGGACATTTCGCAACCCAGAAATGAACTTGCAATACTTATACAAGTACTTCGCCTCATCATGTCAAGAGTCATGCAACCTAATTCTTTGCCATAACTTGCTTTTTAGATAAACAATACAGCAGAAACGGCGGCGTGATGGCGCAGTGGGTAGCACTGTCACCTCACAGCAAGAAGGTCGCTGGTTCAAGCCTCGGCTGGGTCAGTTGGCATTTTTGTGTGGAGTTTGCATGTTCTCACCATGTTGGCGTGGGTTTCCTTCGGGTGCTCCAGTTTCCCCCACAGTCCAAACACATGCGCTATAGGTGAATTGGGTAAGCTAAATTGGCCATAGTGTATGTGTGTGAATGAGAGTGTATGGGTGTTTCCCAGTGATGGGTTGCAGCTGGAAGGGCATCCGCTGCGTAAAACATATGCTGGATAAGTTGGCGGTTCATTCCGCTGTGGCGACCCCTGATTAATAAAGGGACTAAGCCGAAAAGAAAATGAATGAATGAATGAATACAGCAGAAACACATCACACCTTTGGATTGTCTGTTGAGATCACATGGCTGAACCTCTTCTGGTGCGGGACTGAAGTCCACGTTCCCCAACTGCAGAAGACCTGCAAGAATCTTTCCAAAAAGACAAAAATCACATCAGTTTCCTCTCAATAAATAGGAAACTTCTGTTCTCTTTTGTTAGTGTATGAAACAGCAGCATTAAAACCTCACACTCAGAATTTAAAAAGTTATTTTATTAATGACATACACACACACATTTCAGCTCTCAGGTCTTATTGCCACTATTTAATGTATTATTTACATAATCAAAAAGTTTACAAATAAAAAAAAAAAAAGTCAAATTATCAATAAAAAATTTGAAGGTTCAAACTACTACGTGTAATCATTAATTAAAAACACAACCAACATTGACAGCATTCGTCTCCAATTACCGCTGATGCTTTAATATAGTTTTTTCCTTGTCACAACATACTAGGGGTGTAACAGATCACGGTTGATCCGTGATTCGTACGAATCATAATCCACGGTTCGAAACACACATGACCCACGGATTAATAATTTTTTTTTCTTGTAGATTAATCCTAAATGTGTAACGATTGCAAAGAGATCGCCTCTCGCGTCATTCATATCCCATGTGTGAAATAATTTAGGCTTTCCTGTAAAATATAATGACAGAAGTTCATTCATTCATTTTCTTTTCGGCTTAGTCCCTCTATTAATCAGGGGTCGCCACAGCGGAATGAACCGCCAACTTATTCAGCATATGTTTTACGCAGCGGATGCCCTTCCAGCTGCAACCCATCACTGGGAAACACCCATACACTCTCATTCATACACATACACTACAAACAATTTAGTTTACCCAATTCCCCTATAGCGCATGTCTTTGGACTGTGCGGGAAACTGGAGCACCCGGAGGAAACCCACGCCAACACGGGGAGAACATGCAAACTCCACACAGAAATGCCAACTGATGCAGCCGAGGCTCAAACCCGTGACCTTCTTGCTGTGAGGCGACCGCACTACCCAATGCGCCACCGCGTCGCCCCACAGAAGAAGTTGTAGTGGGTTATTCGGGATGTGGTGGGTTTCATTAAAGGTGTTTTATGTCACTATTTGTTTAGCCTGCATCAATGATGCGATTAATTATTAAAAGATCGGGATCTCAACACCCACGCAACATAAATTATAAATGATGGTGATTTGCATATGTTTATCAATCCTCGAATCGCTGCATTCAAATCTGTGTTTGAAAAACGCAAAAATCAAGAAAGAGATTGAGTCTTTAGTCTTTTGAGTTAGTTTTGAAGTTACAAACAGTCAAATAACACAGAAGGACTGGGTGAACAGTTTATAGTTTAGATAAAACCACTGATGTTTACGGTCAAGATTAAAATCACCGTCATATGCATTTAACGACGCTCAAAAATGAAAGTTGTAGGCAGCAATTACATTATTTAACCAATAGGTGGCGACAACCAGCCATCAAAAATATGCCACTGAATAGTTCTTCAACAATGATCATCTAGCAATGAAACATGAAGTTTTATGAGTGAATCACTGAATCACTTATTGAAAATGAGATAAATAAATATGGGTTGTACAAATTATAATGTTAGATTTCTACATTTAACGTTATCAGTAACAGTAGTAGGAACAGAGAATTTATCACACTACTAGCGCTGTAACGGTGACAATTTTTTACTACCGCGGTGGGAAGTCACCAACAACCGCCGGTGTTGCGGTGGTGGTGGGGGGTTGGGTCAATTATGCTGTAAAAATCTGTGACAGAAGTTCACTCAAAAGCGAAAATTCTTTCCGTCATTAATTACTAACACTTCTGTCATTCCAAGCTTCAGAACACAAATTTAGATATTTTATAATATGAAAAAGCAATTAAATTATGAAAATTGTGAAATTAAAGCAATAGTCCAGAGATCTGGTCCCCGCGTCAGGTCAGGGTGCTCCTGTATGTAGCCTTTAAAACACGCACGCGGCGGCGGAGGCGCACTCTAAACTCACACGGGAGAAAACTGCACTAGGATGACATGAAGGTGAGCAGCCTAATTCATTTCATGTTTTGGTAAACTAATTCTTTAAATACAACTCTCTTGAGCTCTAAAGGGAAAAAACGCTAAAGAAATTTGCCGTTAAATAAATTGTAGCAGAGACGCAACTGCCAGTCATTTTCACATTAGTTTTTTAGTAGGTGATTAATATTAGAGTACCCTACTAAAAATGTTTAGTTGGACACTGCACAGTCCTACAGTAGTCTACAATATAATTAATATTATAATTTATTATTATTAATATTAATAAAACTAAGCTATAAAATTGACAAAACGCAAAACCCTTTTAAATGTTTGCTTTCATTTTGACATGGCTAAGCGCAGTTTTACAGTTGTGAAAAGAACCATCCCAATATGCAGCAGCATTCTCAAGCTGGGACACTTAATAAATGCCTTTTGAGTTTAAAGATGATCGGCCTGCAAAGTCAAGTTTACAGTGTTATAAATGAAATAGGTAGGCTATATAGTGCATTGAGTAAGTGGATTTGCCCGCGGTAGGTAGGCTGAAAGATAATCTAGACAGGCTCTCTGTTTTGCTACACTAATGCCCGAAAACGTAACTAAGTAACACATTTAGCTACTATTTTTTTAAATGACATTGAATTGTAACATGTAGCTTTTTTCTAACACTGATATTGGTTGGGTAATGAAGCGTGATGACTCGCTTATGATTTATTTACCGGTAGTGGGAAGTGAAAGTGGGTTAGCTTGCATGTGTGGGAATAGTTTGACTTCTTTACCTAAACCTTTAAACATTCACGTTGTTTGAAATAAAACGGAAATAAATAAGGAGAATAAAATATAAACCACTATAAACCACAACTGGCGCTGAAGCCATGCTTTGTCTGCGTTAATAAACGGTATCGTTGCATAACCTTCACTGATAAAATCAGTAATAGCGAAACTGTGCATATTATTATTATTATTATTACTACTATAAAAAGTATATTACTGGACTAAGTCAGTATAACTTAGGCAGTAATGCAAAGTAATAAATAAGTGAATAAATATTCCATTTATCACTTTCCCTTTTTTATCTGCCCATTTTTGGAAAGGCCTCTGCGATACCTGGCTGACTAGCTGCGCGTTTGCGTTCAGAAGACAGGAGTTGATTATACGTGGCTGGGTGACATGACCGGAGATGGCTGTGGAGACTCGACGTGTTTGCCCATTTAACACTTTTTTTTTTTAAACAAACCCTACAAATAGCTTCTTTTTTTTATTGGTTCACCTTTCTCGTTCAGCACGAATCCAAAATGTTCCCAGATTGGCGATGTGACATTTGGTTTTCCAACGAGATTAATGGCGAAACTTGAACTTGCTGAATCGCGCCTAACGTTATATTCTAACAGAAATGCAATACTTTGCAACATAACGGAAATTTCAGTGTGTGCCGTCACGTACTACCGCCGGTGGCATGCACAACCGTGGTGGCAAAGGACCACCGCGGTGACGCGGTTGTCTCGGTGACCGTCACAGCCCTACACACTACTGAATATTTTACAATACTGATTATTTCTTTATTTTATTTTTAATAAAATTACAGGTTCTGAGTTCTGTTTGCTAAACCCAAAAGTGTCTTGCAGTGCTGTTTTTGTAATAAATGGAAAGCAAATGACATTTGTCTCCTCCTCTTTTTGGCTGATCCGGAAAATGGTCTGATCCATGACTAAAAAAGCTATAATGTGATCCGAACCATGAGATTTGTGATCCGTTACACCACTACAACATACCTTAAATATCTGTGCCCGTTTCCCTTCATCAATGCCAAGGCTGATCATGGCTTCCACCGTCTCTTGCAAACAGTCTTCTGCTCAGACACGAACAGAAAGTCAAAAAAATATTAGAGCTGCTGCTGCAATAAATCAAATAAGAAATCATTCTGCATTGATTCTGAGATTTTTTTATACTTGCCTTCTAAGGTTTTCTCTGCATGTGGAAGCCAAGCAAAGTCTTGCCCCAAAGGCAGCATCCATTCCAGTCTCTGTTTCTCTGTGGCTCCCTTCATCATCTTCAAATCAAAGAAATAAACAATCAGCATACAAATCAACATGCATGCAATCTATGCAAATGAAATTGTCTGCTTGACGCATTTGAATGTTTGCAAATGGCTGATTCTAGAATTGTAAGTACATTTTGCATCTCCAAGATAAACTTCTATTTATTCATTCATTCATCCATTAAAGAGCCCCTATTAATACCTTCCATGCAGTGTGTAACACGGCTCTAAGTGAATGGAAACATCCAGCTGAGGGTTAAATCTGAAAGTGCACCTTGTTTAAAACTATTGATTGTTTTAAAAATCAAGTTGACTCAGAGTCGTTTAAATGATTCGTCTTTCGTTCAAATCTTTTGCCTGTTCGTATCGACGTGGACACGAAACAATACCAAATATGAGGTGCTGGATCTGGTAAAACGTGAACGCTCCTTTCCCTTCAAACACTAGCGGAGTGCAGGGGATCATGGGATTGATCATGACTGAAGATGAGTGAACATTAATGAGGGAATATTCTGATGGTTAATACAATAACCTACCCTACAACGAGGGATTCACCGGCCGTTTGCTAGTTCATATGGACCAGTTTCTCTCTATCTCCAGATCATAAGCTGTGAGCGTGTTTAAAATGGTTGCCTCCTTGTTTTCTCTAGCTTGCAAAATATGTATTTAATTGTGTTTTGTTACTTGTAATCGCTCCGCGCCGCTTGTACTGTATCTGGTAACTATTTATATTCACATATCGCGTCTAAAGCCACATTGAAAACGCATCACGTGCCGCTTTCTTTATGGATTTAAATGCGCTTGTAAGCTCGTGATCCTCTGCTGTTTGTCATTGCTATGGCCACCATCAGCTGTTCCTACACATGTGCGTCGGTCAGGTTTCAAAATAGTTTTGCCACTGTGTGGATTAATACTGAATGTGTGACATTGTTAATACTTATAGTTAAGAATAGAGCAATATGTTAGTGTTTAACTGCATTGCTTTAATGCATTCCTGCTCACACATATACTCTGCACTCTGCTACTTCAACAATGTTGATATGTCATGGTGGGCGTTTCTTTCAGTCTCGTGCTGAACGCAGTCGACCAATCACAACAGACTGGGTCATCGGACCAATCAGCGCAGATTAGCGTCACACAAAGGAGGGGTTTGGGAACAAACGAATTGCTGAACAAATCATATGGGAGTCGTTGGGATAATTAGGTAAAAATAAATGCATATTATAAGACAATGACAGTGTTTTTTGACCTTGCATGTATATTAGCCTGTTGTTGGAGACCCCCAAAAACAAAATATGACCTTTCATAATGCATAATAGGGGTTCTTTAAGAAAGCACATTTAAAAACAACCAGGGTTGACCAAAATGCTGTACAAGTGACTTTAAATACAAAAATAAATTACATTATATTAAGAAAACATCAATAAAATATACTCAAATAAATAAAATAGAAATGTGTTTAAATTTGAAAGTGGAGAGCGATGACACCAGTTTTGAAAAATTATACAAATTTGATCAAGTTATCTCTCTATATAATGTTTGTATGTGTATTTTGTGATATTTTGTCTTAGAAATATGAACTTAAAGACTCCCACTATACCTATTTTTGACCATCTCCACCTTCAATTATCATTAAATAATTAAATTGAATGTTTACTTGACCAAGTTAAATAAGCATCAGCATGAAATATATTTTTATATTATTTGTAGCTTCAGTAAAAATAACAAAAAAGTATTTTTATAAGGTTATGTGAATATTTTACCTGGTAGAATATGTGGAAATTTCTCTCATTTGGTGCTTGGAAAGCCACTCTGGTCTTCTCTAAAAGATACGTCTGCACTGATGCACCAACCAGCAACTGAGAACTGTATTATAACATCACAAATACTTAAACCATTCACAAGATGATTTAGGTTTATGTGCTTAAAGTCAATGAAACAAAAAAAGCCTGACCTGTTGAGCTGAAGCTGAATGTATTTTCCAAAGCGACTGCTGTTGTTGTTGCGTAATGTGCATGCATTGCCTGAGGAAGAGAAAAACAAAGGATTTAGAAAGAGAGTTATGGAAATATTGCTTAAAATATTACTTCAGTGATCATTTTGCCTCTGGATTTCTTACCAAAAGCCTCCATGACAGGGTTGGAGTCCAGTACTCGTCTTTCTATTTTCTCTACAGTGTCCTGGCACTTCTGAGAAGAAGTGGCCACAGTGGCATAATATTTCATAAGACAGCGCGACGTCCATGTCTGGAGAGAATCAATTTAGAGTCTAAATTTCTTTGCATCAAAAACACTGACAAAAATCAGTTGTTAAACATAATATGTGCTTGAGATATTTTATTTTGCCTCACACAACTCATGGTTACAAAAACATTTCCAATGAAACACAATACTACTAAATCATGAATAACAATGCAAAAATACTTATTTGTGTGCAACTTAGTGCCTACTATTACACAAATACCATGCACATATTTGTTTGCATTAAAATTACAGTTTTTTTTT
>CAIGQV010016645.1:29549913-29559916 GCA_903798115.1 Danio jaintianensis | reverse complement strand
TTACACAAATATCATGCACATACTTGTTTCCATTAAAATTACTGTTGTTTTAAATCAGCATTAAAATTAATATGTGCTTGTTTGCCTCATGTAACGCATGGTTAAATAAACAATGAAACACAAATACTACTAAATAATGTACAACATAATCCAAAAATCCTTATTTTTGTGTATCTTAGTGACTACTATTGTAGGACTTTCCAGTATGTGTCACTATTGTTTGCATATGTATATTATACGTGATAGATGTTATTATGTTCTGGGGTATTTGAAAAATAATAAGTGTGTATATTTACCATGTTATTTTAAATGCAGGCACATTTATGTTGTATTTTATATACGTCATAATTCTACTAGATTACAGATATGTGTATTACCGTTCCTAGCCAATAGGTTGTGTCCGTGTATGCGTCAAGACACAAGAGTCAAGTCAAGTCAAGTTTATTTATATAGCGCTTTTCACAATGTAGATTGTGTCAAAGCAGCTTAACATAGTTCTAGTAAAGTCCAGATTTCTTTGAAAGAGTCGTTTTCTTTTCTCTCAGTCTGTTATTGTTCGGGGCGGGTACGCTTGCCGGTTAATAACCTAGCAACTGTTTAATTAAACGAGGAAGAACATCAAAGTTTTGATAGACTAGTGTAGCGTTAGTACTCAGGCTGCCTGGTTTGTGGATGAACATTGTGTGTGTGTACGCAATAAAAGTTCAAAAGTGGCTCAGTTGCATCCATCGTACTCGCCCTGAAACCCTTCCAGTGGGGAGTTTATTGAGGTACAGCAGGTAACTTAACAAAAACTGGACTAAATCAGCATTAAACATAACATGTGCTTGGGATATTTTATTTTGTCTCATTTAACTCATGGTTAAAAAAAAACATTACTAATGAAACATGATGCTTTACAATATCATATTTGTGACTATACATTAGTTTAGTCAGTACTGAAGCCAACTTTAATCTCCATTCATTCATAATCTGAAGCTTTGGAAAACATGAATCAGGAGCTTACGCCACACAAACTCATCTCACCTTCCCAGCTCCACTCTCTCCAGAGACGACCAGCGATTGGTTCATGGGCTCCACCTGGCCCTGCACATTCCTATACGCCTCTTCTGCTACGATGAAGATGTGTGGCTTAAACTCCTGCGCACAAACACATGCTTTAACATTGCTACATAAACAATAGGCAGGGGACAATAACCGGTTTGAAGGTTTGGAAAAGTCAAGGTTTTAAAACCGCTAAAATTTTCTGTTATACCGTTCCTATGGTATATGTATGGGGTTTTTTTTTACGACGATTTTATTGAGTTTTGTAGGGCAACAGTATCTTCAGCAGAAAAAGACTCTCCATATCAAAAGCTACTGGTCAGCTCACGATTCAGCAAACATTTGAGAAACAAATCGCTTCAAACATGCTATAGAGCTGAACAGTGCAGTGGCTTTACTTTATATCCAAAGAAAAGAAAGATCTCCAAAGATGCCTTTAAGTTGTAAAGAAATGTATGTTTTTGAAACTAATGAAGACAGCAGAAGTTAATGATTTATTTTAATTATTCAGTCATGACATGTTTACTGTTCCAATAAAATATGCTTACATGTTTACTGTTTAAAAAAAAAATACTGTGTTCAATGGGGAAAAAGTTTACACAGACATTTAAAAAGTACATATTTTAGAGTGGCGACATGGTGGCTCAGTGGTTAACACTGTGGCCTCACAGCAAGAAGGCCGCTGGTTCGAGTCCTGGCTGGGCCATTTGGCATTTCTGTGTGGAGTTTGCATGTTCTCCCCATGTTGGTGTGGGTTTCCTCCAGGTGCTCCGGTTTCCCCCACAGTGCAAACACATGCGCTATAGGTGAATTGATTAACTAAATTGGCCGTAGTGTGTGAGTGTGTGTGTGTGTGAATGAGTGTGTATGGGTGTTTCCCAGTACTGGGTTGCGACTGGAAGGTCATCCGCTGCGTAAAACATACGCCGAAATAGTTGGCGATTCATTCTGCTGTGGTGACCCCTGATAAATAAGGGACTAAGCCAAAGGAAAATGAATAAATGAATATTTTAAACCAGTAATCACAATACAGTGAAACTGTGATATTTTTATCCAAGGTTATCATACCGTGAGAATCTTATATCCAGCCCATGCCTAGCTAGTACAGAAGCTTGTAAACGTTTCAGTGCATAGAAACAATGCAAAGAAGTGAACCAGAAGTTGCTGCAGACTTTTATTTCAGTACGGCGACATATTTCCAAACGAAACCAAAATTTAGTAGGTTTTATTTTTGAGCTCCTAAATAGGCTTAAATAATTATTCAGTATTATGCAGAATGACAAGGCATTTTTTTATTTATTTGTATTGATTTCACCAATAACATTTTATGATGTCAAAATAAACATACTGATCAATGCACTTACTATGTTACTGACCCATGGCAAAAAGGTCAAACATAATAAATAAAGGACTAATCTTTGTATTTTAGCTTTGTATAAATTAATGTCAACTGTGATAAGGTTACTGTTACATGACATAACAAAAAAAAAAACACTGATTAAATACAGACTTTGAAATATGAATGCATTATTGCAGACTGTCAAACTTTATCCTAAATGCTACAGAAACTCAGCTCATATGCTTTGCTGTATTGCGTAATTTGACGTACAGGTTTATGTGTAGGTTATAAGACTCACTGAAAAAATGAAATTATTCATTGGATTTACTCAATTTTTTCAAGGTAAGTGGTTGCAAACAATTTATATAGGCTGAATTTAAACAAACTAATTTATTTTATTAATGTTCAACTTAATTTGTTTGTTTAAATTCAGCTCATATAAATTGTTTGCAACCACTTACCTTGAAAAAATTGAGTAAATCCAATGAATCGTTTTTTTCAGTGCTCTTCAAATCGCATAATTTCAACACTTTTTTACTAAATGTTGTGGACTTCACGTTCACAGAATGATGTTTTAATGTTGTTGTAAAATTTTAGGGTTATTGTGTCAGTTATGAGAAAGCATGGGAACAACTCTCTTAATTGTCTAATTGTTTTGTCTTGTATTATTGTTACTTGTGTCTCTTTTATTTTTTTTTTTGAGTCTGGAAAATAAAGCTGATTCACTGAACAGACCATTGTTTCTACACTGTCCTCTGCAATTACAAAAGGCAGAAGGGCGAATAAACATCATCCTGTCGTCTGTTATGCATTAACAGGGTTTGAAAAGGAAATTACAGATGTGTCGTTTCAAAACATTAAAAGAAAAAGCATATGATTAGGGGAGGGTGGAATAGTATAGCCATATATCATAGCATGAGTATTTTATTTAACAAGCACACTATAGTTTTTTTTTATTGTTTGCTTTAATTAACAAAGGTTTATCCCTAATTTTTTATGCATTACACAGCCAGGCAGTATATTTGATAAATTTGATATTAAACTAATTCCATAATTTCATTAAACCTATGTTTGAATCACAGCAGCTGACATTCTGCAATATACTGCAACAATTGCTGTTTTAATCAGTGTTTTAGTTACTGTAAATAAATTACCAATCAACCTGAAAAACAAAGCAAGGGATTATTATTATTATTTTAGATTTAATGTTTAATTTCATTCATTCATTTTCCTTCGGCTTAGTCCCTTTATTCAATCGCCACAGTGGAATGAACCACCAACTTATCCAGAATGTTTTACGCAGCGGATGCCCTTCCAGCCGCAACCAATCACTGGGAAACATCCATACACTCTCACATTCACACACACACTCATACACTACGGCCAATTTAGTTCATCCAATTCCCCTATAGCGCATGTGTTTGGACTGTGGGGGAAACCGGAGCACCCGGAGGAAACCCACGCCAACACGGGGAGAACATGCAAACTCCACACAGAAACGTCAACTGGCCCAGCCGGGACTCGAACCAGCAAGCTTCTTGCTGTGAGGCGACAGTGCTAACCACTGAGCCACCATGTCGCCCCCGTCTAATAATAAAACCTCTAATAAAAAACTAAGACAATATGTAGCATTAAAGCACTCAGCCTTTCATATGACTAAGAAAATGCCACTTATTTAAAGCATACTGATTAATTACATACATTTGACATTTAATTTGACCTTTTGATGTTGCACTTTAGACTTTACCTGAGGCTGAGGGGCGGAGTGATATTCCCTCATCACATCCAGAGAGTACAGGTGAGGAATGGGCTGGAAGGGGTTGAGGGCGACCAGCGTGCAGCCAGCGTGTGTGTAGAAAACCTTCGCGCTGTACCTGGCCTGCAGACACTTCAGCACTGACAAACACAAAACAGTGCACTTATTAAACACTAAACAAGTTGCGTCTTAAATGACACACTATGCACTTATACACTAGGGCTGCATGATATTGGAAAAATCTGACATTGTGATATTTTGTTTTTCTGCGATATATATATTGCGATAGGAGTACAATTTCACCAGATGACTTGAATATCTCTATTTGGAAAGAATTGATCATTTTAGATAGATTGGGATGGTTCTGTAGGGCAGTGCATCTGCATAAAATATAATAAACAATGTACAAGCCGCATAGATAAATGCAATAAATAAAAAGATATGTGAAATAAACAAATGAAATAAACTGTGTTTTATTGTTTCCCGACCAGTCTAACAGTATTCAGGCATACAGTAACTGAATAATCAAATGTACAAAAATACTCCATAGTCTTCATTTTTATAAATAATTGAATAAAATTAATTGTTATTAAAGTTACAAATGGTACAATTTCTTAGGCTTGAACGCTTTTAAAATCCTCATACAGTCACAGGCCTCAAAAACACATGCAAAGGATAAATTACAATCCAGACCCAACATTGCATATCCTGCAATCCTATCCAGCCTAGGCTTGTACCTGTGGAAGGTGTAACCGGGTTGACTTTGGTGAGGTCATCGTATGTGTGAAGCTCAGCTTCATTGATGAGGAAGTCTCTGAGGTCTCCTTCAAGTGAATCATTGAGAGATTTTCCGGGGCCCTGGGCTTTGTTTTTTACTCCATTTACCTGCATGATGTAAATAATAATGCTCAGTGAGTTCATTCATAAAGTTTGTTAAAGGTCCCATGAAATTAAAATAAAGTTTTTTAGATGTTAGTATCAGTATTGTTAGAATATCTATAAGCTAGTGTGCTCCAAAACAGTGACAAATTTCGTGTTTAGATGATATAAAACAGATATAAACACCTAAAGTTTGCAGTTTGTCACTTCCGCCTAAATGGATCAACGTTTTTTTTTTCACGTCACCTCATACTTCAGTTTCTCATCAAATCTTGACCAATCAAATGCTCTCTAGTGTCTGACATGGCCCGCCCCCTTCAAGACGCTTCTCATTTGCTTTTCATTTGATGCACTAGAGCTCAACCACTCACACCGGCAGAGCTGTGATGAAAACAAAACGCTATTGGCTGTTTTTAAAAAGGGGAGGAGCTACACTATGTCCCACCCTCTCTTCCTGTTTCGGTTGAGATTACATCAAACATTGAATAAAAATGCACACTTCAAAGCACTTCACAGGACCTTTAAAGATGCAGTAAGTACAGTTAAAGACAAAATTATTTGCCCTCCAATGAAATTTTAATTCTTTTTCAAATATTTATCAAGTGATGTTTAATATCGAAGCAAGGACATTTCCTATTATATTTTAATTCTGGGGAAGTCTTATTTCCTTTAGTTTCGCTAAAAAATCGCTTTCGCTTTCTATAAAAAATTTAGCCCGCTTAAGAAATGTTTTTTTTTAATTGTCTACAGAACAAACCACTGTTGTCCAATGACTTGTCTAATTAACCTAATTTGCCTAGTTCGTCCTGTCTTGTTGATATGATTATACGCGTTACTACGGAGACATGTTAATACGCAGCTGTCAATCAATTCGGTGGGCAGGGAAACCGCACTTCTATGTCAAGTCGGCCTCAAAATGGGAGGGATTTGGATGCAATTTTAACCTCAGGAAATTTAAAAAAAAGAGACTTATTGTCTTTATATCACCCCAATATGACTGTGGACACACTATACCTGCACACAGTTCTGTCCAAACAGCTTAAAAAAGATTATTTTCATCATAGGTGCCCTTTAAAGCTCAAATAAAAAATCAAAAACAGTAATTATTCATTCATTCATTTTCTTTTCGGCTTAGTCCATTTATTAATCTGGGGTCGCCACAGCGGAATGAACTGCCAACTTATCCAGCATATGTTTTACGCAGCGGATGCCCTTCCACCCGCAACTCATCAATGGGAAACACCCATACACACTCATTCACACACATACACTGCGGACAATTTAGCCTACCCAATTCACCTATAGCGCATGTCTTTGGACTTGTGGGGGAAACCGGAGCACCCGGAGGAAACCCACACGAACACGGGGAGAACATGCAAACTCCATACAGAAATGCCAACTGACCCAGCCGAGGCTCGAACCAGCAACCTTCTTGCTGTGAGGCGAACGTGCTACCCACTGCTCCACCGTGCAGCCCAACAGTAATTATTTAAACTTCAAAATGCATCTCTCACCCATTGCATGCAATACATGTTACATAATTTACAACATTATCATTAAGCCTGCTTTATGTCAGCTGTGTTTATGCATAAAATAATTAATCTGCAACAACAACCACCAATAAAGGTTATGCATATTTCTGACACCTTAATTTCTGACTAACTGCATGCAATTTTCCTCGCTTTAATGGCACAGGAAATGTTCCTAATGAGCAACATTCATTCATTCATTTTCCTTCGGCTTAGTCCCTTATTTATCAGAGGTCGCCACAGCGGAATGAACCGGCAACTATTCCAGCATATGTTTTACACAGTGGATGCCCTTTCAGCCACAACCCAGCACTGGGGAACACCCAGACACTCTCGCATTCACACACACACACTCATACACTACGGCCAATTTAGCTTATTCTATTCACCATCTTTGGACTGTGGGGGGAAACCGGAGCACCCGGAGGAAACCCACGCTAACACAGGGAGAACATGCAAACTCCACACAGAAATGCCTTCTGACCCAGCCGGGACTTCTTGCTGTGAGGCGACAGTGCTAACCACTGAGCCACCCTGTCACCCTTAATGAGCAACAATAAATATAAAATCTATGTGCAACACACCTGAAATTCATGAAAACTTTATAAATAACAACCATGTAATTGCACTGCCATCTGCTAAAGGTTGCGGACGGTGAAACCATATGTTGTGATGACAGACAGAGCATGTTGAGATGGGTCAGTACATGCTGAACACAAGCTAATAATAAACACTGTCTGCTGGATCCTAATCCAATAACAAACACATGTAAACTACAACATGTACAACCAGGTAGGCTTAGTCTGTGATGATTTCTAGTGACACCAACAATTTTGAAGAACTCCAATGATGACATCTTTGGACAGAAATATTATCTTAATATTGTAAAATTGTCCTTCTATTATAAGTTGTAACTGCTACATAACATATTCATTGTGTCTGCTTAAATACACACTATTATAACAACAACCAACATGCATTGTATTATAGCTGTATACTATGAATACTACCTTGATGCACTTATTTATAGTTAATAACAGAATATTTAGATAGCAAAATTTCTAGTAACTTATATTTCTATATCTAAAATTGTCTAAAAGTGTTTTTACTTCTTATTATACTCCATAATTTAGATTCGTATTGATATTATTTGTTTTTTTTAAGGGTGTATAAGCATGTTACTGCATATCGTACTGTGTATTATTGTGCATGTGACAAATAACATTTGAATATTTTCTTGTTTTCTGACAATTTAATGACAATTAAATATAAAAAAAACACACAGAAACAAGTGATTTTGAACCAATAAATATTGTGAATATTAGGGGTGTAACAGATCACGATTGATCTGTGATTCATATGGATAACAAACCCACGGCTTGAAGATTAATCCTAAATTTGTAACGATCACAGAGAGATCGCCTCTCGCATCATTCAAAACACACGTATGAAAGTAATTAGGCTTTCCTGTAAAATATAATGATGACGGAAGAAGTTTTAGTGGGTTATTCGGGATGTGGTGGGTTTTATTAAAGGTGGTTTCTGTCACTATTGTTTAGCCTGCATTATGCATTCAGTGTAAGCTGCACGATTAATCACTAAAAGATCGGGATCTCAACACCCACGCAACATAAATTATAAATGATGGTGATTTGCATATGTTTATCAATCCTCGAATCGCTGCATTCGAACCTGTGTTTGAAAAACGCAAAAATCAAGAAAGAGATTGAGTCTTTAGTCTTTTGAGTTAGTTATAAAGTTACAAACAGTCAAATAACACAGAAGGACTGGGTGAACAGTTTATAGTTTAGATAAAACCACTGATGTTTACGGTCAAGATTAAAATCACCGTCATATGCATTTAACGACGCTCAAAAATGAAAGTTGTAGGCAGCAATTACATTATTTAACCAATAGGTGGCGAGAACCAGCCATCAAAAATATGCCACTGAATAGTTCTTCAACAATGATCATCTAGCAATGAAACATGAAGTTTTATGAGTGAATCACTGAATCATTTATTAAAAATGAGATAAATAAATATGGGTTGTACAAATTATAATGTTAGATTTCTACATTTAGCGTAATCAGCAACAGTAGTAGGAACAGAGAATTTTTCACAGCACTGAATATTTTACAATACTGATTATTTACAGTACTGATTATTTCTTCATGTTATTTTAAATAAAATTACAGGTTCTGAGTTCTGTTTGTTAAACCCAAAAGTGTCTTGCAGTGCTGTTTCTGTAATACATGGAAAGCAAATGACATTTGTCTCCTCCCCTTTTTGGCTGATCCGAAAAAAGATCCGATCAGTGACTAAAAAACCATAGTGATTTGTGATCCGTTACACCATAGTGAATATGAACTTAATTTTTAATATCTTAAAAACCAACAATGGTAAGACACACTTTGGTTAGTGCACATGGATGACACACAGTTTCAACAGCAGAAACACCTACAGCAAGTCAATAACCGATTCCCACAGTGTAAAACCCAAAAAGTTAAAGTAACTCAAACCATTTGAGGAAACCGATTGCAACAAACCATTTAAATTTAAAAACTAATCCTAATGAGTACTGTGAACTTAATCCATTTGAGTAAATGAAGCAATTTGAGCACAGTAAAACCCAATAAATGAAGAGAACTCAAACCAACTGAGTACTGTAAAACCCAATAAGTTAAGGCAACTCAAACCGTTTGAGGAAACCGATTGCTACAAACCATTTGAGTTAAAACACTAATCTATATGAGTACTGTGAACTTACTCCATTTAAGTTGAAGTAATGAGGTATTTAAATAACTGATTACCTTCAACACTGAGTTAAAAGCTCTTTTCAAATGAGTAGAATTACCTTTCAGTAAATTCTGAGTTAACTACACTCATTTCATTTGATAAAGTTGACTGTTGGGTTTTACAGTGCATATAATTTAACATGATCCCATTTTAATTGCCAGGAACTTTTCATGTTGCAAAAACACTGCAATCAAGGCATAAATCATACCAGCTCCAAAAAAACAGACGAAAAATGTATCTGTACCAAGTGCTTCAGGCATGTGTAACACTGCATTGCACAACTAACTAAATACCTGTGGGTGACACTTAACTTATTAGACAAAAAAAACTATACAAAGATACAAAGTAAAGTATTATAACATTTGTTTTTTTTTGTTTTACTTCAGGACATGCTGCAGCTTCACTTTGCAATGACGTCATACAAATTTGCCATGCCAAAAAGGTGCGCCTGGCATAGGTGTCTTCAGGTGGCTGTTTTGCGCATGCTCACATTAGGCTGACCTGCAAATAATCCGAGCATGTTCAGATTAACTGCACCGCTGCTTAATCCGCCAATGACAACACGAGCCACGTCAATGAACATTCAAATGAGGTAACACCGGAAAAACAAGCTAGTATAATAACAATAAATCACATTATTAATGGTAATTTGTTTCAGC
>CAIGQV010016645.1:29495529-29534556 GCA_903798115.1 Danio jaintianensis | reverse complement strand
TCACGAGTCCAACACTCTAACCACCAGGCCACGACTGCCCCTGTATGTACCCATCAGTTATTAACCCATCAGTTATTAACATCTACACCTACTCCACACCTAAACCCTACCATCATCGTTATTAACGTCTACACCTATCCCAAACCTAAACCCAACCATCACAGTTATTAGTAATCAGTGGTGTAAAGTAACAAAGTACAAATACTCAAATTACTGTAATTGAGTAGTTTTTCTCAGGAATTGTAATTTACTAAGTAGATTTAGAAATGTGTACTTTTACTTTCCCTTGAGTACATTTTTAGTGCAGTATCGGTACTTTTACTCCACTACTTTCTTTCAACCTGCAGTCATTACTTTATTTTTTCTTGTCTATGGGGATTAGAAAAATCAGTCCTGTGATTCCTGTCGCATCATAATGAACAACCTCAAGACATGGGCGATATATAGATGCAGCAAACTGTTTGGAAGCATTAAAAGTGTCCAAGAAGATGTTCAAAATTGTCACACGCAATGACCCAGAGACTTTTTAAATGCATGTCACTGATGAGAAGATGACAGATGTTTACTGTATGATGACCGAAATGGCCTTAAACACCCAGCACAAGATGTCAACATGACATCAGATTGACGTTGTACCCCAACATCGTGGGGATGTTGCATTTTGTTTGGAAATGAAAATCGGGTTGACGTCAGAACTCAATGTCAGGCCTACGTCAATGTCCAACAACCAACCTAAAATCAACCAAATATGATATTACAGCTTGACGTTGTGTGGACGTTACCAATATGACGTCTATCAGACGTTGGATTTTGGTTGCCATACCTGACGAATAAATGGCAGTATTTGACGTCAATATGACGTTGGTTTAAGATGTTGGCTCGACGTTGGATTTTGGTCACTTTCCAACACAACCTAAAATTAACCAAATGTCAACGTCATTTGACGTCGTTATTGGACATCAAAACGAGATTGTCCTTAGACGCTGGCTAGACATTGAATTTTGGTCATCTGACATCACAACCTAAATCTAACCTATTATTAACATCTTATGACGTTGTGTGCCTGCTGGGCAATAACTAAATGCACTACAGAATGTTACGTTTACACACATACACAAATTACATGTAAATGCATCAGCTTTTCACAGCGTAATACTCACTACTCTTGAGTACTATTAAAAGGGCTACGTTTTGATCATACTTTGAGTAATATTTACAACAGATACTTTTACTCTACTTGCACTACATTTTTAGGCAAGTAATGGTACTTTTACTTGAGTATGATTTTTCAGTACTCTTTCCACCACTGTTAATAATGTAAAGACGCGAGTTGCGAAGGCTTTCGTACTTGATGCGCTTGCCATTGTAGTGTTATTTGCAACACCAAGTAGGCTAACTGTCATGACAAAACAGACAAAGAAGTCAGCGAGTTGCTAAATGAATGAATATAATAATATTTCAAATGAATATATTGTGGATAAATTTGGAGAAATCTCATGAAAACATTTGCTGAAAATGTTCTCTGGTAAGTGTTTCCGCCATCTTGCCAACAACATCTCGTTGTGACATCTTGCATGGTTCAATTGGATCCCGATAACTGCAAGTTATGCCTCTAACTTACTACAAGTTACGCCCCTTCATGTTACGCCCCTCTCTTGCAGTCCACAGACAGATACACTTGGTATTTCCAGGTAAAATAGAGACTGCCATTTAAAAACAAAAACAAAGGGCAGATTAGCACCATCTGGTTGTAAAAAAAATACATGCAATGACATGGTGTAACCATTAGGTTCTTGTATTACTCTCTCTACAATGCTGCTTGTGAATTCCTTACTTGTTTAGGCATTACTAAGGAGTTGTGGATTTTAATATACATCTAGACAAGCTAAAATACTTCTTTCCGACAAGGTTTCGAT
This sequence comes from Danio jaintianensis, assembly GCA_903798115.1. NCBI lineage: Eukaryota > Metazoa > Chordata > Actinopteri > Cypriniformes > Danionidae > Danio > Danio jaintianensis. The sequence continues at coordinate 29,532,640 of CAIGQV010016645.1, read as the reverse complement.
ATTTATTGTTTGACAAGGTGATTTGAAGGGTTAATTTTTGTATTTTGATTACAGTAAAAACTACATATGGCTATAAAGAGACTACACAAAAGGCTTAACATTTTGTATGATGTAGTGTGTGTGTTTCACACTGTGTCACCCCTTTATTCTTGTGCACTTTTTTTTTTAGCATCATGATGAATTTGTATTTTTGCAAAGCAAATATTTTCTGAATGTTCATATTTTTGCTTTTTTCTCATTCATTTCCTATGGCTGTAATTTTTGACCGCGAAGATCACAAGTGTGACTATTTTTTAACAACCATTTAGCATTGTACACCATGTGTACAGATTAAAACTAAATTATTAATTTAAATGATTACATTTCCTAACACTGTAGGGTGTTTCTTATAGTAATTGCACCTGCTATGACATCTCTAAATCTAACCCCTCTCTTTCCTTCCTTCTGTACTTCTCAAGTAGTTCTGGGTTGCTGTACAATTTTTCCCATCCTTGCCTTCGCTAAAGATTTTCTTTTTTCACTTGCTGACTCTCTAAAATGAAACAAATCAAAGCAAAATATAAACAGTTAGTACATTTTTAAATAAATGTTAAATTCAAAACAATTATTTGAATCTAGTATGCAATTTACTTAAATTCTCATTCCCGAAACAGATGTTCTCTCTACCGCAACTGTCCTTAAACGGTTGCGGTATATATAAGAATAGAGTTGCGGAGAATGAGGTGCCTTAATATGTTTTGCTAATAATAGGGAAGCTATGATGATTTAGCAAATTTTTACTCAGTGCATATAATTATGACTTTAAAAAAGTTCATTTTCATAAACAAATAGTAAATCTAACAATTATGTAAATGTAGAAAACTACCTGTTTCGGTAATGATAATCAAAAAGTCGGGTAACGGTTTCGACAGGAGAAAATTTTATATTAAACTGGAGAAATGTAAAAGATCTTCTTTTCTGGCAGCCATCTTGAAACAACTGGCCCATGTGTTCCTTCATTCAAAATTAAACTTTATTTAAACTCTTTATGCGTGTTTAAACAGTACTTTAAAATGGTTGCGGAGGATGAGAACATCTGTCAGGGACACATCATTTTTCAGCCTTTACTCATTATCATTAAACATGAATATTCTGTAAATTATTTGTTCTGTCATGTAAAATAATCTATTAGAACAATTCATTTGTTTTCATGCTGAAATTTTCATGCTAATTTGTTTACATTACAACATAACACACATTCAAACATACGTGGACACGTTTCGGTAATGAGAATTTCAGTAGAAAATGCAGTAAAATGATAAAAATATATAAATTATGTTGAAACTACACATTGTGCTTTGTAGCTCAATTCGACTGGGCATGCTCTCAATTAACTTCTGGGCCAAATCCTGACTGATGGCAACCCATTCTTTCATAATCACTTCTTGGAGTTTGTCAGAATTAGTGGGTTTTTGTTTGTCCACCCGCCTCTTGAGGATTGACCACAAGTTCTCAATGGGATTAAGAACTGGGGAGTTTCCAGGCCATGGACCCAAAATTTCAACGTTTTGGTCCCCGAGCCACTTAGATATCACTTTTGCCTTATGGCACGGTGCTCCATCGTGCTGGAAAATGCATTGTTCTTCACCAAACTGTTGTTGGATTGTTGGAAGTTCCTGTTGGAGGGTGTTTTGGTACCATTCTTTATTCATGGCTGTGTTTTTGAGCAAAATTGTGAGTGAGCCCACTCCCTTGGATGAGAAGCAACCCCACACATGAATGGTCTCAGGATGCTTTACTGTTGGCATGACACAGGACTGATGGTAGCGCTCACCTTTTCTTCTATATAATAAAGAATATGACTTTGCCCCAGTCCTCAGCAGTCCATTCGCCATACTTTTTGCAGAAGATCAATCTGTCCCTGATGTTTTTTTTTGGAGAGAAGTGGCTTCTTTGCTGCCCTTCTTGACACCAGGCCATCTGCCAAAAGTCTTTGCCTCACTGTGCGTGCAGATGCGCTCACACCTGCCTGCTGCCATTCCTGAGCAAGCTCTGCACTGGTGGCAATCCGATTCCGCAGCTGAATCCTCTTTAGGAGATGATCCTGGCGCTTGCTGGACTTTCTTGGACGCCCTGAGATTCTTAACAAGAATTGAACCTCTTTCCTTGAAGTTCTTGATGATCCTATAAATTGTTGATTTAGGTGCAATCTTAGTAGCCACAATATCCTTGCCTGTGAAGCCATTTTTATGCAACGCAATGATGGCTGCACGCGTTTCTTTGCAGGTCACCATGGTTAACAATGGAAGAACAATGATTTCAAGCATCACCCTCCTTTTAACATGTCAAGTCTGCCATTCTAACCCAATCAGCCTGACATAATGATCTCCAGCCGTGTGCTCGTCAACATTCTCACCTGAGTTAACAAGACGATTACTGAAATGATCTCAGCAGGTCCTTTAATGACAGCAATCAAATGCAGTGGAAAGTTTTTTTCAGGATTAAGTTAATTTTCATGGCAAAGATGGACTATGCAATTCATCTGAGCACTCTTCATAACATTCTGGAGTATATGCAAATTGCTATTATAAAAACTTAAGCAGCAACTTTTCCAATTTCCGATATTTATGTAATTCTTAAAACATTTGGCCACGACTGTATTTATATGCATGTATGCGTCTGTGCTCTCTAGCTATCTGCATTTACAACCACTATTGAAATTGTATTGATTTTCAGATTTGCCTTGTCTTTTTTTGTTTTCTTACAGACAATGGCATCGCCAGAAGGAAAGATTGCATTTGTCAGCAATCTCAATGGAACGACTCTGACGGAGGTTTCTCTGGGATCCTTCCTAGCTCCGGTGTGTTTTCTCAGCCGTGGACTCTTCCTTATAGTCTTTCACCTGGGAAAAGGGGTCCTACCGTTCTCCTGGGGAGCCCATCTAATGCTGGACTTCACCACAATAATAATGCCTATGGTCCTGTCATGTACCGCACTAAGCGACATCCTTCACTTTGTCATCATGGGCATAGCCGTAGTTGATTTCGCAGTCTTGTATCTTGTATACAAGAACAAAAAAAATCCAAGTTCCCTCAAAACAACGATTGACAAGTTCATCCAAAGCAGAGCAGAATCTAACCTAGTCCCGTTTGTGACAGTGTTTCGAGTTCTGGTCAATGTGAAAACCGCAATAAGCATCTTAGCTGTTGATTTCAGCATATTTCCAAGACGTTATGCGAAAACGGAGACGTATGGAACCGGCGTGATGGATTTCGGTGTGGGAGCGTATGTAATGGCCAATGCATTAGTGTGTCCTGAAGCAAGAGGAAAGAACATTCAAGGATCAAAGATCAGCCATGTGTTGAAACAAGCCATTTCTGTGTGGCCTTTGGTTTTGTTAGGGTTTGTGAGACTAGCGAGCGTCAAATCATCTGGATATCATGAACATGTTACAGAATATGGGGTTCACTGGAACTTCTTTTTCACTTTAGCCATCGTCAGAGTTGTAGCATCTGTACTTCTGGCTCTATTTCCAGTGAACTGCTCAGGATTTCTTGCTCTTATCATCTGTGGAACGTATCAAGTTATTTTGGAGACTACAAATCTGAAGTCATTTCTCATTCATAATACTGAACGCACAGGTTTTCTGCTGGCAAACAGAGAAGGGATATTTTCAGTTGTAGGTTATATAGCTATCTATATGGCTGGTGTCCATGTTGGATGTTACCTCATGCAGAGCAGAAATTTGGTTAAAGATTGGATCAGAGTGATCCGTAATCTTTTGTTAACCAGCTTTGGGTTGTTTTTGGTTCTATATGAGTGTCAGAGAAACATCGAGCCAGTGTCACGCAGAATGGCTAACCTTCCTTTCTGTATCTGGACTGCAGCACAGGCTCTGTTCTTTCTCTCCTGCATTAGCATTGCTGATTTAGTACTGCTGTTTGCTAAAGTCGTGTCTAATTTTTCACTTGTGCCTACGTCCTGGTGTCCCAATCAAAATAAAAAGTTGGATGAGAAAATGAGACGAGATATGGATGGGTTATGCCTCATACAGGCTGTTAATAGGAATCAGTTGTTGTATTTTTTGCTCGCCAATATCTTGACGGGTTTGACCAATGTGTTTGTGGACACTATGAACAGCAGTGATGTTTTAGCCGTGAGCGTTTTGCTCTGGTATATGTTCATGAACAGCTTGGTCATATTTATTTTGCATATCAATAAAATAACCATCAAGTTCTGGTAACACCTTTTCATTTAAATGTATAGCTTGATTATATTTTTTCCGAATGACTCTGGTTGCATTATGCTTGCTGTGTGTTAATTCTGTGCAAAGTGTAAATAAAATATAATGTGTTATTTGTAAGCATACTGTCTTATTTGTATCAAATATGAAAATATATGACATTTATGCTTTGTGCAGTTTACATGAGTAGCAGTGAATAATTAAAACATGTTTAATGTATTATTTAAATTAGTTGATTATGAAAGCTGTATGCATTATTGTTATGAAGGAATTGGAAAAAAGGAGATATTTACTATCTCAAAATAGCAAATATTAAAATGTATTAATATTAAGTCCTAATACTGTATGATATGATTTTAAAATAATTATAAACGAGCATTTTGAACAAACATGTTTTGGGTTTTTTTCAATTAATTATATTTTAAAACAAACCAAAGAATACATTTACATTCTTTACAATCTAAAGACTTATAATCTAAAAATAATAATAATCTTTAATAATTATAATCTTTACTCTAAAAATGTAAAGACTTTTAATTCAATTAATATGAAATATGATTAACATGATTAAGGCAAGGCAAGTTTATTTATATAGCACATTTCATACACCGTGGCAATTCAAAGTGCTTTACATAAACAGGAATAAAAGAGACAAGTATAAATAAAATAAGAACAAATAATATAAAAACAGATGAAAACAGCGTAGAGACAGGCAGTTTTTCCATATTCCAAAACACCGGTGTATCATATTTTCTCATTTTACTCTGGGACTTCCCCATTCTGGTGATCACCCCCCCTCTGTGGACTTTTTCGGTACCTATTTATCTATTGGACGTCTCCAACAGATTCGATTTATCACCTGCGATCGAAAAGTTAAGCTTTACAGCTCTAATTACGTGCCCCCCAATTTCAACTTCCTTCTGGAAGTAAATCGCACGGCCCCTGATTTGTACCCCCTCCCAGGAGTAGATCGCTTTAGCTAGCCAAACGTAATAAAAGGTCTTGATCTCAGCCAGACGCCAGGGACTTTAACCCCCCCGCAACAATTATCTGTGGCGAGTCATCGTCTCGGGTCTCACTTTTCGTAATTACGCTGCTATCTCACAGAGACAGATCTACCAGTATGGTGATGGCCCAAGTTAAATCTTTTAACTGCCCAATCAGATACAGTTAACATTTGTGGAATAATTAGAAAATTATATTTTAAACATGTCAATTTAGTATTTTAAATAATTAACATGTCAACGTGCGATCATTTATTTATTTATTTAGTTATTTATTGCACAGGGACAATGGACAAAGAACTAGAATTAGCTACATAGCTAAATGTCATCTGCAGTCCCGATCATTACAATCGATCATTATAATCGATGAACATTTTTTTTTTTCCGAATGACTCTGGTTGTGACACTTGCTGTGTGCAAAGTGTAAATAAAATATCATGTGTTATTTGTAAGCATACTGTCTTATTTGTATCAAATATCAAAATATATGACATTTTATGCTTTGTGCAGTTTACATGAGTAGCAGTGAATAATTAAAACATGTTTAATGTAGTATTTAAATTAGTTGATTATGAAAGCTGTATGCATTATTGTTATGAAGGAATTGGAAAAAAGGAGATATTATTTGGTATTTTGAAATAGTAAATAAAATATGTATTAATATTAAGTCCTAATACTGTATGATATGATTTTAAAATAATTATAAACATGTTGTAGGTTCTTTCAATTAATTATATTTTTTAAAAAAACAAAGTATACATTTTACAATCTAAAGACTTATAATCTAAAAATAATAATCATTTATTCATTTTCTTTTTCGGCTTAGTCCCTTTATTAATCAGAACCTCCAACTTATCCAGCATATGTTTTACACAGCGGGTGCCCTTCCAGCTGCAACCCATCACTGGGAAACATCCATACACACTCATTCACACACATTCACTACGGACAATTTAACCTACCCAATTCACCTATAGCGTATGTCTTTGGACTTGTGGGGGAAACCGGAGCACCCGGAGGAAACCCACACGAACACGGGCAGAACATGCAAACTCCACACAGAAATGCCAACTGACCCCGCTGAGGCTCGAACCAGCGACCTTCTTGCTGTGAGGCGAACGTGCTACCCACTGCGCCACCGTGCAGCCCAAAATAATAATCTTTAATCTAAAAAATGTAAAGACTTTAATTCAGTTAATATTAAATATGATTAACATTATGATTAATATGATTATTGATAACATTTGTGAAATAATTTGAAAATTATATTTTAAACATGTCAATTTAATATTTTAAATAATTAACATGTCAATCATTTATTTAATTATTAATTCTTTATTTGACAGGGACAACGGACAATCAAATAACTGCCCCAGAATTAGCTAAATTTCATCTGCAGTCCCGATCATTACAATTAGTTAGCATATGTCTATCCAAACGTTAAAATATATTATTATTCAATGCATGAACAACAACAGAAAGGCATTAATACTTTTAAAATTACACAAAAGACTGAGATAACAAACAATTTACATTCACAGTCTTTCCATCCACAGTAATAATAATAATAACAATACTAAATTATATAGTTAAATAAGTACAACAATGATAAAATAAATGATAAATAAAGAAAAATAAGCAGCAGGGGAGTTGAAGTATTAGTATATACTAATAAAGTATATAAATATCTTGATTTTTGACTTTTCATCTCAATTCATCTTTATTTCTATAGCGCTTTAACAATGTAGATTGTGTCAAAGCAGCTTCACATAGAAGATTATAGTGAATTGGAATGATGTCCGTTCAGTTTTTAGAGTTTAAGGTCAGTTCAGTTCAGTGTGGTTTAAATTTTCACTGCTGAGAGTCCAAACACTGAAGAGCAAATCCATCGATGCGCAGCTCCACAGGTCCCGAACCAATCATCTCTCTTAATGACTTAAAATATATCACAAATTCTTCTTTACTAATCTTGGGGTGGGCGTCACGGTGGCGCAGTGGGTAGCATGATCGCCTCACAGCAAGAAGTTTGCTGGTTCCTGTTTCCCCCACAAGTCCAAAGACATGCAGTATATGTGAATTGGGTAAGCAACATCACAAAAAAAACCAGATCATAAATATATTTTAAAAATAAAAGTAATAGTGAATGCAAATATACAAATTGACAAGTGTATGTACAGGTATATTACTATATACAACGTTATATGGCAGCTGTTATGTGCAAATTGGCATGTAAAGTATGTTGTTAAGTGTTTATGTGTATAAAGTGTAGTGTATGTGTGTGAATGGGAGCATATGCGTGTTTCCCAGCAATGGGTTGCAGCTGGAAGGGCATCCACTGCGTAAAACATATGCTGGATAAGTTGGCGGTTCATTACGCTGTGGCGACCCCTGATTAATAAAGGGACTAAGCCGAAAATAAAATAAATGAATGAATGATCTTGGGGTAATTAAAAAACTAATTACATGTATGAATATGACATTTTAATAATATCAACAAATTATTTATTATATAAGATATCTTTTTATCCGTAAATATTAAACCAAACTTAATAATCTCTATCCAAACGTAAAGTAGGCTATAAACATGCATTTTGAACAAACATGTTATGGTTTCTTTCAATTAATTATATTTTAAAACAGATCAATGTATACATTTACATTTGTTTTTTCAATTTTAGTAACAATCTAAAGACTTATAATCTATAATATGAAGTCAAATATGATTAACATTTGTGAAATAATTTAGTATTTTAAATAATTAACGTGTGCGATCAGTTATTTATTTATTTGACTGGGACAATGGACAATCAAAGAACTGCCCCAGAATTAGCTACTTAGCTAAATTTCATCTGCAGTCCCTCCCCATCATTACAATCGATCCTTATAATCGATTAAATTATTAATTAAGTTAGCTTAAATACATCACATCTCAATACATCACAGATATGCTCACTGAATACAAACCTAATAGATCACTCAGATCTTAAGGATCATATAAATAGAAATTCCAAGAGTTCAGTCAAAGCAGGGTGAATCGGCCTTCAGCTACTAACAGCGCCCCCTGCCGCTGGAATCAGCTTCCAGAAATGATCAGATGTGCTCCAACATTAGGTACATTCAAATCCAGACTTAAACCACATCTGTTTAGCTCTGCCTTTACTGAATGAGCACTGTGCTACGTCCCACAGATCACACCATTATGTCTTTCTTTTCTTTTTAATTTCTTTTATAACCTGTTTTAACGCCTGTTTTTATCTGTTTGTTTTTTTTTACCTGTTTTTATATTATTATTATTATTATATATATATATTTTTATACTTGTCTCGTTTTATTCCTGTTTATGTCATCTGTTTTTATATTATTCTTATTTATACTTGTCTCGTTTTATTCTTGTTTATGTAAAGCACTTTGAATTGCCACTGTGTATGAAATGTGCTATAGAAATAAACTTGCCTTGCCTTGTCTTGCCTTGTCTATCCAAACGTAAAGTAGGTTCACTGTCTCCTCCCACGTGTCAATCAAACTGCTCAGGCCACGCCCCCAAGCGCCCGGAACTACTTTCTGACGTATTAGGGAGCCAAGGGTCATCGAACATTCGCCTGCCACATACGCCTCTGTCGCACTTGTTTGTTTTTGTCCGAAAAAGAAACAACGTTGGAAAGCAGGTGGGTACGACAGCTGCAGCTTTATATTTCTGCATTTGTATCGCTCTTTTAACTGCAATAACGACTAGAAAGTAACGGCACGAGCAAGATAAAACCGGAATGTGTCGAGTTAATGCTGAGGATGCCAGTCCGTCAAAGTAGATCTGTGACAGGATACTTTTGAATGCAAATAGCTTTATTAATTGTAAAAGTTCGCCTGCGTATTGTTAAACATGCGATAAAAGATGCTTTGTTAGCTTTAAAGTTGTCGTGCTGTTCGCGCAAGTCACTGACAGCACTAGCATGCTAATCAGCTTGAAAAAGTTTCACAGGTTAGCCGCATGCTAACTTGACTTCGACCCACAAAATGGTCTCATATTTGTAACATCATCTCAGATGCCATCCCTGCAGCATTTAAAACCTCGCGTATATCCACAATGACTCGTTTGATAAGCTCTACAGGTGGGTGTGAGCATTTTTTGCGGCTAATAGGCTAATTAGCATATGTGTCATTGGAGGGAACGAGTGTGATTTTTACTCCGCTGATTATATAAATGTCTCCATGGCAACCAGATTGTGAGGATTACTATTTATGAATATGATCTGAAGTGTTTATTTAGATTTTTTTTTAATCGCTGTGAGAGGCTGGTTGTTTAGCTGCTCGTTGTTAGCACGTTGTGTGGCTTGACCTCTTCACACTTGCATCCCTAATAAAGGAAGATTTCTGTTGTTATTATTATGACACTTGTGCACATATGATGCACGCAAATGAAAGCTGCATTCAGATTGCGGTGTACAGATGGGTATAATGAGTGTTTAAGCCTCTGTAGGCAGATAAGAGTATATGTGTAAGCTAATAATCCTTAGCAAAGCTACAAGGGCTGCTGGGAAGACAGTCAGTGTTTGCACTTTAGAATTGGAGCATCGTGCTTTAATCTGGATATAAAAATGAATTGTCTTGTGATTTATAATAAATGAACCACTAACTGAGATTGTTTTCTATACACTAACAGGCAGATCTGGGCATGGCACGTCTTGTGGCTGTCTGTAGGGATGGGGAGGAGGACTATCTTTTTCTTGCACGGCAGATTCCCTTGTACATCGATGATACACTCACGGTAAGATCACTTAATTTGTTGTGTTTTACTGTGTTTTCATTGAAGACATCTGGCTTTTTTCTTGCTCTTATTGTCTAAGGTTTTTTGCATATACAGTGCTCCATATTAGGCATGGGACAGTATAAGATTCTGACGGTATGATAACCTTGGATTAAAAAAATTCACGGTAGAGACTTGGGTAAGGACCCTTGATATACAAATCACAGATAATCAATGGGAGGAAGCTTGGGATAATGCAATGTCCCTAAGTGTATGTAACAGAGTAAAAGCAATGCAACTGAAAATTCTACATCGAGCTCACATCTCTCCCTCACGGAGGCACAAGTTTAAAGAGGAGTTGTCACCAATGTGTCTGAAATGTAAAACAGAGGAAGGAGACCTTGTTCATCGTTTCTGGCTTTGCAGGGAAATTCAAAAGTTCTGGGCCATGATTGAGCAAGAAATTAATGGTATTTTATCTGTTAATATTGGTTGTGACCCAAAGCATGTGCTGCTTGGGATATACGACGAGATTAATATGAACAAACATAAAAAAAACACTTTGCAAGTTCCTGACATTTTGTGCAGTAAAATGTATTCTCCTGAACTGGATAACGGACAAAACTCCTACAAAGTCTCTATGGCACAGGGTAATACTTGAATATTTACCACTGGACTACTTGTGTTTTACACGGCAAAGATGTTTTATTTCATGAGAGGTGGGATCCATTTTTGTTGTATATGGGTTTAAACATAACCTCCATACTCATCAGAGGGTTGATTTAATGAGGTCAGATCTTGTGAAGATTTGTGGTGCATGAATATGCAATATCTCTAGTTTTATTGATCCCTTTTTTTATTTTTGTTATTATTATTATTATTGTTATTATCTCTTTTTTTTTCCTCACCCTATTCTGTTCACTTGTTTGTTGTTGTATCTGTATTGCCTAATAATTTAATAAATACATTATAAAAAAAAAAAATTCACGGTTTCACGGTATTGTAATTACTGCTCTAAAATAAGTTCTTTTTAAATGTCTGGGTAAAAAACTAACCTTTTTCCCCTTTGAACACAATATATTTTATTTTGAGAAATCATTTAAAATATTTTAGAGCAGTAAACATGTCAGGGTAAATTATTAAAATCAATCCATGACTTCTGCTGTCTTCATTAGTTTCAAAAACACAGATTTAAATAAATTAATTTAAAACAGCATCTTTGGAGATCTTTTCTGCTGGAGATACCGTTGTCCTAAAAAACGTAAAGAAAAAAATCTTACTCATACCTTGGGAACGGTATAGCAGAAAATTTTGGCGGTTTTAAAACCTTGACTTTTCAAAACCGTGGTATACCTTGAAAACGTTTATCGTCCCATGCCTACTCCATATATATTAATACACCCAATATTTTCTACAGGATGCCACACAATATTATATTCGTGCATATACACTACCGGTCAAAAGTTTGGGGTCAGTTTTTTTCTTTTTTGTTGTTGTTGTTTTTCATGTTTTTTTTAAAGAAAATTATTCTGTTCATCAAGACGGCATTTATTAAATGTAAAAAAAAAAATTCAATATTTATTCATTTTAAATAACCGCTTTCTTATTGTATGTAGTTTCAAGTGAAATTATTACTCCAGTTATTATTGCTATTATTATTATTATTGCCATTAATAATAATAATAATAATAATAATAATAATTAATATTAGAGTGATTTCTGAAGGATCATGTGACTCTGAAGACTGGATTAATGAAGCTGAAAAATCATCTTTAAAATCACTGGAATAAATGATTAAATTAAATGATAAACTACTTTTGAACAGTTCTTTTATAGTGCAAAAACATTTCACAATTTTACAATTTGTGCTGTATTTTTGATTAAATAAATGCAGCTTTGGTGAGCAGGAGAAGCTTATTTTAAAACATTTAAAAATCCTGCTGACCCCAAACGTATGACAAGTGTACATTAGATTAGTCAGTACCTATCACGATTTTCTTGAACAATATTGCTATTTCAATTTTAATCACGATTTTAACACACAGAGATGTTTTACAGTGTGAATCTGAAACATATTTCCAAAGGAAATCAATTAGATCTTTATCAAAGACCTATAACATGTCTCTAAAACAGACATAAGGCAAAAAAATAAAAATCACCTAGTAAAGATGTAACAAATTGTCTCTAGAACAGACCTATTGCACAAACAAATAGATAGACTACTGTGTGTGTGTGTGTGCGCGCCGTCAAACACAAGTAAGGCTCCGATGTTCTGTTTGACCACATGTCAGATGTAGTTGCGTGTGCTTTTGTGTGTGTCTAGATTTTATTTTTTTGCCGTGCGTAGATCATAGGCCTCTTTGTGATGCTGCCGTGTAATAGGCTGTTCACGTATCGTGTCTTTTGTGTGCACTAGTTTGTTATTTCCAATAGAGGCGCGCGTATCCATGCGCACCCAGTTGAAAACATCTCTATTTTCAGAATGCTGCAAGCGAGTCACGTAACAGGAACTGAATGATCAGCTTCATACTTTGTATGGAATACACACATTTAAGTAGACTAATTACCTCAGACAAACACAGAACACCCAAACACCCAGTGCTTTTTCATTTTCTCGAAAAATAAAGCTTGTATCAGAACTGCAGCTATGTTTTGTTAGTTTGTCTTCCTCTGAGAAAACGGTTGATGGTCACAGAGTAATGACAAAGGAGCGCGAGCACAAAGCGCATTGAATGCTGAAGGAAGCGTCGCACCTCGCGCTTTCCACACACTTTTAGATGCGATATGTGATTGAGAGGTCTTTACTTGGTGAATTACCTGGTGTAAATTACCTGAATAAATTACCTGGTGCTGCAATACATTAGCCTTCCTGTATCCAAAGTAATCCCACACCACAGATGTTGACTTTTTTGGCACCAAGTCCCCCTGTGCTGAACTCATCATCCATGTTTATGCAGGGTATTTGTCATTAAGCTCAGTCTCTAGTTCTCGCGCTCTGTTTAGTCGCGCTCCGTTACGATTGGTTCAAATAGCATACTGTGGGAAAATCATGCTGTAAGGCGATTTAGAAATTGCACATTCAAGTCGCGATTTCGATATAATTTCAATTAATCGCACAGCCCTATACTAAAGCCAAATCTGGAGCTAACTTAACTAAATAATTTACAATAACTGTCCAAAAAATGTTACGTTAGGGAAAAATATTAAACAGAAATGTTTAAAAAGAGCAAAAGTCAAGAGATACTAAAAATATGTAGAATTGTGTTGATAGTTTGTAAATTGTTTTGCAATGTTTTGTTTTAATTTAAATGTATTATTTTTCTGTTTCTAAAGATGTTTGGTGACCAAACTATTATTTTAATAAATATATCTGTTTAATTAAATCTGTTTTGTTCAAATGCATCAAACTATATTACCTATATTCACTGAGAAATGGTTGAAAATATTCATTTTTAACTGTACTCATTTATGCTGAGCACTGTATATAGAACTATAAAATCAGGGTTAAAGGTTTGCCTTATTCAGCACAAAAGAAGCATAGTTCCCCTGTTTATACTTAGCAAACTGAAGTCACAGTTTTTATATTGAAAGCGCTCTGTTATTTTGATGATGTACAGTAGAGTTTATGGATTTTATTTTTGTAGATGGTGATGGAGTTTCCTGACAGTGTTCTGGACTTTGACAGCTACCAGATCAGCAGTTCACAGATGAAGCAGTTTATTGAGGTAAATGATGGCATTTTATCAGTTAAAAAGGAATCTTACAAAGCCTGCCAAGAATTAGATCATATTCATTCATTCATTCATTCATTCATTCATTTTCTTTTCGGCTTAGTCCCTTTATTAATCAGGGGTCGCCACAGCGGAATGAACCGCCAACTTATCCAGCATATGTTTTACACAGCGGATGCCCTTCCAGCTGCAACCCATCACTAGGAAACACCCACACACACTCATTAACACATACACTACGGACAATTTAGCTTACCCAATTCACCTATCGCGCATGTGTTTGGACTGTGGGGGAAACCGGAGCACCTAGAGGAAACCCACGTCAACACGGGGAGAACATGCAAACTCCACACAGAAATGCCAACTGACCCAGCTGAGGCCCGAACCAGTGACCTTCATGCTGTGAGGCGACAGTGCTACCCACTGCACCACCCGAATTAGGTCATGTTTAACCCTAAAACCAAAAAGAAGAAAATAGAATGTATACTTTATATTCTAGATTTATTTACAAGTCAAGTCAGCCTTTTTTTTATTTATATTTTGTAAATAAAGTGAAAAATAATAATGAGTTTCAAATAAAAAAACTGATGGAACAAACTGTCAGATTTTTTGTGTTATTGCAGATAATATAGGATAATAATTTAATAAAATTAACCCTTTAACTACCCCACCAAGAAAAAAAATGTTTGGATTGCATTTCTTAAATCTTAATGTCGCTAGTTACACACTCAATGCATTTTTTTTTCAACACATTCTCTAATTTCTAAAATATCAGCCTCTACCAAATGGTTGATACGTCGGTTTATGGTAAAAGTACCGGACTTAATACGTCTACTATGAAAAATCTGAAAATATGAAGTGTAAAACCAATTTATTTTAAAAAAATATTCAAAATAAAAAAAAATTCAATACTAAATCACCTTTTTTTTTTTTTTTAAGTATGCCATAAAATATTTCAGATTCTTATTTAACATGCTTTCTTGTTTTTTGTGTGTGTTTTTTATATTTTTTTATATATATATTTTTTTTACAATAAAACCAAAATCAAGTGTAAAAGTGCAACAGGATGTTTATTTAATTTATTTATTTATTATTATTATTATTATATATATATATATATTTTTGTAAACCAACAATGCTGTGTGTGTGTGAGCCATTATTTAAAACAGTCATTCTTTAAATGACTTTAACAGTAATTATTTAAAACATGGTCAACCGTTTGGTAGAGGGGCAGCCAAAGGGTTAAATAATGCTTGGTATTTTAAAGTGATAACGCTATCACTGTAATATGTCACAAAATATATTACCAATTCACTAGCCTATTTCTCATATAGCCTTTTTTCCTAACCATTTTCTTGATTTTTAATTCACTATATTAATATGAAAAAGACAACAGACATTACACAATTGTGATAATTCTCTTCCAGTTTTTAATAGAAATCCCTCGCACGTCTTTTCACATTTTTCACCATTGCACTTTTGTAATTCTCCCCCTTTTTTTCTTCTTTTTTTGTTCTAGTGCTTTAAATGGTGTTTATTTTAATATTTTTTAAAGCCGATGAATAGAGCATATTTCAAAATGTGGGAACACACTTTTAAAAATCCATGAGTGTTTTAGTTGGTCATAGAGAAGATTAAAGCAACATGCACGTACAGTATGTAACAATGTATTAGTAGTTTTTACTGTTGATCATCAGTTTGCAGCATTAATCCTTTAAATAGGCCTGTGCAAAAAATTCTGGCTTTTATATGGAGTTTTTATGGAGTAAAACAGCAGATTATAGTGTTTTTAAATACATTTACTATGTTCTGAGAGCTGAGCTGCTTAATTAGATTTTCTCAGACATATCAAGGTAAGTGCGCTAAGGTCTCTCTCACATACACACACTATAATCCATATAACTCCATATAAAAGCCAGAAACTTAGCTTTTTTTGCACTGCAACTGATGATCAACAGTAAAAAGACAAATTTTCCTCTTGTGGAAAACCAGCAACAATCAAGAATGCATGATTATATGCTGTCATGGTTTTGCAATCAAAAAATGTCATATAATAGAAGTGAATGGGGCAAAAACAGCCACCAACATAACGAAAGGGTGGTCAATTTGCCCAGAGTGTATTGAGTTTTTAAAAATTTCAAACCATTTTCCCAAATTATGTGTCAAAATAAGATTGTGGCCAAATTAAGACTCAAAATCAACACAGAATGGATAAAAACATCCCCAACAGTACACAAGGGTTAACACATCCATATTATTCCTGCTAAAAATAGACTTACTCATTTGAGCATTTGGAATTATTCATGGTGTTATGCTGATACAAATATTAAGTTTGCTTTTGATGTTCAATGGTGTGAAGAATAATGTCTCTTAGGGCTGCACAATATGTCGTTTCAGCATCGATATCGCAATGTGTACATCTGCAGTAGTCGCATCTGCAATGTGGAGTCATAGTTGACTAGTAGCCACAGTTGGAAAAAAACAAACGTGATTTATGGTTACATTTGTGCAGTGGATCCATAATGTTACCAAAAATGTTATGTTATCATTTGCATGCGTTCTTAAGGCCCATGTATTTTAAGGCATGTATTTTAAGCCAGTTTAAAGCATTCGGGCACAATAAATTATGTTTGTAACTTTTAAGAAAGATTAATTGTATTTATTTATATACAATGAAGACTATAATGTTATTTTTTTATTTAATTATTCAATTTGTGTACCTGAATACTAATAGACTCCCAGAACAATATAAAGCACTGCGTAGGGTTGCACCAGCTGATCGTAAGTTCTTTCTTAAACTCGAACGTGAAGTCCACACTAGGGGCTTAGTAACTAATAGTTAGTTTGTAGCTAAATTTGTCTTCGGTTGCATCACATGCTCTTAAGGCAAAACGTAGTTAGTAGGTCGTAAGCTCTCCGTAAAGTCGTGCGTAGTCGCATTGAATGACGTATGATCCAATAAAAAGCATTTGAATCGTTAAACTGCTTTAAAATTCTGCAACTAATGCATCTATATATATAAAAAACTGCTGTAAATATTTAGTTGGAACAAAACGTTATGTTTAAACTAAGCTCATTGGTGCAACACAAAAGTATTTAGTAATGTGTAAGTTGCAACTTAAGCCTGATTTATACTTTCGCCTGGCGCCGCATCGCACATCTCTGCTGACTGTGCGCGCACCTCACGTAAGGAACGAGGCTTTTATACTTGACGTGTTCGCCGTTGTGATGTTCTTTAAAATAACAGGGGGCGGTCAAAAGAAACTGACCGTAAAATCAGACGGATAAACAGAAAATTAGAAAGTTTCTGAAACTGTCATATCATTAATATCGTTCAAGACTTTTGAACTAATTATTTTTATAAATTATTTTAATGATTATAAAGATTTTTATAACCATTCAAGATTTTTTTAAATTCAAACTTTGATGCATCACTTGCTTTTGTTCATATCTCGGACAGTTTTACCTTTGAAAGTTTATTAAAATATTAATGACAACAGAACATGTGTTGCTCTACAAATATATTTTTCATTATATCAAGAATAAACGCAAACAAAAGTACACTTACTAAAAATCTAAAAACTAAAGACTTTTTTTTATTTTATTTAACCCACTCAACAATTCATACATTACTGTCTGGCTAGTTTGTCCTCTAGTGATATGCTAAAAAGGCAATAATGGTCCAACAATCCTGACCATTATCACCAGTAAAGCCTAGAAAAACAGGGCATCAGTATGTTGTAAACCGATAGGTTCAAATATTCTTTTCCAGTTATCAAAGAAATAATTTGTGACTTCATTTTAGTTTTGTAAATATTAAATTGTTTTAAATTAAAAAATTATAATATATACATCAGTGTAAAACCTATGAATGGTGGAAAAACATATTCCGTAATTGTGTATTAAAACCACCCGGGTCTCCACTTTTGCCATGGCCTCTCTTCTTGGTTTTACCAAACTTATCCTTCAAGTTTTTCTAAACTTTAACAAAAACTTTCTTACTTTCCCACTACTGTTGCAATTTCTAGCCAAGAATTATTGGTCATCTGATTATCCCCATGATCACGCATGGACGGATCATAAAGATGTCTGTACAGTCGTACCTGTTTCATACAAAATCTCTTCAAAGTGATTCATATTCAACTCGAATCAAATGCGGCGCCGCACGTTTGCTCGAGTCTCAAATAAAATGTGCGCTCCGCCAGCCGAAATCAAGTCGTGC
Organism: Danio jaintianensis; assembly: GCA_903798115.1. NCBI lineage: Eukaryota > Metazoa > Chordata > Actinopteri > Cypriniformes > Danionidae > Danio > Danio jaintianensis. The sequence continues at coordinate 29,514,720 of CAIGQV010016645.1, read as the reverse complement.
GCACCCAAAGCCAACCTCCGCAAACACAGCAATGACGTCACATTCGCCGCATGCACTCAAGCGAACTAGCGGATGTGTCGAGTATAAGCCAGGCTTTAGTGTCCCTTTAAGTCACAACTAGGCTACATTTTAACTTGCGCACTACTGGTGGAACCGGCCCCTGTTTATTTAATTTGTATCTTTGCTCTACTGTATTTATCAGTGCTTTTTATTGATTTATTATAGTTTACTCGAATGCTCTACAAAATCATCCCAAGTTTTCCAAAAGTATGATTTGTTTTTTCCCCCCAAATACAGCCAGGTCATCTGGTGAAATTATATTCAATATCGCAATGTGTATCGCAGAAAAATTTAATATTGCAATGTCAATTTTTTTCAATATCGTCCAGTCATAATGTCTCTTTAATCTTCCACAGTGATTATTCTTACATTCTTGGAGTGAACCTAAAAGAAAGTGCATTGGCAGTTGTGTACACTTTAACCACTGTTACTCTCAAAGTATCATGGGGCATAGCAATAAAGTGGAGTTTTTAAAAAGTTTCCATCCTGACTGTACCTGCTGTGTTTTGTTCTCCAGCATCACAGCATGCTGAAGCAGCAGGACCTGAACATGGCGTTGATGGTGATGTCGCGCGAAGTGTTCAACGCTCTGTCTCAGTCGGTGCCGTGTGTGGGCTGTCGGCGCAGCGTGGAGCGGCTCTTCTCTCAGCTCACAGACTCTGGCTATTTTGCGCTGGAACCGCTCACTGTGGGATCATCTGGAGTGCTTTCAGTTACACGCGCATGTATCACAGACCCCAGGAAGCTCTACACACTCTTTTATGTTCATGGGTAAGTGCTATAAACACTGTTTAGGGTCCAATTAAAGTCAATCTGAAATCAATACTTTTGTATTTTATCAATGCAAGTTATTAAAAGGGATAGTTCACCCAAAAATGAAAATATCCTCAGTTTACTTAGTTCGCTACACTTTCCTGAATTTATTTCTTTTGTTGAACACAAAACAAGATATGAAGAATGCTGGAGAAAACAGCTATTGATATCCATAGTAGGAACAAAAATATTATGGAAGTCAATGGGGCTTTTTTTTTTTTTTCCCCAGCGTTGTTCAGTATATCTTCCTTTGTGTTCAACAGGACAAAGAAACTCAGATAGGTTTGGAACAAGTGGAGGATGAATAAATGATGACCCAATAAAAATGTTTGGGTGAAATATCCCTTTAATGGGCTATATGTACAGGAACTTTTAATTTTGAATAAGCCAGCTCGGGAGCTTCCGGTGAACTGTCATGCAATTATAAAATCGCTGCGTTTAAGTTCTATTTGTTTAAAATCAGTGCTCTTCTTGCCTGATTGAGATACCAAGCAGCAGACTGAGGAACAGCTTTTTCCCCAGAGCGTGTCTCTTTTGAACTCTGCCCCCCACTGACTCTTTTGCCCCCCCCTCATACACCCCCACACTTTCCTCATAACTTACACTCCCCATAAACACTGCATTATTTATTATTTAATATTTGCACAATTAAAATTGCACATATTCATCGCAATACTTTGCACTAATTCATCTTGAATTGTACATATCCACTGTACATATACATTTGTAGTTATGTTAATATCTATCTGCATGCCTCTATACTATTGTAAATCTCTGTTCATAGCTAATACAACCTGTATATAATGTTCATAGTACATCCATCTGTAAATATGACCATAGTTCTTCTATAATTGCACTTTATAACTTATACCTATATCCTACACTTGCTGCTATTGCACTCCTTGTTAGACCTAAACTGCATTTTGTTGCCTTGTACATGTGCAATGACAATAAAGTTGAATCTAATCTAAAATGATATGAAGTGGGTCTCAGACTGGACAAGAAATCACGTTGTTCCATGCCATGTATTTAAAATATGGAAATGTATTTTACCAACGTAATTTCAATGGAGTTTCTGCGCTCACCTGCTGCTCCTGACGGCTCTTTTCTTGTTTTATGCTTGAACAACTAAATTAATGCTCTTTAACTGATTATATTTTAATTACATTGCATTATAAATGCTGTAAAAGGAACCTTTTGAAAATTGTTGTATGAACCTTTCACCAAACGTTTATAGATGGCTGAAAAACACTTGCCATGCATAAAGCCCATTATTTAAGGCAAGACACTGCAGGTCAATAGGATTTTAAGACAATGTAACTAATAATTATCAGCATGCTTCCCTAGCATGCTTTAAAAAATTAAAAAAATACTTACATTTGTGGATCTCCTGACTCACTAATTCTGAAAATACTGCAAAGAACCAGAAAAAACATTTCTGTAGAATAAAATGTTTTGTATAATCAGGATATAATTATAATTGTATGATAATGTAAAATGTATGAACACATCTCTCTGTAAAAACCTTCATAATGAATTAAAAATTAGATTATGCAGAATATTAAGTTAGATGTCGATTAATTCCCCTGAAGTGGAGATTTATGTGCAGTAGACAAAAATAATTGAGAAAACCGCCTTTAATTAAATCAATGGACACAAGTTGATAAAATGCTATAAAAGAAACACTTAAGTGGGTTGTTTTCTTTCTATTGCACCAAAAACTCTGTCAAAGGCACAAAATCATACAATTTCTGGGTGCATGAAAAAAAACTGCAGTGCCTGCAGTGTCTTGCTTTGAAGAAATTATTTTTATTCATCATCACAGCCTCACTGTGCAATTAAATGCTATTATTTATAATCATAGCCTCACTAGCTATGTTTCTATCCAAAAATGCGAATTAACTTTATGCGCAAAACTGGAATATCGCATAAAAGATGTGCGAATAAAGCAGCGTTTCCATTCAACGAGTCAAAGAGAACAAAATCGTCACTTCCTGATTAAATGGCGCCAAATATCAACAGTAAAAATGGAATTTGCTAAGGAAGGAGAAGCTGCGTCAATCTTTTCTTCATTTAATAAATGACTTGCGCCTCAGAAGGCAATGCTGACACGCAGTGAAATCGTGGTGGCGTTTGAAGGTGTGAGACGCGGAGCACAGACGCTCGTAACGATTCTGGAGGTCATTAATAATATAATAACACTAATACAGAAATGGTTAAGGCATTTTAGAATGACCAAAACAACATTTCAGATGTTTTACAATGTGGTCAGCCTGCTGGTTTGTCCATTTACAAACAGTTTTATCATCACATGATCTCTTATAACCAAATCACATGACCTTTTTTTTAATGTTCATACTGGAATTTATTCGGTAAAAGTGTTTCCATCGTAGTTTATGCGCATCTTTTCTTATCGAATAAAAAGTTTATTCTACTCAGTTATGCGCATACATTTTATATATGTGCATTTTCAAAATTTATGCGCATCTTAGCGTTTCCAAAATGTGCATAAAAATAGGTGGATGGAAATGTAGCTACTGTCCAATCAAATTCCAGCATTATCAGTGTCATCTTTGAATGTGTTTTGTAATAGATGTGCTTTCCTTTTATAGGTCAAAGTTAAACAACGTAATTGATTCCATTCCCAAGAGTAAAAAGAACAAGCGCTGTCAGCTGCACTCATTAGACACACACAAACCAAAGCCTTTAGGGTGAGTACTTTTTTTTTGGTGTTAGTTACTTTGTTGACAATATAAGTAAAAAATATTTGGACAATGTTGATGTAATGAGCATATGAGTCTGTGGGTGTGCAGGGGCAGCTGGATGGATGTGTGGGAACTGATGTCACAGGACTGTCGTGATGAAGTAGTTTTGATTGACAGCTCATCTCTGTTGGAGACTCTGGAGACGTACCTGCGTAAACACCGGTAAGAGATCCACTGTTTCTCTTAAAAGTACCAAAACTGTGATTTTCATTGATGCACTGGTGTAGATTTGTCATGGCTGATTCCAATTGATGATTTTTATAAAGCAAATTGGTTGATTCTGATACTGATTTCTTAATTGTTTCTTTTTCTTTAAGCTATGCAAAAAAACAAGTTAATTTGCCATATCACAGGCTGAACTGCAGCACAATGCTAACAAAGATGCTGCAGGCAGTGATTCTTAAAGGGATAGTTCAGCCCAAAACATTAATTCTGTCATCGTTTACTCACTCTTCACTTGTTCCAATGCTGTGTGAGTTTTATTATTCTGTTGAACACAAAGGAATATATACTGAATAATGTTGGGAAAAACAGTCATTTTTAGGTCAGATAGAACCAACATTTTTCCAACATGCTAACAACATTCTTCAGAGTATCTTTCTTTTCTTTATTTGCAAAGAATACAAAAATATTGGAATAATAACAGAAATAAATAAGCCATAATGAGCAGGAAGAGGCAAAAGCTTAAAAGACAATGACAAAACAATTGCATTACAACAAATGCTAAATTACGATTACAAGTGAATAATGAATACACACAATTGAAATTACAAAGTAACACACACACGCACACAACCATAAAATAAATGCATACAATAGAATTATTACAAAGTTACAGAACAACATTAATGTGATTCCTTGTTCATCTTCTAAAACCTGTTAAAGAGGATCAATTTTTTGTTGTATGGGATGAATCATTCCATAATTTAATACCGCCAAATCTAATTGATTATTAGATTTATCTTGAGTATTAGATTTAAAGTTCACACATCTACTTGTGTGAACTTTGGGAAAATGACAAGTAAAATAGCGATGAACCTGTAAATTTACTTTGAAATTCCTTCTGAAATATTGTTTTGTGTTCAGAAAGACATTAAAACCACTTGAGTGTGAGTAAATGGTCAGGAAATTGTCTATTTTGTAAACTATCCCTTTAAATTTGATTTAAAATGCAGGTTTAATTAATAACAGCTAGGAAAATAATTACAGTGAACTGGATGAAGACCCGCCAACCTACTTTGACAGAATGGACACTGAGGCTGAAACAGATATATATATATATATATATATGTTTGAGAAAATGACTGCAGATTTGCAGTTTGCAGATTTGCAACAGTCGTGGGCATTAATCGAAACATACCTACTGGATCTTTTGAAATGCTGTCAGGGGCTTTGTTGTAGATATTGTCTTTATATTGGAGTTTATTTATTTATTATCGACTTTTTTTTTGTTTTAGTTTTTTTCTGTTTTTGTTTTTGTTATGTATTAGCTTTATTTAAGCTGTCACTATTATTTATTTATTATTATAATTTCTATCTATTATTATTTTCTATCTATTTGTTTTATTTTTTTGTCTAAGTAAATGTTATTTGTATGTTATTCATTCAGTTCAAAAACAAAAAAATGCAGGTTTAAGAGAAGAGACAAAATATAGAGAAGACACAATGGTCAAATTTTAGGTTTGTGAAATTGTTACATAAATTATGCACAAAACAAAAACAGTAGACATGCTTAATGAAATTACTAACATCCCGCCCCCAGTTTAGTATTTAGGATTTACTTTCAGTATTTCATGCACACAAATAACACCCTTCTTGCTCATTTTTGCAACCCTTAAATACTTAAAAATATTTTAAACTCAGCCTAAAAATTTCCCAAAACAAAAGTCTTAGTCTTACGATCTTTATTTTTAATGTTGTAAACATTTTACATTTTTAATTTTAATATTATGACAAATTAAGGTTAATATTTCTTGAAGGTCCTGTGAAATTTTATTTATTTATTTATTTTTTAGATAATGTTATCTGTATGTTAGTTTTAAGGATTTCTATAAGCTAGTGTGCAGCAAAACAGTGACAATTTATGTTTATAAGATAAAAACCTGGTATAAACATCCAAAGCTTGCAGTTTGTCACTTCTGCCTAAATGGATCAACAATTGTTTTCATGGAAGAGTTACTATATGTCCCACCCTTTTTTCATGTTTCAGCTGAGATCATGTCAAACATCGAATAAAAATGCACATTTTAAATCCCTTCATTGGACCTTTAAAGTTGTTAGAGTTTTGTTAGAGTTAGAATATCTGTGGTTTCTGTTTATGCTCTGTTTATACACTTTGTAATATAAAATAATTGCAATGCTGTTTGTGTGTGGTCAGTCGAATTAAAAGTTTCTGTCTGGAATAATATTATTATTATTATTTTTTAAGCTGATCTTTATTTTATGTTCTATATTGTTATTCACAGGTTTTGTACTGACTGTAAGAACAAGGTTTTGAGAGCGTATAACATCCTGGTGGGGGATCTGGACAGCAGTAAGGAGAAGGGCTACTGTGCAGCTCTGTATGAGGGTTTACGCTGCTGTCCTCACGAGCGCCACATACACGTCTGCTGCGAGACAGACTTCATTGCTCACTTACTGGGCCGAGCTGAGCCAGAGTTTGCGGGGGGTTATGAGTGAGTGGTTCAGTCCATGTGGAGCTTGTTTGACTCTATATATCATGCATGCAATGTTATTAAAACTATGCCAGGGTTCCCACGCTTCTTGAAAGTACTCAGACATATGATTTCAAGGCATGGAAAGTACTTAAAAACAAACATAGGTGCTTGAATTTTGAAGTTTATGGTGTCGTTTCAACAATTGTACTGTGCTGCTTTCAAAAAGTGAACAAAAAACTTAATTTAAAAATCTTACAATTAAATCTTATACATGAATTATGACAAATAATGCATTTTATCAGTACTTCAGAAACTGCATTTGAATATTAGCAGTATTGAATTCAACTAATTGTATTAAACTTCTTTGAACATGACTTTAAAACAGTTGTTTAAAACTGTCAACATTTTTAAAAATGACACATTCAAAATATCATTATGACATTTTAATGTAAATATTAAGTGTAAGTGAAATGTTAAGTACAGGAAGGATTTTTTTTTAGTATTTTTTTATTATATATATTTTTCTGGAGTAAAAAATATATATATTTTTTGTTTGACTGGAATAAAAAAGGGCAACATGGTGGCTCAGTGGTTAGCACTGTCGCCTCACAGCAAGAAGGTCGCTGGTTCGAGTCCCGGCTGGGCCGGTTGGCATTTCTGTGTGGAGTTTGTATGTTCTCCCCAGTGTTGGCGTGGGTTTCCTCCAAGTGCTCCAGTTTCCCCCACAGTCCAAACACATGCGCTATAGGTGAATTGAATAAACTAAATTGTCCATAGTGTATGTGTGTGAATGAGTGTGTATGGGTGTTTCCCAGTACTGGGTTGCAGCTGTAAGGGCATCCGCTGCGTAAAACATATGCTGGATAAGTTGACGGTTCATTCCGCTGTGGCGACCCCAGATCAATAAAGGGACTAAGCCGAAGGAAAATTAATGTATGGAATAAAAACCTTTTTTTTTTTTTTTTTTTTTTTTTTAAAGCAAAAACTGCTAAGGTCAATATTATTATAATTTTTTTTGACAGGCTACAGAAAAAAATCACAATATCTTGCACAATAACACATTTTAATATTATACAAAGACGTAGTAGTTAAGTAGTAAAGTAATTAGTTATTAGAAATTAGCTATTAAATTTATTCTGTTTAAAAATGTGTTGAACATTCTGTGAAACATCACTTGGGAAATATTTCAAAAATAATACTAAATTCACAGGAGGGCTAATAATTGAGTCTTTAACTGTATACTCTCACTAAATGTGTTTGGATCGTTTTCAGGCGTCGAGAGAAACATGCAAAAACCATCGATGTTGCGCAGGAGGAGGTGTTGACGTGTTTGGGAATTCACCTGTATGAGCGGCTGCACAGGATCTGGCAGAAACTGAGAGCAGAAGAGCAGACGTGGCAGATGCTCTTCTATCTGGGCATTGATGCACTGCGCAAAAGCTTCGAGGTAATGCTCTCGTCTCATATTTGTCCTGTGCTTCATTCCTAAATGTTAATTTCTATGAATGCATACAAATCTTATATCCAGATATTAAAGTCTCGTGAAGTGCTTTGAAATGTGCATTTTTTTAGTTTGTCATAATCTCAACTGAAACAAGAAGAGAGGGTGGGACATGGAGTAGCTCCTCGCCTTAAAAAAAAAAACAAAAAAACAAAACAGCCAATAGCGTTTTGTTTTTATCACAGCTCTGCCAGCCAGAGTGAGCTCAAGTGCATCAAATGAAAAGCAAATGGGAAGAAAGGGGCGGGGCATGTCAGATACTAGAGAGCATTTGATTGGTCAGAAGATTTGATGAGAAACTGAAGTATGAGGAGACATCAAAAAAATCATTGATCCATTTATTTATTATTTAATATTTGCACAATTAAAATTGCACATTATGTTGCACTAATTCATCTTGAATTGTACATATCCACTGCACATATAAATTTGTAATTATGTTCATATATCTCTGCATACCTCTGATTATTAATAGCAACCTGTACATATATTCATCTATTGTAAATCTCTGTTCATAGCGAATACAACCTGTATATAATGTTCATAGTACATCCATCTGCAAATGTCACCATAGTTCTTCTATAACTGCACTTTATCACTTATACCTATATCCTGCACTTGCTGCTATTGTACTCCTGGTTAGACCTAAACTGCATTTCATTACCTTGTGCATGTGTAATAACAATAAAGTTGAATCTAATCTAATGTGGAATTGACAAACTGTAAGCTTTGGATGTTCATATTTTGTAAACACTCATTTTGTCACTGTTTTGTTGCACACTAGCTTATAGATATCCTTAACTACCAGACTGAAACTAACATCTAAAAAACTTTTTTAATTTCACTGGACATTTAAATTAACATCATGGCCTCTTATATGAAAAAGTATTGGGGAAATAGCCTAGTTTTCAATTAAAGGTTTCTTAAATGTGAAATATATATGAAATATGTTTATACGTTGCTGCTTTGACTATCTACATTGTAAAAAGCGCTATAGAAGTAAAGATGAATGAGAATTATACTTTTATTTATGGTTGTAAACTACATTTATTTTGTATATTTTCAATTGTAAACCTGGAAAATATATTAAAATCACAGGAATTTAAACAGTATACAAGGGTCAAAGACATATTTTTGAGTCTGCTTTACAGTAAATTTACAGTAGTGATTTCATACATCTTGAATACAAAAAGCTTATTAAATGCCAGTAAAGTGTCTACAACTAATACTGACAAAAATAAGTGCATTTTAATGTCAAAAAGTGGGTGGATTCATGTAATTTAGAAAATATAAATATTTATGTAAACATTAAGCATGTTTATTTTGAGCTGTAATTAATTATAATATAAATATAAAAATTTAGCTAAATTCATTCATTTTCCTTAAGCTCATTCTGTTTCAGAGGTCGCTACAGCGGAATGAACCACCAACTATTCCAGCATATGTTTTATGCAGCGGATGCCCTTCCAGCTGCAACCCAGTACTGGGAAACACCCATCCACACTAATTCGCGCACCCACTCATACACTACGGCCAATTTAGGGCGTACTCACTCTAGGCTATCCGAACCGTGCCCGGGCATGTTTCCCTGGTTCGTTTGACAACTGTGAGTGCTCCGAATCGGGCCCAAGTGCAGTTTAGTTGGCCGGCCCTGGCCCGGTTGGAAGAGGTGTGCCAGAGCGCGGTTCGGTTGGGCTCAGGCATGGTTTACTTGTAGTGTGAGTGCAAAGCGTGCCTAAATGTGAAACTGAAGACTCGACGTCACATTTAAGGGACTGTTTCATATGGATTTATTAATTATTTCAATGAGTGCAAGCTGTCATAGTTTATTAAAGAGGCAAACCCCTCACTGCACATCAGCTGCACCTTCAGCAAACCTCCTAATACCTGCAGCACGAGGACTTTTATGTATAATTTATGAACGTCAAAAGTTGTGGATCTGTTGGGAAATTTGTTATGGGCCTCACCATATTGCTGCAGACATTCCATAAAAACAAACAATACAAAATACAGTAGTTACAATAATTATAACACTAATTAAGATAAACTCTTGTTAAATAAACCCACTGAAACGGGTACAAAGGATTTCTTATAACGGTTCAACCTACACATTGGGACTCTATATCTCCTACCAGAGGCAAGCAGTTCATAATGTGGAAACAAAAAATGAGTTTGATCATTCAGAATCCTTTCCACCTGATTAAGGACACAATTCTCATATAAAACTTGAGGATTAAAATATTCATCGTGCCCAACAATTTTCCATCAAGAATTTTCCATAGACTGTGAATGAGTATCATTCTGAGTTTGTGCTTGTGGAAAGTGCCATATATTATAAGGCTGACTGTAAAGCGTATGTGTTGAATGATGTGCAGATGGCGGTGGAGAAAGTTCAGGGCATCAGTCGACTGGAGCAGCTCTGTGAGGAACTCTCAGAAGAGGAGCGAGCTAAAGAGCTCAAACAGGAGAAAAAGAGGCAGAAACGCAAGAACAGACGTAAAAACAAGTGTGGCTTTGAACAAGAGGTGGAAGAGGAAAAAGATAAAAGTCTTGATGAGGTAATGGCTCATTTTAATGCGTCTCTTTTCCTGTTTTTTTCCTGTCTTCTCTAATGGCACTATTATACTGCGTAAACATTTGATTGGATTATTTAGGCATCAGAATGGCTTGTTTATTCTCAGTAATACAACCCTTTGAAAAGTATATCGAAAGATATTTGAGGAGGAAATGACTTTGTAAAAATGACTTTGTAAAAAAATAAATATTCAGAGGTTTATTTTCCAAATTAAGGATGCATCTATTTGATCATAAATACAGCAAAAATAGTAACATTGTGATATATTATTGCAGTTTAAAATAGCTGTTTTCTTTCTCAATATATATTTACATTTCTGTTTATTCCTGTGGTGTAAAGTTGAATTTTTAGCAGCCATTGCGCCAGTCTTCAGTATGCTGCTCAAGAAATATTTTGTCGTCCTATTATTCTTGTTTTTATTATTATTATTATTATTATTATTATTATTATTATTATTATTATAAGTGTTACAATTGTTCATATTTTTAAGGAAACTTGCAGGTTTATAGAACTAAAGGAAACAAAATAATCTATTGATCTATTTAATGCATGCTTGCTGAATTAAAGAATTCATTAAAAAAAACATTAACCAAAATGTTTGATAATGTAACCATCTAATATTTATTTCGTTATCAATGTAATATGTAAATGGAGTAAAGTGATGTGAATGTCAATTTTGACTATATTGAATTTAAGTTTAACAAGCATAATATATCACATAGACAATGCAGAAGTAAAATCACAGTCCAGCATGCGTCACAATAAATTCCATGCTTAAAAATACAAATTTAAAATTAAGAATAAAAAAAAGAATAGGCTCTGGTACAAAAGTGAAATTATATATCTATTAGACATCTACAGGGTATGTACAGAAGGACTTTTAATTTCAAGTGCTTCAGCTTTAACTGTATGCAGCTACAAAATCGCTGTGTTTAAGGTCTGTTTTCTTTAAAAATCAATGATCTTCTCTGCTTGGTTGATACACGATATAAAGTGCGTCTCAGAATGTACAAGAAGCACTGCATTAAATTCCGTTGTTCCGCGCCATGTCTTTAAAATATGGACATTTATTTTACCACAGTATTTTCAATGGAGTCTCAGCGATCGCTTGCTGCTACTGACGGCGTTTGTGTTTACACGGCTTTTCATCTCGTTTTACGCTTGAACAACTAAACAAATGCGGATGTCTGTTTAACTAATTGCATTAACTTTTCACCAGAAGTTTATCGGTAGGGGAAAAAACACTAGCCGTGCATATACCCTGTTAACATAAGATATCTATTAACATTTAAATGCTTGTAAAACTTAAACACAAGGACAGTATTTCAAAGTAAGATGCGTTTGCAGTGAATCCAATAAGAAGTGTGTTTGTTTATTAGGGTTCGTCAGAGTCTGTGGACAGCGGCTGTAAGTCGTGTGGCAGTGGAGAAGAGTCTGCTGGCAGTGTGGAGGTCATCATCACCAGCCAGAGCTCTGCCTGCACCTGCCCCACCGCCTCCATCCTGCATTCCCCCAAAACCAAGAAAGGTAAACTGAGGGTCTGTGCCCGGTTGCATGAAAGTCCTTAAGTAATTTTACTAAAGGGTGTCCCTGAGTGTTAAAAAAATTCCAAGAGGTAAGGGATTTCATTAAAGGTCCATGTTTGACATAATCTCAACTGAAACATGAAGAGAGAGTGGGACATAAAGTAGCCCCTCCCCCTTTTTAAAAAAACAGCCAATAGCATTTTGTTTTATCACAGCTCTGCCAGCATGTCACATACTAGAGAGCATTTGATTGGTCAAGATTTGATGAGAAACTGAAGTATGAGGTGACGTAAATAAAACCATTGATCCATTTAGGCAAAAGTGACAAACTACAGCTTTACTTGTTTATATCGGTTTTATATCTTCTAAATGCAAATTTCGCCACTGTTTTGGTGAGCACTAGCTAATAGATATTATAGGTTAAGGGAACACTTAGATCATTAAGGGGAAATACTCAATGGCAGCCTTAAATTCCCTAAGTTGACCCCTAGGTTTTTGTTTGTGCAACCCAAGTTTTACTAAGGGTACCCTTAACCTTCAAACTGAGGGATTTCTTAGCTTAAGGACTTTTATGCGAAGGGCCCTGGTTTTCTATGTAGTGATGCAGATATAGTGTAAAAGCATCTAATTGGTGTGTTTGTGTCTGTGTTTCTCCAGCTCTGCTGCCTCATAGTAATGGCAGTGATTGTGGCTACTGTTCCAGTATAGAGGGCAGTGAGACGGGCTCCAGAGAGGGCTCAGATGTGGCCTGCACTGAGGGGATGTGTAGCCATGATGAGACGGGTATGCAAATCTAAAATGTGTGTTCAGGTTGTTGTTTTTCACCCATACACTAGCCCTTTTCACACAGTGATACTGGTAAATATCCAGAAAATTTCCAGGAACGACTTTACCGGTGATTTCAAAAGTTTCTGAAGGTTTTCTTTCCATTTTCTCACAATTTACAACAATGATACTTTTAAAAGCCAGAAGTGTTTATAATTACTTTGTGTAGCATGCAAAATAATGTGATATTCAATATGTGATGTGATATTTTATAAAATGTTACAACCAAAATACATTTCATATTATTTCAGGAAAAGTATCACCACAACTTCTTAAAGTTAACAGTTTTACTGTTGCTTAAAATAAATCAGACGTTTTAACAATGTAAACAAACAAGAATCAATAAAATCTATTTTTAACTTAAAATATAAATGATATAATTTATCAACCTGAAAACATCAAGAACAATCATTATTTCAGCATCCATATTAAAACGGTTACATATTTTTGGACCAGAAAACCAGAATGTCCATTGCTGATGACCATTAAATGTCTCATAACAGGCTTGTGAAAAGAGTCTGATATATTTATTGCTGTTTCGATCAGTCAGGAACAAAAACCGAAGATTCCCTTGATTGATTGATTGATTGGTTGATTGATTGATTGATTGATTGATTATGTTAATGTCTGTCTTCAGGTGAATTCACCTGCATTCACCGCTGCTCAGAGGAGAAGGAGGAGGATGCTGTGGACAGCTGTGTGGAGTGCTGGGCCAACTCTGAAGACAGCACAAAGGGCAAAAACAAAAAGTCGAAAAGAAAAAACAAGGGCACACTTTGCAGAAACGAGAACGTGAGTTTGCTCTCCGGTTTCTCATGGGTCACTTTTGCACAAGTCACTTTTAATGAAGATTCATCTTAGGGTAGTTTGAACTTGTTGAATAGTATTGTACATATTATGAGTTCATTATTTATTTACAGCTGGTAAGACACTGTAATATAAATGATGTGGCACTATGATTACATCAATAACTGCATTTTTAGAAGTTAAGTTAGGCCCTGAAGGATAATGGGAGATTTCAGTCACTAAAAACAATAACACTAAAACTACCAGACTTCTATAACTACTACATTCTTACCGTTCTCATATAAGGCGTCATATTGTCACATTATATTTACATTTAAAGCTTTTATTGAGATATTAAAGGAGCCTAAAAATACAATCTACTTGGTAGTACAGCCTACACATAACTTTGTTTTTGCTAGCAGGAAGTTGCTAGGCAACAGAGGCATATTTAAAGTCACAGGGAAAAGTATCAGACAATGAAATGCATGTGGTTGTTTTGACTGCTACGGTAATTAAAGGTAGAAATACTCATAGCTCTTTTGTGTTTTACTATTTTAATAAAATAACAATGCTAGAAAGAAATATACACACATTTAGGAAAAGTTTTATTTTAATAAAGTTATTAAATTGGGAAAAATCTGGAAAAAAGAAATATCACAGGAGGGCAAATAATTTTGACTTCAACTGTATATTTAGAGAAGAAAACCAGCATGTCCGTTTATTCCAAACCATTGCAATATGTATATCATGATATGCACATTTGTGATATTTTGACATTGTGCATCCCTGATATACAGTATATTATATATTTTAAAATCAAACTTAAAATGTGAAGTGTATGAATAAGTCTAACCCCTTCAAGCTGCTGAAGCTGTGATGTTATCTCTGTCATTAGGGCTCTAAAGCAGAGGAAGGCTGTGTATCAGATGACAGCAGGAGAGGATCTGGATCTGCTGTGGTTCACAAGTCGTCTTCTTCTCCTTCAACACATTCATGCAGAAGCAAAGAAAGCCCATGCTCTAAAGTGTCCTGTGAGTCTTTATCAAGCTTCAGCCATCAGCATTTCCACAGTGAGGAGGCCTGTGCTCCAGCAGACGGCTGCGGCAAGAGCCTCATGGAGCTACTGGTGAGACACTTCTTTTTTTAATAATACTTACTTACTCCCAAGGCCGTTTATATCGAAGTTGATATTTAGCTGCACCATGTTGGTGTTTCGTAACATCGAATTTTTTTATGAGGTGGGTCGTTAGCTCAACCCCCAACCTGGATGACATACACACATACACTACGGACACTTTAGTTTACCCAATTGACCTATAGCGCATGTGTTTGTACTGTGGGGGAAACCGGAGCACCCGGAGGAGGAAACCCACGCCAAGACGGGGATAACATGCAAACTCCACACAGAAATGCCAACTGACCCAGCTGGGACTCGAACCAGCGACCTTCTTGCTGTGAGGCGACAGCGCTGCCCACTGCACCACCATGCCACCCCCTTTTTTTTTTTTTTTATAATGCTAAATATAATTGCATTTTGCAGATCAAGAAATGCATCCCATCATATCTGGCGAGCATGACCCTAAACTAGAAAGTTATCCAGGGCTTCGTTGAAACTAATGATAACATATGAATAAGTATATTTTAGGGATGCAACGATTAACTAATTTCACTTATAACCGTGCTTTAATTTGTCACAGTTAATTAATCGTAAAGGCTTCTCAACACCGCTTTTCTGCACAGAACAAAACTGCTGCTGCAACTAAACAAAGTTATGCAGATTTTGCGCTAGTTTAAAGTTCTGAGCTTGTACACTGAGGCGAATACCCACGCACACTGGATTAAAGGCTGATTTTAACTATGGCTGAGGCTATTAACTAAGGGCCGTTCAGATATCCCATCTTTTGCACACGCAAGTTCGTTATTTCCAATGGCAGCAATGCGCATGCGAGCGGTATGATGCGCTCACGCTTTCCAGGCACGCCTAGTTGAAAGTATGCCACACCTAGTTGAAAGTATGCCACGAGTCACATGACAAGAACTGGACCGATCAGCTTCATACTTTGTATGGAATAAACACATTTCTACTCCAAAGAGAAAAATACATAATGAAAATACCAAACAAGTTCATAATATAGTTGATCAAAAGAGCCTTTCAGATGGCGGTTCAGCAGTCTTTGACTACATTTGTTCTCTTTAAAAGGGACATACTTAGCTAATGTGTAGCTTAGATTTACATTAGACAAATTTTATTTATTTATGTATTTATTTATTCATTCATTCATTCATTGTTCTGTTGTTTATTTTCAGTGTAAAATGACTACTTATGTTTAAATGCCATAAACTAAGCCAGAGAGAAATGGACTATTGTTTGTTTTCTTATTATTTTGTGCTGTATTATTTGGTTACTGAGCAGCAAAAAAATTCATTCATTCATTTTCCTTCGGCTTATGCTGAGTTCAGACTGCAGGATTTTCAAAGTAGTCGCGTCACAGATGTTTTCACACTGCATGACTATCTGGGCTAGCGTTTCGTCGCTGCTTTGTTTACACTGGGAGATGGATCGGTGACAGGGGGTTTCACACTGCATGACTTTACAATAGGAAGAATCGCCGACAACCTTTGTCTCAGTCTGCAAACTACGTCTCACAACCAAACACACGTGAGAAGTGACATGAAAACAACGCGAGGTCACGTAGTATATCTTTTGTTATTAACTACATAATGAGAAAGAAGCCTTTAGTGGCGGAGAAAATGTACTTATTTTACTCACCTGGCTTTTGAAGGGAATTAGCCATTTCTCCTCAACTTTTTTCTTTTTGTACCCGGTTGTGGTATTGCTCAGAGGACACATCAAACAGACACGGGTGCTCCTGACAAATTTACACTAGTTTGTCTAGTGTCCAAATAGACCGAAAGAAGCCCTTTGAAATTCTCCCACATCCTCCCCCTGGCCTGTAGATACCAACACTAGTGGATGCTGCTCTCTCATTGGCTGTAGGTAATCGCTGATGTTATTTTCAGTCAGAACACATTTCACACGGCATGATTTGAATCGCTGACAGCTCCAGATATTTAGCATGCCAAATATCTCACGGGCGTCTGCGACTCATCGGTGATTCTCTCAGATGGCGTCTTTGATAGTTCACACTGTGTGATTGTTACTCTTGTGAACGAGCACCGATTTGCCTGTGATTTCAGCCATTTGTTGTTTGATTTTCTCAAAACCTGTCAGCGAGTCAAAATCGGGGCTAAAATCTTGCAGTCTGAACTCTGCATTAGTCCCTTTATTCATCAGGGGTCGCCACAGCGGAATGAACTGCCAACTATTCCAGCATATGTTTTACACAGCGGATGCCCTTCCAGCTGCAACCCAGTACTGGGAAAGCAGCAATAAATAACACTTTAAAAAATAAGGAGTTTTCATGTGATTTTTCTGATCTAGTAGTGTTTTGAAATGAATGAATGCATAATAATCGTGAAAACGTGATTATTCCTCAGACTTTTCTGTCAGGCTCCTATAATAATTAGGCTCAGATGTTTCATTTAATAGATAATGAAAAGGTTATTAGCTAGTAAATAAAAGAACTTTTTTTAAAAATGTCACTTTAGACAATTGTTTTTAAGAAGTTTTTGAAGAAGGTAAATTTTCTTTTGCGTCAAAACCAGCTAAATCCACTCGTGCTTTTTTTGCAAAAACCTCAAAATCCACCTACACCCACAAGACCGTGTAATTAGTTGAAAAATCACTAAAGATGCAATTACAAATTATTTTACCAAACATAAAACACATTACACAAACCACCAAGTACACAAGTTAAAAATACAGAAATCTGTCAAGTAAGTGGCGGTTCATTCCGCTGTGGTAACCCCTGATAAACCAGGGATGAAGCAGAAGGAAAATGAATGAATGAAATCTGTCAAGTAAGTGGCGGTTCATTCTGCTGTGGTAACCCCTGATAAACCAGGGACGAAGCAGAAGGAGAATGAATGAATGAATGAAATCTGTCAAGTAAGTGGCGGTTCATTCCGCTGTGGTAACCCCTGATAAACCAGGGACGAAGCAGAAGGAAAATGAATGAATGAATGAATGAAATCTGTCAAGTAAGTGGCGGTTCATTCCGCTGTGGTAACCCCTGATAAACCAGGGACGAAGCAGAAGGAAAATGAATGAATGAATGAATGAAGGAATGAAATCTGTCAAGTAAGTGGCGGTTCATTCCGCTGTGGTAACCCCTGATAAACCAGGGACGAAGCAGAAGGAGAATGAATGAATGAATGAATGAAATCTGTCAAGTAAGTCCATAAATCAATAACATTAACAATAATTAAATCTTAACAATCTGTTGTCATTTCTGATATTTGGGATTTGGATTTAAAATGTAAACATTGCAAACATTGTAGTCTAAGCTTGTTAGATTCAAATAATGTAGTGTAAAAACATTGTGAAATATCAATATCTGCGCATTGTCCATTCATATAAAAAGCTTATCAGACATATAGGTAGTATGAAGTAATATAAATAATGTATAGTTTTATAGTATCAGGTAGTATCAAGGTAGGCCTACTGGATGTCTCTCAGACACTTTTAGAAGCTGCCATTCATTCATCCTCACTATACTCAAGGTCTTGGTCTCTTTTTCATCTCTTGTTTATCCTTACAGCATCCATGTGGGATAAAAGAATGGCATCTTAACTTTGTCTTTTGTGAAATGGAGTTGCCGTTTAATGTATAGTATATCGCACTCATTCAAAGTAGCGTCACTGCGCAAAACACTGTTATGAAAGCATGCTACACTTCCGACTGTACAGTGTTTTCTTGTTCTTATAATGCAGAGTTTTATGGTAAGGGACGTTTTCATTTGCCATCCACTGACAGTCGGACAGGCTCATCCAATTCATCAAACTCCATCTTTTAAAATCGTAAGCGGAATAAAAGCCGGCGTACATTGAAAACATATGATTCGATTCGCGCCTTCTGATTGGTTCTCGGGACATAGCGACTTTTGCTGTCAAAGGCAAGTGGTGTTTAGAGGCTTTTTGTAAACACTGTTATTTCTGAATGCGCTGACGCTGGGATTTGGATGATTTGAAGCAAAAATATTTGTTGAACATGTACTACGTGCCTAAAGCGTTCACTCAATGTCATTAGCTCCTTTTTGGCGGACGTGGCGTTTAGCGGCTTTTGCATCTGAACAGTTTTAATTTTGTTGTTCGTAATTTATTATGTTTACTTTATTATTCACTACTGCTCAGTTTAAGTATTGACTTATTTTAATTTCTTTGAACAGAATGAATCTGAAGTGACCTCAGATGACGAGACCTGCCTGACGCAGGACGAGATCCAGTCATTCGTAGAGAGCAACAAATCTTTCTACCGCACACGAGACCAGTACAGACAGCATCTCAAAGATTGCTTCACCAAATACTGCCGCGGAGAGTGGCTGCCCACCACCAGCGTCAACTAGCACACTAACTCACCTCTTTTTCTAGAAAACACTTATGATCACTGCTGCATTGTCGCTTTCTTCAGGCAAGAATTTGGGAATATGAAATGGGTGACACGATGAGTTTCAGCGCTGTATTTGATGTTCATGTTTGTTGGGTAAATTTACACTTCGTATTCGTATCTATACACACACACACACACACACACACACACACACACACACACACACACACACAC
>CAIGQV010016645.1:29459620-29470078 GCA_903798115.1 Danio jaintianensis | reverse complement strand
CACACACACACACACACACACACACACACACACACACACACACACATTCAGACTGTTGGCCATCCAGTGGCAGAGGATGGTGTCCCTGCGGCTCATCAGTTGTGCGCTGTTGGCAGGAGGTTTATTGTGTTTGTTTAAGCGAATCCCACTCTTCTTTTATTCCTCCTTCTCCTGTGAACGCCGGGATGTTTGCCAGTTTCAGTAAAGAGGGTATTTCCCCAATGCATTTTTAAAGGAGTTGTGTTGATGTACACTTGCACTTGTACAGTTGCTCTCTCTCTCTCTCTATCTCTTGTATGACTGCATACAATATTTAAAAATTCTTAAATCAAGAAGCATTTTCTAGACAAGCAAAAAACGAAGTCCTTAAAGGGCACCTTTCTTAAAGGGCACCTAGTTTACCCCTTTTTCAAGATTTAAGATAAGTATTTTGTGTCTCCATAATGTGTCTGTAAAGTTTCAGCTCAAAACACCCATCAGATTATTTATTATAGCTTTCAGAATATTGGGATTTTCTGCTCTAAACACATTGTAGCTGTTTTTGTGGCCTGTGCCTTTAATGCTAGTTCTGTCATGTTCACCAGCGATCAAGGACTTAAGAGATCGCTGGTGAACTACATTTCATCATGAACTACAAATCATCACAAACTACAATTCCCATCATTCCGCCACACACACCCGGTTTCCACTTCCACTCATCACACACACAGCTGCATCCGATCACTACTCATTGTTTGGACTATTTATACACCCTGCACCCGTCTAGTCTTTGCTCAGTCGTTTGTTATTCAGTCGTTGTTGTTTTTGTATGGTATGGTATAGTTTGTTATTTGCTCATGTTTTGTCTTAGTTCCCGATCTTAGTTTATTGTTTTGTTATTTTGGTTTTGCACGATGTCCTGTTTTTGTATGACAACTCACCATTAAATGCACATGGATCCTACCCATCTTGTCCTGTCTGCAATACCTCCCGGTAACGTGACAAGTTCTCCCCGCCCACCGTTTCCATGTGCCTGTCAGAGTGTGCCTCAATCTCCGCCTTGGCTGCGTCAGATAAACAGCACAGTGACAGACATGAAGGAAGCAGACCTCACGTAACGTTTGTGACAAATACTACAGTAAGAACTTTCCCAATGATTATTTGATATATTTGTTGTGGAGTTAATTCAAGCCTTTCGATGAGTCACACACAATGTCTTTACAAAGTTCACACAGACACACACAGCACGTGCATTTAACTTTGCACTGTATTTGCACAGTAAATGTGACAGGATACACGTTAATATCCACTGCTGTATGGATATCTGTTATGTTAATGTACAAATTAAACCTGATTTAACGTCCACAACCCGGGATTGAAGCGTCTTCTTTTATAATTGTACTGACACGCGGCTGTGGTGATGAAGTAAAGCTGAAGTAAATCGCTGTAATTCATTACAAACATGCACTGTTTTAAACACGTGTTAAACTTGTAAAACTCACTCTTGATCACATTTGATGATGATTGATGATCACAGAGAGCTGAACAGATCTTTTAATCCCGGTTGCTTTGCACACGTCCTGTCTTGTTGACATGATTATACGTGTTACTACGGAGACATGTTAATACACAGCTGTCAATCAATTCGGTGGGCGGGGAAACCGCACTCCTACGTCAAGTTGCGGGGGGGCTCAAAATGGGAGGGATTTGGATCCTATTTTAACGTCAGGAAATAAAAAAAAAGAGACTTATTGTCTTTATATCACCCCATATGCACACATTTCTGTCCAAACAGCTTACAAAAGATGATTTTCATCATAGGTGCCCTTTAATACAAGTCAAATTTTCTGTCAATGGGGTCAGCAAAATAATCTTGTTTCACTTTGAAATAAGAAATTGTTTGCATATCCCATTGGCAGATTATTTAGCTTGTTTTAAGGAAAAACTCACTTCATTTTGACTCATCATTTCTGAAAACAAGACAATATTTTATTTGCTTGTCCAGAAAATGTGTCTTGGTGTAAGAATTTTTACATTTATGGACTAAAAACAAGACAAAAGCTCTAAGTAAGTGCAGTGTGTGTGCGTGCATGCGTGCGTGCATGCGTGTGTGAAGCATTTGCTGTGAGAATCAGAATCAGAAAGAGCTTTATTGCCAGGTATGTTCACACATACGAGGAATTTGTTTTGGTGACAGAGCTTCTACAGTGCAACAGAATTACAGAGACAGGACAAAAAACAGATAATAAATATATTTAAAAAATAAAAGTAAATAGTGAATGCAAATATACAAATTGACAAGTGTATGTACAGGAATATTACTATATACTATATATACTGTGTTTTCCATGCTGGTGTGTATGTGACACTTGACTCTGCAGGTGACATGACACATACACACACACACAGCAGCTCACATTCTTTCTTTAGCTTCTGCCTGTGAAATCCAGCTGATCTCAGTTCAGTCAGTGCTGTTATCATCATCTATCTAACCTGACCAGCAGGCATAGTCATATCTGAGTGTGTGTGTATGTGGTGTAGTCAGCATTTTAAAGAGAAGATTGACTTGTGTTAATCACAGTAATGGAGTGATTGTGTACCGATGCAGTTACGTCGTCATTCTGAAGTGTTGTTTTTCAGTTTGTTTTCAATCAAAATTGACATCGGAGACCTTCATTCATTCATTTTCCTTCGCCTTAGTCCCTGATTTATCAGGAGTCGCCACAATGGAATGAACCACCAACTATTCCAGCATATGTTTTACACAGTGGATGCCCTTCCAGCTGCAACCCAGTACTGGGAAACACCCATACACACTCATTCACGCACACACTCATGCACTACCGCCAATTTAGTTTATTCAATTCCCCTATAGTGCATGTGTTTGGACTGTGGGGGAAACCGGAGCACCCGGAGGAAACCAACGCCAACACGGGGAATTGAATAAATTACATTGGCCATAGTGTATGAGTGTGTGTGTGTGTGTGTGAGAGAATGAGAGTGTATGGGTGTTTCCCAGTACTGGGTTGCAGCTGGAAGGGCATTTGCTGCGTAAAACATATGCTGGAATAGTTGGTGGTTCATTCCGCTGTGGCAACTTCTGAATAGAGACTAAGCCGAAGGAGAATGAATGTTTGTTTGTGTGAGAGTGTCTGTGAGTGCTTTTGTGAGTGTGTGTTTGTGCAAGAGAAAGTGTATGTGTATGAGTGTGTGTTTGTGTGAAGGAGTGTGTGTCTGTGTTTGCATTCATGTGTGTGAGTTTTGTTTAATTGTGTTTGTGTATTTGTATTTGTGTGACTTTGTTCATGTTTACTTGTGTGTGTGCCTGTGTGTGTGCTTGTGGGTGTTAGTGTGTGTGTCTGTGTTCATGTGTGTGAGTGTATGCGTGTGACTGTTTGTGCAAGAGCAAGTGTGTGTGCATGTGAGAGGGTGTGTGTGTCTGTTTGTGTGACTGAGTGTATGTGTTTATTTGTTTTGTTTAATTGTGTGTGTGTGTTTAAGTTTAAGCTAATGCGTGTGTGTTTGTGAGCATATGTGTTTTTGCAAGAGCAGGTGTGTATGTGTGTGTGTGTGTGCAAGTTGATATGTTTTTGCAAGAGCTAGTGTGTGTGTGTGTGCGTAAGTATTTGTGTCTTTGTTCATGTTTGTTTGTGTGTGTGTGTGTGTATGTGTGCAAGAGCAAGTGTGTATGCGTGTGTGATTGTTTGTGCAAGATCAAGTATGTGTGTGTGTTTGTGCAAGAGCAAGTGTGTGTCTCTCTGTGTGTGTGTGTGTGTGTGTATGTTTGTGCAAAAGCAAGTGTGTATGTGTGTTTGATTGTTTGTGCAAGACCAAGTGTGTGTGTGTGTGTGTGTGTGAGTGTTTGTGCAAGAGCAAGTGTGTGTGTGAGTGTTTGTGCAAGACCAAGTGTGTGCGTGTGCGTGTGTGTGCGTGTGTGCGTGTGCGTGTGTGTGTGTGTGTGTGTGTGTGTTACAGTGTTTATGCACCTCCAGGAAAGACAAAGCACATCTAATAACTCCTGCAGAAATGAGCAGCATTGTCCTTTATATCAGTGTGGAGATGAAAGCAGATGTGAAGGGCCTCCGGGGGACGTCTCCTGAACACCACCGACTAAATGACATCACACACACACACACACACACACACACACACACACACACACACACACACACACACACACACACACACACACACACGCACACATCCCGGGTTCATCGAGTGCATGGAGACCCGCTGAGGGAGGGATGAAAGAGAGGGAGAGAGAGAGGGAAACAATCCAGCAATAAAGCAAATGCGATTATATTTCATAACAAGACTGGAAGCTGTGTGTGTTTCTCCTTGAACGCTCGCGTGTGTATTGTGAAAGTGTGCTTTAACTGCATGAGGAAACACGCTGAAAGGCTTTATATGCTGTAATGCATGATTATACCGAGCGTTTGGATGCTGATGAAACCCCCGCGTGTTGTGAGATGGACTCATCTGCCGGTGGTCAGACAGTCAGTGGACGTGATGTGCTTCTGTTACTGTCTGTGAACTAAAATCTTTCTCTGAACAGCCCCTGGAGGATCATGTGAAGCTTAAAGGCATACAGGATCATCAATGAATTATATACAGTAGTGTGCAATGCATTTAAGATTTAATACAAATGTTATTTTGTTCGAGCGACACGGTGGCTCAGTGGTTAGCACTGTCGCCTCACAGCAAGAAGGTCGTTGGTTCGAGTCCCGGCTGGGTCAGTTGGCATTTCTGTGTGGAGTTTGCATGTTCTCCCCGTGTTCGTGTGGGTTTCCTGCAGGTGCTCCGGTTTCCCCCACAGTCCAAACACATGCGCTATAGGGGAATTGATGAACTAAATTGGCCGTAGTGTGTGTGTGTGTGTGTGTGTGTGTGTGTGTGTGTGTGTGTGTGTGTGTGTGTGTGTGTGTGTGTGTGTGTGTGTGTGTGTGTGTGTGTGTGTGGGTTTAATGTAATTGTAATGGTTATGGGTTTCCCAGTACTGGGTTGTGGCTAGAAGGGCGCTGTGTAAAACATATGCTGGATAAGTTGGTGGTTCATTCCGCTGTGGTGACCTCTGATAAATAAGGGACTAAGCCGAAGGAAAATGAATGAATGAATGAATTTTCATTTCTGCATGGCATTTTGTATGCATTTTCATTAAATGCATATAACAGTTATGCATATTGATAATGTGTGTGAATAAGTGTGTATGGGTGTTTCCCAGTACTGGGTTGTGGCTGGAAGAGCATCTGCTGCATAAAACATATGCCAGAATAGTTGGTGGTTCATTAAGCTGTGGCAACCTCTGAAATAGAGAGTAAGCCGAAGGAAAATGAATGAATAAATGCTATTTTGTTCAAATGTTACAAAGAATGGTAATACTTTACTTGAAGGGGTGTTCATAAGACTGTCATTAAAGCTTTATAATCTTGATACATGTCATGAATGCAACATAGGCTCATTCTGAAAACGTAGCCCTATATACATTTCTGGAGATCGCAAATTATGTAGCCAGAAGTACGTATGGCTGCATTTCGTCTTTAAAACGAACGTTACGCTCTTACCAGCTGACCGATAACCTCCGTATGGACGGCTTTCCCACTGTAATCAGTTTGCCCAGTGGCTCGCTATGTACGTCGGTGGACTTGAGACACAGAGAGGGGTTGACGATGACAACAGGGTTCGAGTCCGGTGAAGAACGGTTCCAGAAAGAGGGTAAGACAAAAACAGAAGCCAAAAAATAAAATAAACAAGTAAATAACAGAGTGAGAATGTGGTAAAATCTGAAAACCTGGTAAAAATCAGGCGAGGGCTTTTCTTTTACTGGATTGCTTTTTAAAACTGTCGGTTGGGTTTAGGGAAGTGGGTGGGCGGGTCAATCAGTGCTTTTGAAAACACTATTGGTTGGTTTAGGGAAGGAGGAGGGTGGGTCAGTCGGTCGGTCAGTCAGACGACAGCAGCCTCTGGTGGATTTACGCTAGAACAGCAGGCGCGAATGGCACTCGCAAGAGAAATTTTAGATCTGAAAAAGTGTACCTCCTGGGACGTATTTGCCGCTCTCCAGAAATGTAAATGTGGGCTATGTTTTCAGAATGAGCCTGGGTTGAGAGTTTATGCATGCTTATAACAACTGTTATTAAGTGTCATTCACTCAGTTATGACATTTTAAATGCAAAGATGACATTGTTTGTTATGACAACTGGACATAAATACATCACAACCTGTTTTTGTCTTTATCACAAAACTTGTCATAAATCTGTCATAAACATGATTGTCAACATACTTTAAATTGCAATGATATCTAAAAAAATCAATAAAACTCAAACTTAATACTTTAAAATGTAAATAGAAAATAGACTGTTTTATCTTAATGATTGTAATATTATGGCTTTTTATTGTATTTTATTAACCTATGTTAAGCTGCTTTGACACATGATAAATGATGAAATAGGAAAATCAAGGAGACTGTTTAAAAATAATAATTTAAATAATTCATTCATTCATTCATTTTCTTTTCGGCTTAGTCCCTTTATTAATCATGGGTCATCACAGCGGAATGAACCGCCAACTTATCCATAGGCATGGGACGATAACCGATTTCAAGATTTACCGCGGTTTGGAATTTTCTGTTATACCGTTTCTAAGGTAAGTTGTTTTTTTTAATGTTTTTTTTATGTGTTGTAAATAAATCTGTTTTTGAAACCAATGAGGAGAGCAGAAGTCAATGATTTATTTGAATTATTTAGCCTGACTTGTTTACTGTTCCAAAATATTATAAATGTTTCCTAAAATATAATATATTGTGTTCAATGGGGTAACAAATTAGTTTTTTTTTTACTCAGACATTTAAAAACAACTTATTTTAGAGTAGTAACCACAATATCATGATACTATGGTATTTATATTTAAGGTTATCATACCGTCCAATACTTATACCAGCCCATGCCTACTTTTCCAGCATATGTTTTACGCAGCGTATGCCCTTCCAGTCACAACCCAGTACTGGGAAACACTTATAGCACACTCTCATTCATTCACACACATACACTACGGACAATTTAGCTCACCCAATTCACCTATAGCGCATGTGTTTGGGGGAAACCGGAGCACCCGGAGGAAACCCACGCCAACACAGGGAGAACATGCAAACTCCACACAGAAATGCCAACTGACCCAGCCGAGGCTCGAACCAGCGACCTTCTTGCTGTGAAGCGATCGTGCTACCCACTGTGCCACTGTGACACCCTGTTTAAATAATGTTTATTAAAAATGTTACAAATATTTAAAAATAATGTATATTTTTTTCATAGTTTTGTTATTTCTCATTTGATTTTAAATGTACTATTTTTCCTATTCAAACTACATTAGGTGATTCCTCTCTTATGATTATAACTGTTTAACATAATTAAATAATACATATTTAATATATTACTTATTCTTTCATTACTCTTATTAATATAACTCTTTAATAATACTTTTATTTTGTAAAGCAAAAAATCACCAAAATATATTTTCCATATTCAGTGACGGATAGATAAAAATCTCAATCAAAGTTTCAATAGGCTGTACTCATTTATGCTGTGTACTGTCTGTATTAAAATATAAACTGTATCCCACATTAGACAGGAATAATCATATTATTTCCATATTTTTCTTCTTTTGCTGATCTCTGTATTTCTCATTTGTAAGTCACCCTGGATAAAAGCATCTGGCAAATGATTAAATGCAAACCTACACACAGCCTTTAATGCATGCTGTGTTATAAATGATCAAACAGTATGCATTCAAGCTTTGCGTTTTATTAGCGTTCAGACAAACACTTAATATGAAACCACACTCAAATGAAGAGGGGTTTGTCTGTGCCTTTAGGCCAAAACTAACAGTACACAGAGGAGTCTCTATGGACTGAACATGCATACTAAACACCCTTTGAGGTTTGGACGCCTCAGTCAGTCAATCTTATTCTGCATCTGCTGTTGAAACGGGCTCTTTTGTGAGAGAAACCGGACTAATAGCTTTAAAAACACCATTCCTGGTTTAGTGGCTTCCTTTTATATATGTGTCTCTTATAAGTGTGGAGATTTTGCATAAATATTTATTGCATTAATACTCAAAAGCAGTGCATTTTTAAAATAATTTGCATTAGATTTTATTTTTTTATGTTTACAATATTGAATCTTTCAATACTCTGCAATAGTTAATGCATTAGCTAACATAACTGAGAACATTTTTGCAGGATTTATTATTCTTATCAGTCTTTATTTTAATATCACTTAAAACAAAATGAAAATTTCCATGCCAATTAAGTTGATCAAAATTTTATATTTGGTTTATATTCTTCATTTTAATTTAATTCAAATATATAATTAGTTTATAATTATAATTTATTTATAATTTATTTTATTTCACTTAATTGCCATGGAAACCTTTTTTTAGTTTTAAGAGTATCAAATGTTTATATTTGGTTAATTTTTTTAATTAAATTTTAAATTAAAAAAACATTGTTTTCATACATTTGGTCCCCACAAGGGCGTCACGGTGGCGCAGTGGGTAGCACGATCGCCTCACAGCAAGAAGGTCGCTGGTTCGAGCCTCAGCTGGGTCAGTTGGCATTTCTGTGTGGAGTTTGCATGTTCTCCCCATGTTGGCGTGGGTTTCCTCCAGGTGCTCCGGTTTCCCCCACAAGTCCATAACCCCACCCTACCCCTAAACCCAACCATCACAGGAAACAGTGTACAGCTTTACTCTCTGATTAAACTCATTTTGTGGGATTTATAAGCTTTTTGAGAAATGAGGACGTCAGCTGTGTCCTCATATTTCACCTCCTTTTTGTAATACCTGTGTCATACCTATGTCATTATACAGATTTGTGTCCTGACATGTCACAAAAACACGTACACGCGCGCACACACACACACACACACGCACACACACACGCGCGCGCAACACACCTTATATCATCTGCCTTTACCAGTAACCATCTATTTTTTGTTTCATTTATTCTTGTCCTCTCAAACTATTTGACATGTTTGTAAACAAAGCTTATAAATCCCACAAAATGAGTTTAATCAGAGAGTAAAGCTGTACACTGTTTCCTGTGATGGTTGGGTTTAGGGGTAGGGTGGGGTTATGGACTTGTGGGGGAAACCGGAGCACTATTTGACATGAATGTGTGTATGGTATGACGTATTTGATAGTATTTTATGATATTAGACATGTTATGGTATGAAGTATTTTAATTGTTAATTCTCTTTAGTTTTGATCAGTGATGGGAATAACGGCGCTATAAGTAAACAGTGTTACTAACGGCGATACTTTATTCAGTAACGAGTAATCAAATAAATTACTGTTTCCCCCGTTACAACGCCGTTACCGTTACTGACAATAAAATGCACGTTACTATAATTGAGAACACTGAAGCAGTTTTCATGCCAGCAGCGTCTCTCTCAGCCATAGGACCGTTAGAAGCGTTTGCAAACTGGAAATATAAGCAGTACTTTTCCCTCATTGAGGTGTAAGGCAAGAATGTTTCTGTATCGTGCAAATTATGCCCAGGAAAAAAAGAGTCTCTCTGCGACAGTGACAGTAATTCTAATCTAGCGAAGCACCTCATGCCGTCACATGCCGCCACAAAATGAGTGGCTACGCAGGTGATAACATGAGCTCTGCTACCAAAGGAGGAGACGAAGACACGACGTCAAAGCAAATAAAACTTGATTTTTCTTCACTGCAAACACTTATTACTCTATTACTCAGAATTAAACTAAATAATATCTCGATATATAGTTGAGGACATGCTGCTGTCTCTCACATTGTCCCACAACAACATTACAATAGTGTAGATTAGTGTACAGTGTTTTATATTTATTTTATAGTCATTTGACAAATTAGATTTTTTTTAAGTAACGCAATAGTTATTTTCCCTGGTGATTAGTTACTTTTATAATGATGTAACTCAGTTACTGTTTGTGAGAAGTAACTAGTAACTATAACTAATTACTCTATTAAAGGAACGTGCCCAACACTGGTTTTGATAAGTGCTGATGTGCTTGTGTGTTCAGTCTGTATTTATTCTATAATCTGTCATGCATTTATTTAATATTTTTTACTGCAGTAAAAAGACTTATGGATAAAGGTTCTCAGTGCAAAGACCTGATTGATCATAATCAAACTGGCATATCATAATTGTGTTATTGCTCATTTTTGTCATGGATTATTAGACATTCATTTATTCATTCATTTTCCTTTGGTTTAGTCCCTTTATTAATCAGGGGTTGCCACAGCGGAATGAACCACCAACTTATCCAGCCTATGTTTTACACAGCGGATGCTCTTCCAGCTGCAACCCATCACTGGGAAACATCCACACACACACACACACACACACACACACACACACACACACACACACACACACACACACACACACACACAAACACACACACACACACACACACACACACACACACACACACACACACA
>CAIGQV010016645.1:29446166-29458463 GCA_903798115.1 Danio jaintianensis | reverse complement strand
TGTGTGTGTGTGTGTGTGTGTGTGTGTGTGTGTGTGTGTCTGTGTGACCTTTTGTGATCCGGTGTGAGCTACTCGTTCAGCAACTTCTCATCAAATACACCTCCTTTGTAAATGTATGTGTGTAAACATATTTAACGTTTGCATATTCATTAAGAAACTAATTAAATAAATAAATACATTTTTATTTGTGGTGGCACGGTGGCTCAGTGGTTAGCACTGTTGCCTCACAGCAAGAAGGTCGCTGATTCGAGTCTCGGCTGGGTCAGTTGTCATTTCTGTGTGGAGTTTACATGTTCTCCCTGTGTTGGCGTGGGTTTCCTCCGGGTGCTCCGGTTTCCCCCACAGTCCAAACACATGTGATATAGGTGACTTGATGAACTAAATTGGCCGTAGTGTATGAGTGTGTGTGTGAGAATGTGAGAGTGTATGGGTGTTTCCCAGTACTGGGTTGCAGCTGGAAGGGCGTCCACTGCGTAAAACATATGCTGGAATAGTTGGCGGTTCATTCCACTGTGGTGACCCCTGATAAACAAGGGACTAAGCCAAAGGAAAATGAATGAATGAATTTGTATTTGTACAGCACTTTTCCTATGTACATGCAACTCAAAGCGCCTCACAAACAAACAAATAGTAAGAAACAACATCAATATCAGGTAAAATATTTTTAAAAACGGTAAACGCCTACAAAAAAACAACAAATGTACAAACAAATAAACAAAATAAATAACAAATAAACAGTCAGATAAATGCATACATGTGCACACATATGTACGCACACACACAGTACACTACATGTATGTGTACACTCATCGGCCACTTTATTAGGGACACCTTACTAGTACCAGGTTGGACCCCCTTTTGCCTTCAGAACTGCCTTAATCCTTCGTGGCACAGATTCAACAAGGTACTGGAAATATTCCTCAGAGATTTTGCTCCATATTGACATGATAGCATCACGCAGTTGCTGCAGATTTGTCAGCTGCACATCCATGATGTGAATCTCCCGTTCCACCACATCCCAAAGGTGCTCTATTGGATTGAGTTTTGGTGACTGTGGAGGCCATTTGAGTACAGTGAACTCATTGTCATGTTCAAGAAACCAGTCTGAGATGATTCACGCTTTATGACATGGCGCATTATCCTGCTGGAAGTAGCCATCAGAAGATGGGTACACTGTGGTCATAAAGGGATAGACATGGTCAGCAACAATACTCAGGTAGGCTGTGGCGTGGACACGATGCTCAACTGGTACTAATGGGCCCAAAGTGTGCCAAGAAAATATCCCCCACACCATTACACCACCACCACCAGCCTGAACCGTTAATACAAGGCGGGATGGATCCATGCTTTCATGTTGTTGACACCAAATTGTGACCCTACCATCCGAATGTCACAGCAGAAATCGAGACTCATCAGACCAGGCAACGTTTCTCCAATCTTCTATTGTCCAATTTTGGTGAGTCTGTGTGAATTGAAATCTCAGTTTCCTGTTCTTAGCTGACAGGAGGGGCACCCGGTGTGGTCTTCTGCTGCTGTAGCCCATCCACCTCAAGGTTGGACGTGTTGTGCAGTCAGAGATGCTCTTCTGCAGACCTCGGATGTAACGAGTGGTTATTTGAGTTACTGTTGCCTTTCTATCAGCTGGAACCAGTCTGAACTGCCGCTCACTGGATATTTCCTCTTTTTCAGACCATTCTCTGTAAACCCTAGAGATGGTTGTGCGTGAAAATCCCAGTAGATCAGCAGTTTCTGAAATACTCAGACCAGCCCGTCTGGCACCAACAACCATGCCACGTTCAAAGTCACTTAAATCACCTTTCTTCCCCATTCTGATGCTCGGCTTGAACTGCAGCAGATCGTCTTGACCATGTCTACATGCCTAAATGCATTGAGTTGCAGCCATGTGATTGGCTGATTATACATTTGCGTAACGAACAGTTGGACAGGTGTACCTAATAAAGTGGCCAGTGAGTGTATATACATGCACACTGTACATGCATACAGACACATACTGTACAATTAAAGGGTCATGAAACCCTAAATCACTTTTTTTGTGATATTGACAGATATATATGTGTGTGGCACGTTGCTTAAAATGCTATTAGGACATTAATTGATGAGAAGCATCTGGTTTGATCCAATCACAGTGCACTATTATTTAACTTCTTTATTATGCATGAGAAAGTTTCATCTGACTCTTCTGTCTTACCTAACAGTGAGGAACTTAACTGTTACAAATTTGTTGTTCAGAGACATGAGTCACACACACACACACACACACACACACACACACACACACACACACACGTTTGTTTTTGTGAAAAGTGGGTACATTACATAGGATTCCATTGATTTTATACAGCACAAACCGTATTTTGTATTGGCCTAACCCCACCCTACCCCTAAACCCAACCATCACAGGAAACAGTGTACAGCTTTACTCTCTGATTAAACTCATTCTGTGGGATTTATAAGCTTTTTGAGAAATGAGGACATCAGCTGTGTCCTCATATTTCACCTCCTTTTTGTAATACCTGTCATACCTATGTCATTATACAGATTTGTGTCCTGACATGTCACAAAAACACGTACACGCACACGCACACACACACACACACACACACACACACACACACAAATCAGTTTCCCACAAGCTGTTGTCTTGCTGTGGCTTAATAACACGTGAGAAAAATTGGTTTGTTTACCAGCGAGCTTTTTGAATGTGGAAATGGTGGAATCCAGATTTGCCAGTTGTCGTCTTAAAAAAAAAAAAAAGAAGCAGTTTTGGTTTGTGCTTTTTTTTCTCTCCACAAGTTTGGTGTGTGCTTAAACATAGCCTACTTTGTTCATTCTGATGGCTATGTAGACATTGTTGTCAAAGGTAGTCATTCAATTTTAAAAGACAACTTAGTTACGAAGTAGTTTGCTATAATATTATTACAATATTGTGGGCAACAATATAACACAATCTGCATTATATAAGTGCAACAGCAAACAGCATTTGTGGCCAAATGGTCTTTGTAATGTTTATTTATTGATTTATTATTATTATTATTATTTTTTGTGGAGTCTGCAAAAAAAAAGAAATACCACAATATCAATAAATAAATAAAAAAAAATCTTTTTTTTAATTCTTTTTTTTTAACAATAACTAAGGGTAAACAAGAACATTTCAAAAACCCT
Source organism: Danio jaintianensis (assembly GCA_903798115.1). Taxonomy (NCBI): domain Eukaryota; kingdom Metazoa; phylum Chordata; class Actinopteri; order Cypriniformes; family Danionidae; genus Danio; species Danio jaintianensis. The sequence continues at coordinate 29,455,280 of CAIGQV010016645.1, read as the reverse complement.
CAGTCCCCTATCCCACCCCCACGGAGAAGAATAAAAAAAAAAACGTACACAACAACATTAGCCCCTACATGAATTGTCAAAGCAACTAAATAAATATACATACATTATACCGCGAATTCCATGCAAAGATGTTTGTAAAGGGTATAAGGAAGAGTTCAGCAAAGCAGTAAATTCCTCTGTTAAACTTCACCTTGACTTCTCAAGCTCTGACACGAGTACCTCAGCCGTTAAAGGAACAGGGGCTGCCGCCATATCGGACGCCTCGAGGTCTTGGCCTGGGGCTACGTGGTCTGTAGCGCTGCCAGTTTTTTTTATTTCTGCCCATTCCTGCATTTGTTTCACTCCCTGATCATTAAAGACACTTTAAATCGTGTCGAATATAAGAAATGACTGCTGCAGATGACACAAACTAAGGAAAAAGTCGGAGCAAGGACAACAAGCGACCTCTCACTGCATATTGAAACCGGAAGCCCCCTATTGAATTATTTTTAACAGTGACAGTTGGAAAGAAATACTATTGCGAGACTTCAATATGCATCTCATCGGGAGCATCTTCACTTTCTCTTGTATGCAGGCTTTTGTTTGTGTACAAAGGTTCAAATTTATAAGGCAGTGTACCTGCACTATTTATAAAACTGTGCAATTCAGTGGATTCTGGTGGGGAGAAGTAAATGCTGATCGAATCCTTCTCCCTTTCCTCAGTGTGTGCGGGTTTGCACTGCCAGTGTGCAAATTAACTAATATTATGCACATAATGAAACTCCCTTTTAATGCAGACCCTTTCCTCTTTTCACCTCTTTTCCTAACTTTTTTCTAAATCACAGATGTCAAAACTCCCTGCTGAGACAGGGGGTTTCTTGACCCTTTAATGATCTTACTTTCTGCTCCTTACTTTCCTCTCTTGACTGTGCTTGCAACTACAACTGTTCTATGTGTAGCTCCACCTCTGGGATCACTGGCTCTCCTGGTTCATCTCCACCTCTGGGCTCAGTGGATCTCCTGGTGCAGCTTCACCTCTGGGCTCAGTGAGTCTCCTGGTGCAGCTTCACCTCTGGGCTCAGTGAGTCTCCTGGTGTAGCTCCACCTCTGGGTTCAGTTGGTCTTCTGGTGCAGCTCCACCTCAGGGCTCAATTCAGATTTTCTTTCATGCATGAATTACCCAAAACATTATCTAGATTAAAAAAAAAAAGTTTAATATTTTTAGATGTCTGTTTTATTGCGATATAAGACAATTCATAACGTTGTTGGTAAAATAGAATAGATATACTAGCAGGTTTGTTCCATGATGACATCATTAATAGAAGATGGCTGACAGTGATGAATAGCCATGTGCCAAATGCTCCAGACGTTCTGTGAAAACATTTTATGTAAAAAAATAAAATAGGTATGTACAGTGAAGTAACATGTTAGTATTTTATAAATGTAATTTCAGAGTAAAATGTATTTTTTGATTTTTTTATTCACCAAAATATAACTGTCAGCGTAAGTGGACATCATGCAAGTCTGATTCTGTAACCTGCTAGTGTTCCTTTTAAATTTTCTCAAAAATTTTATAAATAATTTTATATTGTAATAAAACAGAGATTTAACAATTATTTATCAACATAAATAACTATTTAGGCTTTCGGAGAAATAGAAGAAATAATTTCTTGAATGCTGTAATTAAATCTGTTTTAACTGAAACTATGTTGTGTTCAATTTCAGATGTTGACATACTGTAACTGAGATGAATGAAGTTATAATAAACTTATAAATAACAGTGAATGTTTTCCATGATTTACATATGTTGCTAATAGGTTTCTGCATGTGTGTTTTTTTTATAATCGTAATGTTCTATTCACATTTTATTGAAGCATATCATTAATTATAAAAAAGAAGCAAAATCATTGGACAGAACAAACATTTAAATGAACAAAATTAAATTCATGTTCAGAATATCTGAAATCAACACTGATTTGTGGTCTATTAAATTGCACACAACTCAAGACCTTTTCCTTATTTTCTTGTGATGTTTCTCCATATCTGGAGAGTGTGAATCCCAAAGCAAAAGCAGAAAACAACATAGTTATTCTACCTCAATACATGTTGTCATGACTCAAGACATTAGAAACTGCTCTTGGCTTTAAAAATAACTGTAGTGATTTAGTAGTTAGTCTTAAGTTTAGGGTTAAAAAACATTTTAATATAATGGTTACCTTTGTGATGTTAGTATAGTACATTATTTAAGTACAAACATTTTATACAAAGTTGTAGTAGCAAGCACAGTCAAGACATTGTAGACATTGTACATTATGCAAAACATTATTGTAATGAGTGGAGGTGACAACTGGGGTTGGCTATAAATGCAGCTTTTATTAGAATGGTCAGGCAGGCAAGGTTTAAACAGGGACAGACGGTAGCATGTAGATAATCTAAAAGAGTAGTCGGTCTTACAGGCGAATAGTCGAGGCAGGCGGCGAAACTAACACAAATGGTAAAACAAACAAGGGTCAAAACATCCAAGGGCTAGACAATCCAGGAAACACTTTGCAATGCTCACTACGGGGAAACAAGACTCAGTCCAGATATCAGTGTGTGTGGTGTATAAATAGTTCATGAATAAGTCCTGATCAGCTTCAGCTGTGTGTGTGTAATCAGAAGGAGACCTGAAACCGCTGTGTAATTGCGGGGCATGATGGGACGTGTAGTTCGGGTGAATGACAGGGAGTGTCTTGACTGCAAGAGCTAGATCGCAGGTGATCATAACAATTATACAGATTAAAAAACTATTCAAATATTTTTAGATGTCTGTTTTATTACGATATAAGACAATTCCTAACATTGTTAAAAAAAAGAATAGATATACTAGCAGGTTTGTTCCATGATGACATCATTAATAGAAGATGGCTGACAGGGATAGATAGCCATATGCTAAATGCACCAGATGTTCTGTGAAAACGTTTTATACAAGGAGATCAACTGAGGTAAAAAATAAATAAAAAAATTGAGTATGTACAGTGAAGTATGATGAGTATGTTAGTATTTAAAAAATTTAAATTTAGAGTAAAAGTCATTTTTATTCACCAAAACCAGCTGTCAATGTATGCGGACATCATGCAACTGTGCAGTCATATTGCATTACAAGTCTGATTCTGTCACCTGCTAGTATATCCTATTATCTCAACAATGTAATTAATTGTCTTATGTCGTAATAAAACAGACATTTAAAGATGTTTATTGATTTTTTTTTAATTCTTAATAATATTTTGCATAATTCATGGCTCAGAAAGTAATTCATAAACAAGTGTTTAATGATCTTAATTCTGCTCCTTTTTCCTTCCTTGACTTTGCTTGCAACTACAACTGCTGTACATGCAGCTCCACCTCTGGGCTCAGTGGGTCTCCTGCTGCAGCTCCACATCTGGGCTCAGTGGGTCTCCTGCTGCAGCTCCACCTCTGGGCTCAGTGGCTCTCCTGCTGCAGCTCCACCAGTGATGTAGTGGCTATTTGTCCATAAACTTAAATAAAACAAAATAATACTAAAACTTCTCAAATGGCCACTGAGGCTACGCCATGGGTTAGGCTTTACACAGATTCAGAGGTACCAAATGAACTAATGTCCATAGCAAAGTATGAGTTTGAGAAGGTTTATTCACACATGATAGTAAGCTCACGGACATTTCCGCTGCCTTTCTTACGCTGGTAAAAAACCATATGCCCTCGCAGCCAGCGGTCCCTCCCACCTTGACCTACTTAAACACATTAACATAGCACCATGTGACCAATAAACAACAACGTAAATAAACAAGAAAATAAGCATAAATGAAAAATAAAGCAAATTAACTTTAGCAAGAAAAGAAAGGAAAATAAATCAGACTATAACTTAACTTAAGCCTAAAATAAACAAAATGCAAAATAGCTCCAACAAGTGAGCTCAAGCCAAGATTTGATCATATTTAAGTAAATCTGACAATAAATGAGGCACACTTATAAATTCTTGGTGTAGTATATATGGTTAAATAAAACAGAATAAATTAATTAATTCAAATTTTTTAATCACATTAAATTAATAAAAAAATATTTTTACAAATTCTAGGTAATGTTTTTCATGTATGACAGAACACCAGAAAGTAATTCATAAACAAGTGTTTAATGATCTTACTTCTGCTCCTTTTTTCCTCTCTTGACTGTGCTTGCAACTACAATTGTTTTACGTGCAGCTCCAGCTCTGGGCTCAGTGGGTCTCCTGGTGCAGCTCCACCTCTGGGCTCAGTGAGTCTCCTCCTGTAGCTCCACCAGTGAGCCCAAGTCAGGAATTTAAAATATTGTAAAACATCTGACGATAAATGTGATACAGACAGGTTTTATGAAGCACAAATAGACTTTATAATTTATTAAATGTTTGGTGTAGTATAAGTGGATCACTATTGCAATCAGTGGAGGAAAAAGAAAACCTTGATTTGAAAGTGGTCACTGTGATCTTCAGGGACTTTTTTAACACCTCCAAAAGATTGAATAGAGATATACTAGCAGGTTTGTTCCATGATGACATCATTAATAGAAGATGGCTGACAGTGATAGATGCATTCTGTGAAAACATTTTATACAAGGAAATCAAAACAAAAAATTATATGTGTGCAAAAAACACACAAAAAAGTTAATATAATCCACTTAATTTTTGATATATATTGTAATTTTTAGTTGTTAAATGGTAGATGTTAAATGTCGGTAAATTTGAGTTACCACTATTTTATTTGTTTATTAGCATCAATATTTTATTTTATTATTTTTATTTTATAAAAAGTGGTTCGTTGTATTTGCATGCATTCTAGTAGACAGTTTGAAGGTTATGACTGCATCATAAATTGCAGGTTATTATTGATATTCATTCATTCATTTTCTTTTCGGCTTAGTCCCTTTATTAATCTGGGGTTGCCACAGCGGAACGAACTGCTAACTTATCCAGCATATGTTTTACGCGGCAGATGCCCTTCCAGCCGCAACCCAACACTGGGAAACACCTATACACTCTCATTCACACACATACACTACGGCCAATTTAGCTTATTCAGTTCACCTATAGCGCATGTGGGGGAAACCGGAGCACCCGGAGGAAACCCACGCCAACACAGGGAGAACATGCAAACTCCACACAGAAATGCCAACTGACCCAGCCGGGACTCGAACCAGCGACCTTCTTGTTGTCAGGCGATGGTGCTACCCACTGATCCACCGTGACGCCCTATTATTGATATAATTTAACATATTTAGTAGTTTCTGTTGAGATGGCTGTAGCACAGAAATGCTTGATTACTCGGCATAGCGTCTAGGGTTCATTCAGTCTCGTCCCCTTTCTAGGCCCCTCTCTTGTGTCCTGTCTGCCTCTCAGAGATGGACAAGAGCCAATCACAAGCTTTTTCTGGGTCCAAAATGAGCCAATCAGCTGTGAGCTCAGGAGAATCACAAGACAGAATGTAGTATATTGTACATTTTAGCAAATGACACTTAATAGCAGTTGTTATAAGCATGCACAAAATCTCATCCACATTCATTGTGTCAGATCAGGATTGTAAAGGTTTCATGACAGTCTTATGAACACCCCTTCAGGTAAAGTGTTACCATTTATTGCAAATACAACAATCTGAATATTCTTAAGAGGCTTTCTAGAAATCGAAAACAACAAACAATTATTGACATAATTATTCACAGTAATTTGTGCCCACGATAACAATAATCATGCGTGTTTGTAATAATGACTGAATATCTTAACCACATCACGTCTAAACCTTCCACCCACTAATAATTATATGTGATTATGAATTATGGTTGTGATGTCTGGTGCTCATGTACTGTAATCTCACCTTTATCCATGTTTCACTGTTGCCATGGCGACACAGATGAGGATAGTTGTGTTAAATGAGGGAAAAAGCTGCAATCATGATAATGGTTGTTGTGATTGCCATCCACCAAATGGGAATTAAATACAATTATTAGTTTTTTTTGTGTGTGTGTAAATTACTAATTCAGCAACATCGTTATTCTCGGAACTAAAGTGAAGAGGAGATCCAAATCTTTAGTTTAAAGGTGCAGTAGGTGATCTGCCAAAATGTCATCCGTTAGCATAATATCTTTAAAAACACAGTCCCTCCCCTGCCATCCAAAGCCACGCCTCCTGAAATCACGAATGCGCACCGTAAACATCACAGCAGACAACCCACTAGGTCATGTCATTTGCTAGTTAGAAAACTTTACAGTACTTTATAATACTACAGTTCCGAACGAAACACTGTATTATATCTAGCACGTTTCAGTTGTGTAGTTTGCAAGCAAAACTTGTCATAATGTGCAATATTTCATGCATGCAAGCATCACTGGTCTCACTCTCTCACGTGCTTTGTCCTAAAGCGACTACTGTATGCTTAGTGGTTGGCCGGCGGCATGCAGGAATTACACTTATTACTAAGCCATACTTACATGCTATTTCAGACCGAATATTCAGAGTAGCACGGTAAACAATATAGGGAGCGCGTCACAGGCTGTCATTGTGCAAAAATGAACCAATGTGATGTGAAAACCAACTTGACCTCAGTAAAGCAGGCTAGGAAGAATAGCGCCATTTACTGATGTTTTGTTGTTAAACTAAATATAAATCTACATTATTGATGCTGTAAAAGGACCTTATGAAACTGAAAAGTCACATCAGTCATTCACCAGAAGATTTCAGTGGCTGAACAACACTTCTGTGCATATAACCCATTCATAACAACACAATCTACATCAGCTTTGCGTGACTAAAAGAGTTTTAAAACAGAACATTACCTGTTTAAAAGAAATATTCCAGCCATGCTGTCATCCTTCCTCCAATATTGATTCAGGATTTTAAAGTTTTGATTCAGCATTTGTTTTTACCGCTGTCACTCGCTCTCTCGTGTGCACATGAAAGTGCAAACGGCGGATCTGCGTGAACGGCTGCACAGATGTACAAATCTACATTTGTTGACAGACAGTTTGCTCTACTTATCAGAATTATGGGAATTATTGGCCCGACAAATATTAATTGAATGAAAAAATTTTTTGTCTTATGCCTCACCCAGAATATAAAAATACATATAAATACATTTAGATCATTTACTTTAATCAGTACTATTGGAATGTGAAGAGACTTTCAACCAGCACAACAAAACATGTTTCTGAAGACAATCACCTACTGCACCTTTAATGGCTATATATGGGTAAAGGAGAAAACATCCCAATTTGATATCAGTAACAAATTTAGTTTACAAAGTGAAGTTCCATCCATCCATCCATCCATCCAGATTGATTACAGCTGCGGCAGGTAATCAGAGTCTGAACTGGCGCAAAGCATAATGGGAAGTGTAGTCTGAGTGAATGGCTGGTAGAGTGTACATACCATACATACACAGAAAAAAAAGATTTATTGGATTTACTAAATTATTTAAGGAAAGTGGTTGCAAACAATTTATATGGGCTGAATTTAAACAAACTAATTTAATTTAGTAATGTTCAACGTGTATAGCTGGACTGCCCTTTAGGGATTTTGGTGGGTACTCAAGCTAATGCTTGTGACAGGAAGTAGATAGGAAATTCAGTGGGGAAAATTGAACACGTCACCATTTTTCTCAGAAAACATATTTCTAAAGGTGCCGTTGACTTGAAATTTTCCCCAGATGTTGGTAACAACCAAAGAAATCCATATATGCAAAGAAAACAAAACTAGTTAGTTTACAAATGAAGTTATGCATAATAAAATGAAATGACGCAGGGAAAAAGTATTGAACACATGAAGAAAGGGAGGTGTAGTTCGGCAGTGAAAGCCCAGACAGCAGCTGAAATTTTCTTAGTAGTTCTTCAGCAACCCTCTGTCCTTCCTCAGTGTAAATGAATATTAGCTGCTTCAGTCCAACATCTACATTAGCAGGAGGATGAAACCAGGGTGGACATTTCAGCAAGACAATGATCCAAAACACAGCCAAGGAAACTCTCAGATGCTTTCAGAGAAAGAAAATCAAGCTGTAGAATGGCCCGGCCAATCACCTGACCTGAATCCAATAGAATATACAAAATAAAGCTCAGATTTGATAGACGAGACCCACAGAAGCATCAAGATTTTTACACTCTGTTGAAGTGTGTGAGAAACTCACACCTGAGCAATGCATGTGACTTCATTCTCCATATGAGAGGCGTCTTTAAGCTGCCATCACCAAGAAAGCTTTTTATATAGAGTATTAAATACCCTTCAGTAGTTCAGTTCATTTTCCTTCTGTCATTTCATTTGTTTGTTTTATTTTTATGTTAGTGTTGTTTGAGTTTTTACCAAATCTGATTCAATTCCATGTCAACAGCTCCTTTAGAAATATTATTCCCTCTAAAAAACATGACAATGTGTTCAATACTTATTTTCCCCACTGTATATAATCAACATTCAGTATATCAGAGTTTATGAAAGTCGTCTTATGTTTGTTTTCTCTTGTCTTTGCAGAAGTTGGCGGCGGAGTGCCAGAGCGCAGGATACAGCGGTATCCTCATCCCATATAAGTGTGATCTGTGCAATGAAGAAGAGATTCTATCCATGTTTTCCGCCATTAAGACGCTTTATCAAGGAGTGGACGTGTGTATTAATAATGCCGGTCTGGCACACAATGAGCCTCTGCTCAGCGGACGGACAGACGGCTGGAGGAATATGATTGATGTAGGTTAAACACACACACACGCACGCACGCACGCACACACACACACACACACACACACACACACACACACACACACACACACACACACACACACATGTTTGTTTTTGTGAAAAGTGGGTACATTACATAGGTTTCCATTGATTTTATACAGCACAAACCGTATTTTGTATCGGCCTAACCCCACCCTACCCCTAAACCCAACCATCACAGGAAACAGTGTACAGCTTTACTCTCTGATTAAACTCATTCTGGGGGATTTATAAGCGTTTGGAAAAATGAGGACCTCAGCAATGTCCTCATATTTCACCTCCTTTTTGTAATACCTGTGTCATTATACAGATTTGTGTCCTGACATGTCACAAAAACACGTACACACGCACACACACACACACACACACACACACACACACACACACACACACAC
>CAIGQV010016645.1:29416454-29426625 GCA_903798115.1 Danio jaintianensis | reverse complement strand
GTTGCCTTACATGTTTAAGTTGAGTCAGCCTTTTTGTTACAGTGTATGTAAATTCAGTATATAAGTAATCTCAGTACTTTGACTCTCATGAAATCTGTCCAGTTTACATTCACCTGAAATATAAGGATGTTATTTTCTTGATATTTGATATAAAACATTTCCCTAATTGATTCATATTAATTGATTACTATAATTCCCAAAATCCCATTACATTTATTGTTTTGCCTTTTTTTGAAAATCATTATATTTATAAATCATATATTTTTATAATTGTTTTTAATAAGTAATCTGAGTACTTTGACTCTCATGAAATCTGTCCGGTTTACATTCACCTGAAATATAAGGACATTATTTTCTTCTTTATTTAGAACATTTCCCCCAATTCACATTACTATAATTCCCCAAATCCCATTAAAATTATTGTGTTGCCTTTGTGCATTTTTAAAAATCGTTATATTTATAAATCATATTATTAATAAACCATATTTAAATTATAATATAAGCATAATACAGTAATAAACACTGTAATTTCGACAAAAATACTTTATCCAACTGTAAACTGTTCAATGGTACACTAAAAAATATGCGTTAATTAGCAGTTTTCCAGTATTTTGTGCTTCATTTTAATTTTTTCGCATTTATTTCTGCTTTTGCATTGCATTATGGGACTTTAATCTTTCTTCCAACAACTTTTAACCTTGAAAAGTTGGAAAAAAGTGACTTTTATTGCCATTTTTAATAGTTTGCAGTGATATATTGTCTGTGTTGGTGTTGTATATTACGCTACAGAAACCTTGTAATAAACTGCAGCACATTTTCTGTTATTTCACAGACTTATTTCTCTAGATATTATTTCTTATGCATGATATTACTACTAAAATGTCACTAAAAGTCACTTTGTTAAACTGTAGAGTTGAATTTTCAACATCAGAAGTCGACAGAGCAGAGATCAACATCCCATAATGCAATTCACAACCGCAAATGAACCGAAAACACTTGTGAATCACAAAATACGTAATATTTTTTTACAGTGGTATTTGCTACATTATATATTTAAGTAAAAATTATTATGGTAGTTAAGCGTCACAACATAAAACAATCTTTATGCTCCTTAAAGAAGGCTAAATCTTCTTAATTTTAATTTGATTTTAAATGTAAGCTGGACATGTTTTAATGAGGATTCCCTCTTGAATTCATAGCAGGTTGTGAACACAGAACAAAGTTTTAATCTGAAGCTATTTTGAAATGTTATGAAGTGTAAATCTAAATGACCTGTTGAGAAATGCTCTTTGGTTTGTATACATTTAGCATGAATTAATTTGCATGAATGTCAGCTTTTCATGCTTAAAATACGAAGATGTGCACAAACAATAAGGAGTTATTAGTGTAAAGGAGAGCAAAGGGGGCAGTTGTTGAACACATTGAGGGTAAAGTTCACTGCATGGACCCTGAAGGAGCATTTTATCTCAAGTTGGACTGCTGTTCAGTCATCAAGCCCATAAAGGTTAATGTCGTGATGCAAAAACACACCTGCTAATGAGAATAAAAACACTATGGGCAAAATAATATGACTCTTTTACATCCTTTTTATTGGCTTTCACCGAAAAAGGTTTATTTAATAATTAGTGCTGGACAAAAATTAATCGCATCCAAAATAAAAGTTGGTTTTGTGTGTACTTATTATGCGTATATAAATACACACATGCATGCATATATTTGAGAAAATTTTCATATTTAGATATCAAATATATATGATACAAATTATATATACATTTAAATATCTATGTGACAATTTTGTTTTTATGTACACTACCTGACTAAAGTCTTGTCGTTTTGTCGTTGTAAGAGCAACAAATAATAATTTGACTTCTAGCTTATCACTTCGAAAAGTGGCATCCCAATCATCACAAATACTGCAGAAGACCTATTGGAACCCGCATGGACCCAAGATTCTCACAGAAATCAGTCAAGTTTGGTGAAGGAAAAATCATGGTTTGGGGTTACATTCAGTATGGGGGCGTGCGAGAGATCTGCAGAGTGGATGGCAACATCAACAGCCTGAGGTATCAAGACATTTGTGCTGCCCATTACATTACAAACCACAGGAGAGGGCAAATTCTTCAGCAGGATAGCGCTCCTTCTCATACTTCAGCCTCAACATCAAAGTTCCTGAAAGCAAAGAAGGTCAAGGTGCTCCAGGATTGGCCAACCCAGTCACCATACATGAACATTATTGAGCATGTCTGGGGTAAGATGAAGAAGGAGGCATTGAAGATGAATCCAAAGAATCTTGATGAACTCTGGGAGTCCTGCAAGAACGCTTTCTTTGCCATTTCAGATGACTTTATTAATCAGTGATTTGAGTCATTGCAGAGATGTATGGATGCAGTCCTCCAAGCTCATGGGAGTCAGACACAATATTCATTCTTTTTCCACTGCAGCATGACTTTATATTCTACACTGGACATTATTTCTGTTCAGTGACAAGACTTTTGTCTAAGCAAAGTCAGACCTTACTGTCCTAATTAAATCATTAAAAATCAAGGCATGATCATATTTTATTTTGGTAAAATAAACGTAATCTAGAGGCCTTTGTCTTTCATACAAGCCACCTCTGATACCAAATGATCAACTAGAAGTCAAGTTATTATTTGCTGTTCCTAAAACTTGGATAGGTGACAAGACTTTTAACTTTTAGCTAACTGAATGTATTAAAGATGTTAAAGACTGGATGACCAACAATTTCCTTCTCTTAAATTCAGACAAAACAGAATTATTACTTATTGGGCCTAAATCCTGTACACAGCTGATCTCACAACTCCACCTGCAATTAGAGGGACACAAAGTTAGCATTAGCTCTACTGTAAAAGATCTGGGTGTTATACTAGACAGCAATTTAACTTCTGAAAATCATATCTGCCATGTCACAAAAACTGCCTTCTTTCATCTGAGAAATATCACTAAGTTACGAAGTATGCTATCCATCTCAGATGCAGAAAAGCTAGTTCATGCTTTCATGACTTCTAGGCTGGATTACTGTAATGCTCTGTTCGCTGGTTGCCCAGCATCCTCTATTAATAAACTTCAGTTAGTACAAAATGCAGCTGCCAGAGTTCTTATCAGGTCTAGAAAATATGATCATATCACCCCAATTTTATCTTCCTTACACTGGCTGCCTGTTAAGTTCCGTATTGATTATAAAATATTGCTTCTTACCTATAAAGCTTTAAATAATTTAGCACCTGTTTATCTAACCGACCTTCTGTCTCGCTACAATCCAACCCGCTCTTTAAGATCTCAAAACTCAGGGCTGCTGGTAGTACCTAGAATAGCAAAGTCGAGTAAAGGTGGTCGAGCCTTCTCATTTATGGCTCCTAAACTCTGGAATAGCCTTCCTGATAATGTTCGAGGCTCAGACACACTCTCTCAGTTCAAAACTAGATTAAAGACCTATCTTTTTAGTAAAGCATACACTCAATGCATTGCATAACGGTATGATGCATGAATGTGCTCCACGCAGGTTTTTGCATCTCGTTTATATACACTATGAACAGCAGCTACGCTAATTATTCTCTTTATTCTCTATTTCCACCTGGGGATACTCATCCCGAGGCCCCCAGAGACTATGCAGTGACACTAATGCAATCCAAGACCTGTGAAGAGATGACCCCAAGGTTTCCATAATCCCAGACCGGGCCGTATCCTGAGGAGCTGCTGTGGTGGTCATGGAGGAGTGGAGAGAAAAGGACTGATTCCTGTGAGACCCCAGTGAAAGACGAGTCTTCTCTGACGTCCAGCGTTCACCAGCCTCCGGCGCCTAGACTGCAGCTCTGCACAAGATGCTTGGCCATAGGAGAAATGGTCGTGCCCAACTGAGCCTGGTTTCTCTAGAGGTTTTTTTTTCCTTCACTTTCGCAAATTGGTGAAGTTCGTTCCTCGCCGCTGTCGCCACTGGCTTGCATGGTTCGGGACCTGTAGAGCTGCGCATCGATGGATTTGCTCTTCAGTGTTTGGACTCTCAGCAGTGAAAATTAAACCACACTGAACTGAACTGAACTGAACTGAAACTCTAAAAACTGAACAGACACCATTCCAATTCACTATAATCTTCTATGTGAAGCTGCTTTGACACAATCTACATTGTAAAAGCGCTATAGAAATAAAGATGAATTGAATTGAACTTTGTCAGGTAGTGTATATGTGTGTATCACATATACATAAAAAATATATATAATACACACATTATGTTGAAACAAACTTTTATTTTGGATGAGTATAATCATGATTAATCTTTCCCAGCACTATATATTATGCACATGATGAAATCCCATGAGTTTTTAATTCATCATATAGTACACTACAGGCCCTAGCCAGCCTATTGAAAGGGGTGTTTCTTTTTTCTCAAAAGTGGACCTTTTTGCAGTTATTCGCCTCATCTATTAAATTATGAGGTTCAAATACTGCAGTGACATTTTAAGCACTAAGATTTGCTGGATTAGCTTGTCGGATGGTGATCATAACCACACTTTTTGATGTTACAAAAATATTTCCCACAATTTTGTTAAAGTGCTTACCATACTATTTTAACCACAAAGTGTTTTTTTACAAATGTGCATTTAAACTAAGTTATTACAGTTTTATAAATAATGTTATGAGATTAGAATTTGAAATAAAACAAATTTATTATCATCCATCATTTAAAAAAACCCCAAATCAATTAGGAATCTGTAAAAAACTGTAGCCTATAGGCAAATGACAAACTGGCCAGCTCATTTCCTCAGTCAGAATTTGTCTATTTGAATAATTATAATTAATAATTTGCCCTAAAGCCTTCTTCTATTGATTATTTTCACAATTTATGATGGCATACTGTCAGAAATGGGACACATTCTGGACTTTGTCAGTGAGGGATGGGTCTTTCGAACCAACTGAACCACACCTGGCTACGGTCCTGCACTATGTCATGATTTTACAAACAAGGCTTAACTTAAAGGGATAGTTCACCCATAAATGAACATTTACTCACAGTGTTTCTAAACTTTTAGGAATTTTGTTCTTCTGTTGAACACAAAATAAGATATTCTGAAGAATGTTGGGAAAAAGCAGCCATTGCCATCCATAATAAGAACAACAAAAAATACTATGGAAGTCAATGACTGTTTTTTTCCAACATTCTTCAGTATATCTAACCTTGTTCAACAGGAGAAAGAAACTCAAACAGGTTTTGAAGGAGTTGAGAATGAGTAAATGATGACAGAACTATACTTTCTGGGTGAACTATGCCTTTAAACCAGGATGTGTCTTAGTTAAATTATAAGCAGCTTTCATAAAAATGCCATGACTGGAAAAACACACATTAGTAGTTTGTAACTTGAGAAAAACTAAAAACTATAGCACTGATGTATTTTAATATATGTCACTTTAATTTATCTTCAGTTAAGGCACCTCATGCAATTTAGTCTAGGAAACCCGAGGCCTGTTGCACAAAGACAATTTGGTATTTTACCATGGTTTTTTACCCAGGTAAGTTCACATTTATTTTGTGCAAACTGAATTTTCAGCCTCAAATATGTGGATTGGCTTTGATCAGGTTTTTTCACCATGATAACTTCGTAGCTAACCTGCTCCAGAGCATGTTTAATTGTGGGTTAGAGATGGCAAACTCAGACCAATCAGCTGCGAGAAAAGTGACATATAATGGAGCAAAGCCGTTCCCAGTCCCTGTGCGTCTTTTTTGCTGCAAATTAAAGCTTTTTTACACTAAAAGCATTTTTTATCAAATTGTCTTTTGATGCTAATAATATATTTATATTATACTTCATGCTGTGTATTTAAATAGTTTCGAATGGTCAATTCATATTAATAATGGCTTTAAATTCAAAATTACATTAAAATATTCATTCATTCATTTTCTTTTCGGCTTAGTCCCTTTATTAATCTGGGGTCGCCACAGCGGAATGAACCGCCAACTTATCCAGCATATGTTTTACGCAGCGGATGCCCTTCCAGCTGCAACCCACTGGGAAACATCCATACACACACTCATTCACACACATACACTACGGACAATTTATCCAACCCAATTTACCTATACCACATGTTTTTGGACTTGTGGGGGAAACCGGAGCACCCGGAGGAAACCCACGCGAACACGGGGAGAACATGCAAACTCCACACAGAAACGCCAACTGACCCAGCCGAGGCTCGAACCAGCGACCTTCTTGCTGTGAGGCGAACGTGCTACCCACTGCGCCACCGTGACGCCCCCTACATTAAAATATTTACATATATATTTTTGCTGTGATAAATAAAGCTTTTAAAATGACTGTTTTTTTAACCTACATTCTTAAAATCAATTGACAGATTTTATACTGATATATTTTCTCTAAGTTGCCTTCTTAAAGGCACAGTTCACCTAAAAAAAAATTAACATTTACTCACTATTTAGTGAAGTTTATTTATAAACTAATTTCTAGAGGAGCATGTGCTTATGATTGAACACAGCTGGTCATTCATTACCCAATTCATGATTCACCAATCAGACGATTCCTAAGTCACTATAAATACCCTAAGTTCCATATAACAGCCATCTTCGTTTTGAAGAATCCCCCCTTCCACCCTTACTCCTCCTTTCCTAGATGGGTGGCATTGTGGCCCAGTGGTTAGCACTGTTGCCTTACAGCAAGAACGTCACTGGTTCTAGTCCTTTCCCAGCCAGCCGACGTATCTGTGTAGAGTTTACACGTTCTCCCCGTGCTCACGTGGGTTTCCCCCGGGTTCCCTGGTTTCCTCTCACTGTCCAAAAACACGCAACTTAAGTTAATTGACTAATCCAAATCGGCACCATAGACGTACTTCTAGTAAGTAGTTATCTCTTAAGAGCAATCACTATCTGTTCATTAGCTACTACAGCAGGGGAGTTCTCCCTGGGAGTTATGGGTTTTTGAAAATGACCTTCCATGTAGTGCGTAACACAGCTCTAAGTCAAGTGAAATATCCAGCTAAGGCTTAAATCTGAAAGTGCGCAGTGTTTAAAACTATTGATTCATCTATAAAAGTGTCGACTCATAGTGCTTCAAATGAATTGTCTTGATAACGAGTCTTTAGCCGTGCCGGCGTGACGTCGATATGGAACTTAAGCCCCGCCCATTTGTTGCGCGCGCAAACCCGGGAAAATTGAACCCTCCGGCCCCGCCCACAAACAGAGTGGCAGGAAGAAAAACACTGTAGCAGACCCCGGTTGAATCATGTCACGAAGACGCTGTGCTCAGCTGGATATTATTGGAAGTGTGAGGGAAAATTAGTGTTATTTTCCCTACCCAAAGATGAGGCTGTGAAGAGTCAGGGGTTGAAGATTATTTTTGCAAAAATACCTCAGCATTATAGCCCAGGCCTTGTGCTGTGTTTCTGACGAGTGCTTCAGCAATCTACACGCTTACAACAGGGGATTCGTTTGTTAAAGGAAGGATCAGAAAAGTCTATTGATGT
This sequence comes from Danio jaintianensis, assembly GCA_903798115.1. NCBI lineage: Eukaryota > Metazoa > Chordata > Actinopteri > Cypriniformes > Danionidae > Danio > Danio jaintianensis. The sequence continues at coordinate 29,419,137 of CAIGQV010016645.1, read as the reverse complement.
ATGGGACTTGAGCTTGACAGGAACTTAACAGTACACAGTTCATGGATCAGTTTCTTCCTCCATTTCACAAGTGTAAGTAAGTGCGATTAAAATGGTTGCCTCCTTGTTTTCTCTAGCTTGCAAATTTTGTATTTAATTGTGTTTTGTTACTTGTAACCGCTTGTACTGTATCTGGTTAACTCTTTATATTCTCTTATAGCGTCTAAACCCACGTTGAAAACGCGACGCGTGCCGCTTTGTTTATGGATTTAAATGCGTTTGTGAGCTCGCGTTACACTGCCGTTTGTCGTTGCTATGGCCACCATCAGCTTTTCCTACACACGTGCGGCGGTCAAGTTTCAAAATAGTTCAGTTTTGCCACTGTGTGGAGTAATACTGAATGCGTGTCACTGTTTTTACTTATGGTTAAGAATAGAGCAATAGGCTGGTGTTTAACTGCGTTGCTTTAAGGGGAGAAATTACGGGAGTTTTCCGGGAGAAATAACAAAATGGGAGGGTGTCGGGAGATGGGTCTGAAATACAGGAGACTCCCGGGAAAAACGAGAGTGTTGGCAGGTATGCTCACACATACACTCTGCACTCTGACTACTTCAATATTGTTGAAGCCGTGGTGGGCATTTCTCTCGTGCTGAACGCTGGACCAATCGCAACAGACTGTCATCGGTCCAATCTGCGCAGATTAGCATCGCGCTAAGGAGGGGTTTGGGAACAAATGAATCGCTGAACGAATCATATGGGAGTCGTTGGGATAATTAGGTAAAAATAAATGCATATTATAAGACAATGAAAGTGTTTTTTGACCTTGCATGCATATCAGCCTGTTGTTGGAGACCCCCAAAACCAAAATATGACCCTTTTTAATGCATAATTGTGGCTCTTTAATCTGCAATCCAGCGTTTGTTCAACTCGTTTTGTGAAACAGGCATCATCTGTAGATCTAAGGCAAAGTGAAGACAACAAAGTAATAAAGGGATAGTTCACCCCAAAATGTAATATTTACTCATTATTTATTCACCCTCAAGTTGTTCCAAACCTTTAAGAGTTTATTTCTTCATTTGAATGCAAAGGAAAATTTTTTGATGAAAGCTGAAAATCTGTAACCATTGACTTACAAAGTAGGAAAACAAATACTATGGAGGTCAATGGAGCTTTTTTCAAAATACAGTATCTTCCCTTGTGTTCAACAGAAGAAAGAAACTTAAATAGGTTTGGAAAAAGTGAAGGGTGAGTAAATGATGACTTTTTGGGTGAACTGTCCCTTTAAACCCAAAACAAGTTGTTTTTGTTATAACTGAGATGAATCCTAGAAATATAGCTATACTTATTGAAACTAGAATTTAGGCCAATATTTCAGACAGATCATCACTGGTCCAATGAATAATACTCAGGCAGTTCTGGTTTCCAGCAGTCTGGTTTAGTGATTCAGTTGCTGATCATAAATTAGTCTGGATTGGTGGTTTATCAGGCAGCGGTGCAATCGAGCTGATGACGGCGATGTTGGGAATCGTCTCCATAATTCCACCTTTCTGCTGGTAATATGGGCTATCATCATCATCATCCAGAGAAAATGGTGTGATGGACTTTTTTAACTTCTGAAACAACACAAAAAACAGATGCTCAATTAAATCTAACAATAAGCCTACAGTAGTGTATGAAAGAAACGTTTCTTTATCATTTAATACATTTTGCCACATCTGTTTCAGTCATGTCTTCTTCAATGGCTAATTCATAAACTATTAGCTTTATAACACACACTTCCATGTATTTATACAAACCTGAGAAAATGCATTGACAACACACATAAATAAATAAAACTATAAAATATAAATGTAAGCCGTGCTTCTATAAATCACCAACAACACTTTTCTATACGTTGTATTTGCTGCATTGTTACCTTGTGGAAGCTTCATTATCAAATGACTCTAATGAACCGGTTCTTTTTAGTGAATCAATCACGCGTTGCAGCAAGTTCACAACAAATATGCTTTTTCGCGTTACTCTTGTCTCTTCCGCTGACTCTGAACTTCTCTGCCAAACATAGCCTATTCTAGCACTTTATTGTATGTTATTGTGTTTATTTTATGCTATGATATTTTTACAGCGCTTCTCCTCAGTTTTTTTTTTACTTGTTTGTCATTTTGGCGGGCAAATTGTCCCGCTCCTCCACTTTCCTCAGACGAGAAAACAAAACCAAGATTCATAATGGAAACTATAATCTTAGAGGTAAGTAACACTAATTTTAATTCAATCTGTATTTACATTTTGACAGAAAAAAACTTATGTTGGCTCGATAACGTCTTAAAAATTTAAATAGTTTGAGTGTCAGGTCAGGTTGGCCTATAACTTAGCTTGAAGCAACGGTTGACGTTACTAACCTTACTTTTACTACACTAAATGGTTAATTTTCGATAGATAGATAGATAGATAGATAGATAGATAGATAGATAGATAGATAGCCAGAATTATCCATGGTTTTATTACAAAAAATGGATAAACGACTGTAACCACTAGGCTACTTCACCATAGTTTAGCGACACTATAGGCTACCATAATTAAACCATGGTATTTGTCGTAGAGTTTTGTCCATTGCAACCTTATTAGTATTATTAAATCATGGTTATTTATTTTTGATAGAAAGATAGATAGATAGACAGACAAACAGATAGTTAGATGATAGATAGAT
>CAIGQV010016645.1:29391693-29409803 GCA_903798115.1 Danio jaintianensis | reverse complement strand
ATATATATATATATATGTACATATCAAAACAAACATTTATTTTGGATGCAATTAATTGCGGTTAATCTTTGCACAGCACTATTAGTAAGTTAAAATATACCTGACTGTCGAGGCCGAGGCAGAGTAGCATGAAAAAGAAGAGAAAGGCCCACAGAGGAGCAACAGGCATCGTCACAAAGGCTTGTGGGTAAACCACGAACACTAGACCTGGACCTGCAGGAGAAAAAACCAGAGAGAAACCAGATTTAGCAAGACTACTTACAAAGTAAAGTAATTAACATTAAAGTAACTCACCGTCAACTGCGATTTCACTGACTGGCACATTCTGAAGGTGCGACATGTAGCCAAACGCAGAAAAAATGACAAATCCAGCGAAAATACTAGTCAGGGAGTTTGTGATGGTAATGGCCAGAGTGTCTCTATAAAGAAAACAGGACCGGAATAAAATGAGGGACAATCAAAGTCACTGTGAATATATTTTAATTTTCTCTAAACACTGAGCCCCAATTACTTGACATCAAGGTTCATTCATTCATTCATTTTCCATCAGCTTAGTCCCTTATTTATCAGGGGTTGCCACAGCGGAACAAACCACCAACTATTCCAGCATATGTTTCACGCAGCGAATGCCCTTCCAGCCGCAACCCAGCACTGGGAAACACCCATACACACTCATTCACACTCATACACTACGGACAATTTAGTTTATTCAATTCACCTATAGCTCATGTGTTTGGAGTGTGGGGGAAACCGGAGCACCTTGAGGAAACCCATGCCAACACGGGGAGAACATGCCAACTGGCTCAGCCAGGACTTGAACCAGTGACCTTCTTGCTGTGAGGCCACAGTGCTAACCACTGAGCCACTGTGCCGCCCGACACCAAGGTTATTATAGTAAATAAAAACTGAAGCTAAGACTAAAGCTATTGGTCAAAAAATGTTTTTGTTATCTGAAATAAAATAAAAATTTCACAAAAAAAGAATATCTAAAAGAAAATGAAACTAAACAATTACTGAAAAACTTACTGAAATAAAATACAATTAGCCAAAATAAATAATAATTTTCTGAATTAATAAGCACTCATTCTGTTGCATATTTTCTGTATAAAACTATTACATCTATATTTTCTTCAACTAGGCATGTTTAAACTAGAATTACTAAAACTAAAGAGAAATATATTCTCAAAATGAAACAAAACATTAATGACACAAACTACACAAACATTAATAAAAAATAACCAAAATACAGCAACTTTTAAAATAGTATTGAAATAAAAACTCAAAACTATAATACCCTTGCTTGACATTAAATCTTTTTAAAATGCATGGCCATATAAATTCATTAGAGTTATAAATACATTATCACAGTGAACTTTGCACTAGAAAGATACAGAAATACAGCAGTTTTATACAACAGGAAAGTAGATTACATATGGCATGTTGGATGATTTATTTACTGTGTTTTAAAAATGTATCTATTAAAAATACAGATCTTTTCTCACTTGAGGATATTGTTATTGTAGTTGTTGTAGCTGGCCATCGCCATCAGCGAGCCAAAGCCAATCCCAATGGAGTTAAAGATTTGAGCTGCTGCATTAATCCATACCTAAACAACACACACATTACGCAATGTTAATACAGAACACAATGAAAACATAATGTATAACTTACTGAGAGAAATCCTGACCTTACAGCGGCTTTCATTTCATTTTCACCATAGCTGAATCTGCTCAATTTAACAGTGGAACTTATTTAAGTCCAGTAATGAGTATTGTGTTTTCAGTAGCTGTTTATACATGAATATGAACTTATATATGAACTTGTTTCATAATTGATCAGCTTTACCGTTATTGAACTGAACTGACAGCATACACAACTGAATTGTGCTGAATAATGACACCTTTGTCTTTATTAAAACTGCTTTAGAGCAGAATTCATATTTGTCTCAATTTTTGTGACCCTAGACCACAAAACCATAAATCATAAGTCATAAATCATAATTTTTGAAAACTGAGATTTTTACATAAACTAAAAAAGCTGAATAAATAAGCTTTACATTGATCTGTGGTTTGTTGGGATGGACAAATATTTATACAGAGATAAAACAATTTGAAAATCTGAGGGTCCAAAAAAAGCATAATATTGAAAAAAAATTGCTTTTAAAGTTGTCCAAATTAAGCTCTTAGCAATTCACATTACTAATCAAAAATATATTAAATAAATATATATATTATATAATTTACAAAATGTCTTCATGGAACATGATCTTTAATTAATATCCTTATGATATTTGACATAAAAGAAAACAATCAAAAATTTTGACCCATACGCAGGGGGTCCACGGGGTCTTAAAAAGTATTAAAAGTTGATAAATCAATTTAGAGAAATTTAAGGCCCTTAAAAAGTCTTAAATGCTGTTACAAGGTATTTTTTCATAATTTTTGATTATACAGTTGTATACAGTTGTAGTTGGCTGCACGGTGCCGCAGTAGGTAGCACGTTCGCCTCACAGCAAGAAGGTCGCTGGTTCGAGCCTCGGCTGGGTCAGTTGGCGTTTCTGTGTGGAGTTTGCATGTTCTCCCCGTGTTGGCGTGGGTTTCCTCCGGGTGCTCCGGTTTCCCCCACAGTCCGAACACATGCGCTATAGGTGAATTGGGTAAGCTAAATTGTCCGTAGTGTATGTGTTTGAATGAGTGTGTATGGATGTTTCCCAGTGATGGGTTGCAGCTGGAAGGGCATCCGCTGCATAAAACATATGCTGGAAAAGTTGGCGGTTCATTCCGCTGTGGCGACCCCAGATTAATAAAGGGACTAAGCTGATGGAAAATGAATGAATGAATGAATGAATAATTATAGTTGTATGCTATAGTTTGAAATTTTGGGATGCTGTGTAGTTTATGAAATCGATAAAATCCTGCTATATTTGATGTCACATTGCTTTGTTTACTGCAGTAATCAAGGCAGCACCATTATTTCTGCTGTTCTATTGGCGACACCTTCTGGATTAACATTTTTATAAAGTGTATGAATAATGTTTTAGTTTAGGTTTAGTTTCTTACAATCAGTATTTAGTGAATATATTTAAAATGTCGCCAATGTTACCGGTTCAGACCTAAAGTGGCGATGAGATCTTAAAATGTATGGAAACAAGGTCTTAAAAAAGGTCTTAAAGGGTATTGAATTTTACTCTCTGAAAGAGTATAAAGTGTACACATTAAAAAAAAGATTTTTAAAATAAACAATACTTAAGGGCAGCACGGTTCTCCTCGTAATGGCGTGGGTTTCCTCCAGGTGCTCCGGTTTCCCCCACAAGTCCAAACACATGCGCTATAGGTGAATTGGGTAAGCTAAATTGTCCGTAGTGTATGTGTGTGAATGAGAATGTATGGGTGGTTCCCAGTGATGGGTTGCAGCTGGAAGGGCATCCGCTGTGTAAAACAGGCTGGATAAGTTGGCGGTTGTTGGTGGCAACCCCTGATTAATAAAGGGACTAAGCCGTAAAGAAAACGAATGAATGAATGAATGAACAATACTTAAATAAACTACTTAATTAAAATGAGACAAATCAACACAATTCTTGAGTTTCTTTGGCACAACTTAATTGTTTTAGGTTCAGTCCACTTAAATTTGTAAAGCAATTAAGTTAACTTAATTGATTTGTGTTGGTTCAACATGAAGGAATTGTGTAAGTAAGTATTGTTATTTATATAGCGCATTTATCGTGTATGGCCATACACCCAAAGCGCTTCACAATCATGAGGGGGGTCTCTCCACACCACCACCAGTGTGCAGCATCTACTTGGATGATGCGACGGCAGCCACAGGACAACGGCGCCAGTGCGCTAACCACACACCAGCTATAGGTGGAGTGGAGTGGAGAGACAGTGATAGAGCCAATTCGGTGGATGTGGATGATTGGGAGGCCATTATCGGTAAGGGCCGACGGAGGGAATTTGGCCAGGACACCGGGGTTACACCCCTACTCTTTACGTGAAATGCCATGGGATATTTAATGACCACAAAGAGTCAGGACCTCAGATTAACATCTCATCTGAAAGACGGCGCTCACTGACAGTATAGTGTCCCTATCACTATACTGGGGCATTAGGACTCACACAGACCGCAGGTTAAGTGCCCTCTGCTGGCCTCTCTAACACCACTTCCAACAGTGTGGGATCCAACATGTTTTACAGTGTATTTTTGTATATTGACACAAATATACCCATGCAACATAAGTTTTGTGTTCTGGGATCACATCAGATGGACTTTGCATTGATTTTGTTGTTTTTCTCATTAAGCTGCTTTAAAACAGTCTATACAGTATAAACTAATATATAACATATTTTCCATTATTGAATGTTTTTTTCATTATGACTACCAAACAGGTTAAATGATTAATATAAATGTTAACGTTAAATTATGCTATGAATGTAGTTAGTTGCAGTACATTTATTAAACAGAAATATTCACAACAATAATCCATCTGTCATGCACCTTCTTTTTAAAGCAGCAAGAGATTAAATGCATTAATATCAAATGCGCTGCATTTCACGAGTCAGCTCTAATCAAATTAACTGCTGTTATTTCAATTATAATCTCTTTTAGTCTACCTGCACATTGAGCAGCTTGTCCCACTCGGGTATGATGAAGAATTTGATGCCATCTAAAGCTCCCGGCAGCTGCACGTTATTGATCAGCAGAGCCAGAAGAATCACGTATGGAAACAGAGCAGTGAAGTACACCACCTGTGGACAAAGCAGAACTTCAAGTGAGATTTTTTTCTGCATAATTGATAAACATTTTTTTAATGACAGCTTGACTATTCTGGCCACAAATTCCCATACAGTAGATTCTCATTGTTTCTTATTTAAATCAGCCTAAATAATAGTATACTATTTAATATAATTAAATATTATTTAGTATTAAATATTAATAGTATTTTTTTATTATTTTATTTTATATGTGCATTGTCATTTAGTAGTTTATTTCCAGAGTTAATGAAAATTGTCTGCAGTAATAGAATAATGCTAAAATGTTAATGCAATGCATAATGATGATTGGTGCATTCTCCATCTGGTCATGATGTCTCGCTGAACTTGCAATAATGCACTTGATATTAGCATGGATAATGCCTCATGGGTTAAAATTGTTCAGGTAACCTTTCGGCCCAAACTGAAAAGAATTGGAAAAGAAATAAAATGCATAATTTATTAAACATGAACTGCTTTTTAACATTTTTATCACTTTATTAAATCAAAATTTATGATGTGCCAGCAATTTTAAGAAAAAATAAATAAGAGATTTAGGCAAAAAGTTTCATACGTGCAATTTTGTATTTACAGTATGTGCAGTATATACAGTATGTACAGTATTATTTACTTTCTTTGTTTCTTTCTCAGTGCCAAAAACATTCATTAAAAATGAACCGCATTAATGCATGCATTAATACATTAAAATGGCATTTGCAAAGCAACGAAAAGATGATGAAAAGAAAAAAACTCTAGTATTGTGGAAGACTCTTTCCATCTTTTACATGGTTACTTTAAGTTACTTCCGACTGGCAAACGGTATAAAGTCCCTTTTGCAAAAAAGGCTAAGTAAAAAAATACATTTATTCACGCTGCCATTGTTGTTGTTTTTTCATAGGATCTGAAAATAATTGTGTAAGTGTATTTATGTTTTTTTTTTTATTTTGCTGTTGTGTGTGAGCCTCTGTGTAATGACAATTTTCTAACTCCTGTGGGAATAGACAATAAAGTTTATTGAATTGAATTGACAAAAATCGGCCTGTGAGCATCACAGTGCAATCAGACTTTTGATATTTTTTGTGTTTTCCATCTGTTCTCATCTTACCTTCCCAGTGGATTTGACTCCTTTAAAGATGCAGAGGTAGACGAGAATCCAGGCCAGCAGCAGCAGGAGGAAGAGCTCCCACCTCAAGGTGCCAGTCTCCTCCACACCACCGGTTCTCTCCAGCACCTTATAGCTAACAGAGCCAACACATAATTGCATTAACACCTATAACACCTAAGCCACAATTCAATAATGTAAAGCTAAACTATGTAACTAGAGAACTTGTTGAAGAATCAAACTTAATGTTAATGTCTGCCTGAAATCAAAATTTATCATATTGTTATTCTTAAAGTGAATAATTAATCTGTGCATTTAATCCACACAAAAAAAAGTTTGTTTTGGTAATCTTCAGTGAAAGTCTCTCTTACCCTACTACCCTCTCTTACTGTTAAGTTTGCTATGCTGGAATGATGTGCAAAAGAACGTCCCGCCTCCTACTCAATATTCCGTATCAGTTGGAAGTACATCAACATACTGTAATAAAAGTCTCAGCAACTTTCGATTCACGTGGACTCTAAGCTGTGTCTGAAATCGCATACTATTGAAGTAGGTATGCACCGCGATGCATCAGTTCAGTAATATATCATATTATGTACTGACGTCATTTATCTCATATGTCGCAGTGGCGTACTTTGATGAGGTAGATGAGCATGGGTAATTAAAATGCTCCATTAGAGCCAATCAAAGCCAAACGCTTGAACAATGGCCAATAATAGGCATTTAAGAACTTGCTCCACAGAGGCCAAAAAGCAAGCGGGAATATTATTTACTTTTGTTTATTTGCTCTAAATGCTCCTGTTGTCTTCTTTGATACATTCAGAAAGTGTGTTTTCTTTGAGCAGGTTAAATTAAAGGTACTGTTCATATATCTGACTGCTTGTATTAAAAGATAAAACTGTATTCTTGTGTTGTGAAGTAAAATTAAAAATTGTGTATGGAAAGCATTGTCAATGAACTGTGATACACTGAGATATCGAATTGAACCGAATCGATGACATGATAATCATAATCTAACCATGAGACCAGTGTAGGTTCACACCCCTATTTTATACAGTGTGAAATTGAGTAGTATGAATGGAATTCAGAGGTAGTACATCCGCCATTCATGTTTTTTTCACTTATTTATGCTTTTGAATTGCTCTATGGGATCTTGATGTTTTGGAGGAAAGATCAAGATCCCATCCAATGCATTTCAAAAACATAAATGAGTGAAAAAAACATGAATCACAAAATACGGAAATCTGCTTATTTATGGATATTTCTATCCGGTGCACATTTACACTTAAAAGGACATATTTTGTTTAACTGTATTATTTTGTTAAGCTCTAATACTATTTACTTTGTATGTTTATTTCGTTTTTTTTTGCTCTGTCTATTTGTATTGCTTTATTTACAAAAAAAACTTACAAATTACAATCCAAAAAAGAATATGTTTTAAGCATACTTGAAGAACTGCTGGCTGGCGGTGGAGGACGAGGAGCTGTTGGTCACTTGGTCGGTGCAGTTCACCGTGTTCCACGTGTTGTTGCAGTTTTGCCAAAGCAACTCACTTCGAAAAGAGCTGAACATGTAGTACAGGGCCCACGTGATTATTATATTATAATATGTGCACATGATGAAAGAGATGGCCACCGTTGCCATGCCAACACCTGGTGAGATCACAGATTACAGCGACAATAACCTTTAGTCAGTAATTAGCCGTATATTGTTATATCAGCTTATCACTTACAATGACATTTCAGTTATATGGATCTGACAGTTTTGTTTAGCAATATATTTTAGGCCTTAAAGCATTAATCTTGTAATGAATCTCACAGATTTCATTCTTATGCATGCATTCCTTCTGTGTGACCTTTGAACAGTGGACAGGCTTTGGCCAGGGCCAGGACGGGTCCTCTTCTCAGATACTGGCCCAGAGTTAGCTCCATGTGCAGCAGTGGGATCCCCAGCACCACCAGCATCAGCAGGTACGGCAACAGAAAGGCACCTGAGGATTTCAGTGACCGCACCAGTTAAATGAGAGATGCACTGTGAAAAACTATACACTGTAGCTGTGTGTATTTAGTCATAGCAGAGGTTTTATGCTCATTCTGAAAATGTAACCCTATATACATTTCTGGAAATCGCGAATTATGTAGCCAGAGGTACGTATGGCTGCATTTCGTCTTTAAAACGAACGCAACGCGGCGGTTTGATGCTGTTCCTTTTTGCGCTTACCAGCTGACCTCTTACCTCCGTATGGACCGCTTTCCCGCTGTTACCAGTTTGTGCAGTTAGCTCGCTATGTACGTCGCCATGTACTTGAGACGCAGAGAGGAGTTGACCACAACGACGGGGTTAGAGTCCAGGGAAGAACGGTTCCAGAAAGCAGATAAGACAAAAAATAAAAAAACAAGTAAATGACAGGGTGAGAAAGTGGTAAAATCTGAAAATGTGGTAAAAATCATGCGAGGGCTTTTCTTTTTCTGGATTGCTTTTTAAAACTGTCGGTTGGGTTTAGGGAAGTGGGTGGGCGGGTCAGTCGGTGCTTTTGCAAACACTATGGTTGGGTTTAGGGAAGGGGGTGGGTGGCGTGAAGTCGGTCAGTCAGTTGAAAGCAGCCTCTGGTGGATTTACGCGAGAACAGCAGGCGCGAATGGCATTAGCGAGAGAAATTTGAAATCTTAAAAAGCGTACACACCGGCCTCTGGTGGATTCGCGAGAACAAAAACTGCAAAAAAACTTACTTCCTGGGACATATTTGGCACTCTCCAGAAATGTGTATAAGGGTACGTTTTTTAGAATGAGCCTGGGTTGGATTCATCATAAAGAGGCAATTATATACAGAACAATCAAGCCTGAAATTATTCATACCCCTGGCAAATTCTGGCTTAAAGTTACTTTTATTCAATCAGCAAGGTTTTTTGGGGCTGGAAAAGACACAGGCTTCTCCCAAAAGATAATACAACGATATACGAGAGGCATCATTGTGGACAAAAAATATTTCTCAGCTTTTATTTACATTTGAACAAAAAGTGGCATGGGGGCGGCGTGGTGGCGCAGTGGGTATCGCCTCACAGCAAGAAGGTTGCTGGTTCGAGTCCCGGCTGGGCCAGTTGGCATTTCTGTGTGGAGTTTGCATGTTCTCCCTGTTGGTGTGGGTTTCCTCCGGGTGCTCCGGTTTCCCCCACAGTCCAAACACATGCGCTAAAGGTGAATTGGGTAAGCTAAATTGGCCGTAGTGTATGTGTGTGAATGAGAGTGTATGGGTGTTTCCCAGTAATGGGTTGCAGCTGGAAGGGCATCTGCTGCATAAAACATATGCTGGATAAGTTGGTGGTTCATTCCGCTGTGGCGACCCCTGATTAATAAAGGGACTAAGCCGATGATTGTATGAATGAATGTCTTTAAAAGTCTTCAATTTGACTTGACCCTGGAAAACCCTTGAAAATCCAAATTTCCATACTATCCCAAATACTCCAAGCTGTTCTAAAGCATCCTAAATACCCTGATTCATTGGGAAGAGCTGTTTTAATCAACTCAACAGGTGAAAAACAGAATCTCTCTGCGGTTGTTTGTGGACAGTCATGGCTAAGACAAAGGAGCTCAGTGAGGAAATCTATCATTTAACCGATACACATACTGTATATATACATGGTGATTGCTACAATTATTTTTCATGTTTTATAAGCTCTTAACTCACAGTAGTATTTCTAATGCTAAAGCTAAATTAATGTAAAATGTCATTTTACATTCAAGAAAGGCAGAAAAGCAGTAAATAGTAAAAGCTTTATTCATTTCTTTATCCAGATGTCCAATTAGTTATCTACTTTCAGTTGTTAACAGACAATAGAAGTTGTGATGTTTGAATTTTACTCTTCATTAATTTCAGACGTGTGTAACTTCTGAATATAAGTTATGAATATGAATATTCGGATTAATACATCGGAAAAATCCGGATTTATATACATAATTCTGAATCTATAAATGCAATTTAAAAGAGAAGGTAAATCTGAAAGTACAGATAAACAGATTGTGTTTATTATAAGCACACACTGCAGTTTTGTTGTCTGCTGCTTTAAACACTTGGCTGGCTGTCAGTGTTTTTATCTTTCATCAGCTGAGAAAAAAAAACTTGAAGCGATTCCAGCGAGATTTCTTTTCTATGTCGTAATGGTTACACCTAACCTGAGCCTATAAATATGATCCAAACAAATGTTTCTAAATAAATAAATTAATTAAATTACATGATCATACACATGCTGCCAGGAAACATATTAGTAACATGTAAACATTACATATGTTTAAACACATCAAGTGATTGATGATTGATCTGATTGCTGTGTCATGGTTGATCTTACACACCATTACAGTTACAGATAAACTCATTCATCCACGTCATTCTCCTTCACGTGTGTGTGTGTGTGTGTTTGTGTGTGCTTTTACAGTCTGAAAGGTCAAGGCGGATTGTTAACAGAAACATCTGAAGATCTACCTTACTATTTTCAATCACACTTTACAGTAAGGTTTCATTAAATAATGTTAATGTATTTACTAACATGAACTAAGAATGAAAAGTACTTGTACAGCATTTATTCATCCCAGTTCAGCATTTAATAATGCATTATTAAAATCCAAAGTTGTGTTTGATAGCAATTCAATTCAAGTTTATTTGTATAGCGCTTTTTACAATAATTAATGTATCAAACAAGCTTTACTAAAGGTGCACATTATTGCATCACAATCAAATTAAGTTAAAGTTACAATCAAATATATATATAAATATTATATACAGACATCGTTAACCTGCAATTTTATAGCATATAGGTGATGTCTATGTGTACATGTTTAATGAAGTGTATTTGTGTATTAAGTGTATGTGTTAACATTAATAACATTAGGTAATGCACTGTGGGTTAACAATAACGGATAGCATAAATAAATACTGTAATAAACATATTGGTCACACTTTAGTTTATGGTGTCCTTCGCTGTAAAATTTTGTTGTTGCCTTACATTTTTAAGTTGAATCAGATAAACTTAAAAAAGTATGTCGACATCAATTAAACTGATTTAATATGTGTATAACTATTAACTTATTGAAAGTAAAAGTATCATACCATAGTTTTGTCACACGTCCTGGGGTGTATGGTATTAAAAGCTCAGACTAATATTGAGATGGCAGACCATTTAAGGCCTTATAAGCAGGGCTAGACAAAATCTGTGGACTTTTTTCTGCTATATATATATATTTTTTACTAAAAAGCTGAAAAAAAAATTATTCGACCTTTTTAACTGCATATTTTCTAAATGATTTTAAGAGTATAGGAGCTAAAAATTTAAAGGGCATCTATGTATAATCAACTTTTGTAAGCTGTTTGGACAGAACTGTGTGTAGGTATAGTGTGTCCATTGTCATATTAGAGTGATATAAACCTAACAAGTCTCTTTTTTAAAATTTCCTGTTAAATTAGGATCCAAATCCCAGTGATTTTAAGGCCCACTGCAACGTGATGTAGGAATGTGGTTTTCCCAGCCCACAGAATTGATTGACAGGCGCGTATTAACATGTCTCCGTAGTAATGCGTGTAAACATTTCCACAGAACAGGATTTGCAAAGAAACTGGGATTAAGACTCAACTCTAAGACATAAAAATACCAAATAATTTAGCAGATATATTATTCAAAAACATGCCAAGTTAACAATAGCTTTTGAAATACACCAACTGGCAATATTAAAATGGTTTAAAACATCTTATCTACATTCTGTTTGTCTCAGCTATTTAAATAAAGCGTTGATTAAAGAAATATTTTAGTCAGAATATTTTTTTTTTACTTTAATTCATTCTGATAGATCAGATGGACTAAGGTTGGTTTAGAGGAAATCCAGCATTACTCTCCAGAAGCATAATTTCAGTGATGTGTGTTTTACCTCCTCCGCTTCTGTAACACAGGTACGGAAACCTCCAGATGTTGCCGAGTCCCACAGCACAGCCAATGCCAGCCAAAGTGAACTCGATCTGCCTGCTCCATGTGGGTCTGCCGGCCTCCTCTTCCACCGCCATCCTTCAGGCAAGTTCAGTGGTGTGAACGCAAACCCAGATTACCAGTGGACGTAGTTTGAGTGGTGTAATGATTGTTCAGATGCTGTAATGATTAGCTGGGAGGCGTTGGACAGGGAACAAACTTTCCTTTTATCTCCAGTGCAAATATCTGAACACTCTTATATGAACATGCATTTACTTCAGAAGCTCACATGGTCTTGTTTTTGAAAAATGTCGCAAAATTAAGTGAGTTTATGCTTAAAACAAGAACTAAATATACAGTTGAAAGCAAAATGATTAGCCCTCCTGTGAAATTTAAACACTTCAATCAATATCAGTATTAATCAGTATCACTTATTAATCAATAGTCACTTATCAATATTTACCTAGTGCTGTTTGAGAGTAACAGCATATCTATAGCAGATATCAATAGCATATCTTTGAGGAAATTTTCGGGTTTCTAATAAGGATGCTCTGATCAGGATTTTTGAAACAGATACCGAGTACTGATTTTTCGTCATTGTGATCGACCGATACCAAGTACCGATTCAGATGCTTCATGCTTTATGATGCATTAAGCACATTTTCCCTCCAAGTATGATACTTAAGTGGCAATCTCGCCTTACCTAAGAGAATAAATAAAGAATGCTGCATATAATCCCTTAAACATGTCAAGGAAAAAGGCCTATAAACTTCTGTTTATTGCAATAAGTATATTACAAAAAGTTATATCTATTCAGGGCGTCACGGTGGCGCAGTGGGTAGCACGTTCGCCTCACAGCAAGAAGGTCACTGGTTCAAGCCTCGGCTGGGTCAGTTGGCGTTTCTGTGTGGAGTTTGCATGTTCTCCCCGTGTTCGCGTGGGTTTCCTCCGGGTGCTCCGGTTTCCCCCACAAGTCCAAAGACATGTGGTATAGGTGAATTGGGTAAGCTAAATTGTCCGTAGTGTATGTGTGTGAATGAGTGTGTATGTTTCCCAGTGATGGGTTGCAGCTGGAAGGGCATCCGCTGCGTAAAACATATGCTGGATAAGTTGGCGGTTCATTCCGCTGTGGCGACCCCAGATTAATAAAGGGACTAAGTCGAAAAGAAAATGAATGAATGAATATATCTATTCATTTAACCTAACAACTGTAATGCTTAGAACATCAATGTGCCTCTCGAGATCTGTTCTCTTGCTCATCCACTCTCATCGCCATGATTTGCGGGTCTCTCTGAGCAACTATGAATAGGCGGGAGACTCACGAAGCTTCCGTCAGAGGTCATAGGGTTGGATGAGACACTAGTCACAGATGCTTAAAACACTGGATATACAATGGTTGCAACAATGAGAGCATTACTCGCACGGGTCATGCCAATAAACTGTGTAGAGGTTGCACCACATCTGTATATATTTTAGCTGCTGTGTTGGGAGTGCAGCGATCGCTCACAAACCACGCATTATTTGTCTTCTTATGTGATGTAGCACTGCCGGGTGTGCACGTGCATCTCTTCTGCGTGTAAACCATTGTAAAAATCGTAAACAAACACCTGCGATTTGGTCCATGAGATCAGCCAGATTGGCGAGTACCAATTGAATCATAAAATGTGATTATCAGCTGATACCGATCTCTAGCCGATCGATCGGAGCATCCCTAGTTTCTAAAAATAAAAGAAGATAGAAAGACTAATTGTGAAATGCGTATTTAATGTTTATTGCATATTAAGAGTAAATAAACATATTTTGAAGGGTGTTTACAGTGTTCAGAGTACTAGGATACATAAGTTATTTGGATCACACATCAGTCATTTTCAGTTTCTACAAATAAATCTCATTTTGGTGGAGCAGTGGATGTCATTGAGTTTCCCAGTATATGATATATGCCCACAATCCTCTCCTTCCTCTCCCAGACTGTGGTTTTTCCAGTCATCCGGCTGGCCTTCATTCCAGCGTCTAAAACAATGACAGCAAATGTAACTCCATCTGCATATAATATATATTATCTGACATCCCATTCAATCTGAAGTTCATTTTATGTTATATATTTAATTATGAACCAACAGCAATCCTTAAAGAGCTGTTTTATGTTTATTTAATTCAGTAAGTATTAGAGGTGTGAACCTACACCGATCTCACAGTTCAGTTCAATTCGGTTACAATTATCATGCCATCGATTTGGTTCAATTCGATATCTCGGTGCATCACGGTGCATTGACGATGCTTTCCATACACAATTTTATATTTTACTTCACAGCACAAGAATTCTTGTATTAAAATGTATCATTTTTAAATACATTTTCTATGTATTTGTAGTACAATATTGACCTTTAACACAAGCAGTCAGATATTTGAACTGTACCTTTAATTTTACCTGCTGAAAGAAAACACTCTTCATCAAACAAAACTCAAGGACATGCACAGAACAACATGAGCATGTAAAAGAAAAAAAACAAACTTAAATATTATCCCGCTTGCTTTTTGAGCGTTGTCGAGTGAGTTGTTAAACGACTATGATTGGTCACGCGCTCAACAGAAAGGGCTGCGATTGGCTCTAATGCTCTGGCACTGTTCACCGATGAGTGACACGGATAAATGGCAGCGGCGATCACAGCTGATCCGTAATAGACGCGCTGGAGAAAACTCACTCTGCAGACACGCTCGTGTCTGGATCCACAACTATCGCTGTAACAGCTTAGAGGAGAGGAAACATCACGCCAGCAGGTCAAAGGTCCACAGTGTGAGAGAGAGAGAGAGAGAGAAATGGGGTTTACTTTCATTTCTCCATAGCAGTGAAATAGGGGGCTTCTGCTGTAACTTCAGTGTCAGTGAATGACTGTCCAGCAAACACACGCAGTGAATTGTACAGAGTTTCTGCGTTTTAACTGCTCGCGCTCGCCTCCCTCGCCATAGTATTCTACCGTGACAGCGCATATCAGATAAATGACGGCAGTACGTAATAACCGGTTAGGATCTATTACTGAACCGATACCGATTTTTCTGCATCTGCATCGCGGTGCACCGAAGAAACAATTAATTTTGACACCCCTAGTATGTATTTATATGACAGTTTCTGCATAAATTCGAAATATCTCAGCCTCTTTTTCTACTTGTGATTACAACCGACAATAATTGAAAAGTAAAAAATAAAAATATTAGAAAATGGACAATTTTATTTGTGGTCTATTATAAATATTAGGACTATTTTCAAAGACTTGAATAACACTTTGTTATTTATCTAACTTCTATTTTTTATGTAAGATCATTTGTAATATCTCTTCATTTAATTTGACAAAAATCTATAATAATTTAATAATTCTATAAATTAAAATTAATAATAATTTCAAAATGTTTTTGTGCGGCTTTATATTGCTTTATAATTTATATTTGTTATGTTATTTGAATCCTTTATAATAATCATATGTAGCACTTTTTATTTATTTTTCGTTATTTTACAATAGTGGCTAAAGATTTTGCACATGTATAAATATGTAAATGTGGTGCCATCTGGAGGTCAGACTTTGTATATAAACACCTCATGGAATATGTACAGTATATTACTCAAAGGAAAGATTAATTGCCTTTTATTACTATGTTCTCTAAGATATGGCCTATTTCTTACATATAAATAAGGATAAACATGTAAATCGTATGTCATCTTGTCCCAAACACTCAATGCTATATTTAAATCATAGCAATATTTGTTACATATCTGTCTCTGAAGATAATTTACCAGGAGATTTAGAGCAATGCATTATATGCATTTTAGGACGCATATGCATAGGATGGAATTTCACATATCTATATATCCATTAGATGGAATTTCACATATCTATATATCCATTAGATGGAATTTCACAGCATGTGATATACAGAGTGTAGACAGTAAATAAGATATATAACAAGAGGCTGTTTTGTTTAACAAAAGAACAAATTATTGACCTGTTATGTAGGATTGATCCTTAAAGGGGCAGTTCGCCCAAAAATGAAAATTTACTCACTATTTACTCACCCTCAGGTGGTTTCAACTTCTGTTAAACACAAAACAAGATATTTTGAAGAAATCTGAAAACCAGCAAACATTTATTTCCATAGTAGGAAAAACAAATACTATAGAAGTCAATGGTTACAGGTTTTCAGCTTTCTTAAAAATATCTTCTTGTGTGTAAAAGAAGAAAGAAACTCATAAAGGTTTAAAACAAGTAAAGGGCGAGTAAATGATGACAGAATTATTATTTTTTTTGGGGTGAACTATCCCTGGCTCAGTGGTTAACACTGTGGCCTCACAGCAAGAAGGTCGCTGGTTCAAGTCCCGGCTGGCCCAGTTGGCATTTCTGTGTGGAGTTTGCATGTTCTCCCCGTGTTGGCGTGGGTTTCCCCCACAGTCCAAAGACATGCGCTAAAGGTGAATTGAATAAGCTAAATTGGACGTAGTGTATGAGTGTGAATGTGAACGAGAGAGCGTATGGGTGTTTCCCAGTACTGGGTTGCAGCTGGAAGGGCATCCGCTGCGTAAAACATATGCTGTAATAGTTGGCTGTTCATTCCGCTGTGGCGACCTCTGATAAATAAGGGACTAAGCCGAAAGGAAAATTAATGAATGAATATTATGGCAAAATGCTGAAAAATGAATAATGCATCAGTGATCTCACTCTTTGTTGATGCTGTAAGGGGTTTCATCAACCCATCTCCACTGGCCTGTGTTCTGATCTGTGAGGCCAACCCAGTAGTGTTTAGGGATGGTATGATTGTTCAGAAATGACTAGAAGAAACACAGAAACTAAGATTAAGTGGAAAAAATTTAATGAAAATGATACAGTTGAAGTCAGAATTATTAGCCTCCTGAATTATTAGCCCACTGTGTATTTTTCCCCAATTTCTGTTTAACGGAGAGAAGATTTTTTTTAACTAATTTCTAATAACTGATTTATTTTATCTTTGCCATGATGACAGCACATAATATTTGACTAGATATTCTTCAAGATACTAGTATTCAGCTTAAAGTGACATTTAAAGGGTTAACTAGGTTAATTAGGGTAAAGTTAGGGTAATTAGGCAAGTCATTGTATAACAGTGGTTTGTTCTGTAGACAATCCAAAACAAACATTGCTTAAGGGGGCGAATAATATTGACCTTAAAATGCTTTTAAAAAAAATTTAAAACTGCTTTTATTCTAGCCGAAATAAAACAAATAAGACTTTCTTCAGAAGAAAAAATATTATCAGACATACTGTGAAAAATTCCTTGCTCTGTTAGACATCATTTGGGAAATAATTGATAAAAATTAACAGAGGGGCGAATAATTGTGACTTGAACTGTGTGTGTGTGTTTAACTGTTACTCACCCACTCCTCCTTGTCATCTTGTATTTTCAGGAGTAACGCTCCCTGTTGTTTGCAGTAATCTCGGGCTTCAGACCAGCTGATTTGAGTTTCAGAAAACAAGAAACAGCTGCTTTTATAGGCAATCCAGCCAGATTTACAGCTTTTCACAGGAACATCTGTGTCGGAGAGAAAGACAAGGTAAGAAAGTGAGCAGTTACTTTAAAAGTATTTTCTATATATTTATTTATGTAAAAAAGTTTGTAATATATTTTTTTAAGTAAAGCTTTAAGTAAATAGCTTTAGTCTAATTGTTTTAGTCAGTATAATAACCTTGAAAGAGGATTAAAACTAGGGCTGAAACTTATTTGAAATTTAATAATCAAATTATTTGATTTAATTGACTATAAAAAAGTATCTATTATATTTGTAGCAATCGACACTTTCTTAATTTTTTTTTACACATCACTTGTCTGTATAACATATATTTGACTTTTCTTGTTTATTTATTTTATTTAAGCAGTATGCAGCTTGTTTTTATTTTATGCTGTTTATATTATTGGTTAACACATATATATGTATAAATCTATTACTGCTCTGTTGCATTTTAGTAACAAAATCTTCAAAGAAAATGTAAAAAGCCTCTCCGATTAATCGATCGATTACATTCATAGATTAGTTGATTATTAAAATAATCGATAGTTGCAGCCCTAATTAAAACTGATATGATGAACATGGACACTTGTAAATCAAAATATGCACATTTTTTTAAAGATATAAAGTTTTATTTGCTGACTGCATGAATTAACAATGAACCATACTTCTAAAGAATTTAGTAATCTTAAATTTGATTATTCATTCATTCATTCATTTTCCTTCAGCTTAGTCCCTTTATTCATCTGGGGTCGCCACAGCGGAATGAACCGCCAACTTATCCA
>CAIGQV010016645.1:29369673-29391293 GCA_903798115.1 Danio jaintianensis | reverse complement strand
GAAACTTTACAGACACATTCTGGAGACACAAAAGACTTATATTAAATAAAAGGGGTAAACTAGGTGCCCTTTAAATATATATTTCAACATTACTATATAGTATATTTCATAAACTACTGCTTGGGAATAATAAACTGGCCCACTTTTTAGTCTATAATAAATGTACTAGAAGTGTAGCAGTAGTAAACTTTAAGTGCACAATTAGTCGACAATTGCATTTTTCATTTGTACTGTAAGTGAACTTATTACTAGGCACACACAGAATCTGTACATGCAGATTCTTAATTATACATTCATCGATTTTGTTTACTTGTGTACATGGATAAACACACAATTGGATAAACATACAATAATATGCAAATGTTTATATGTTTTATGTACAATACAATTTGTAAAGTCATATTTTCTGTCTTTTTTATTAGATATAAAATGAGACACTGACTTGACCAATTAAGTGTAAACCTAAAATAATAGTTAAAAAGTTATCATTTTTTATTTCATGCGTTGTTTTTAGTTACTAAACTCTCAAAAATATTTGGCATAAATCCACAGATTTTGTACAAAATGTAAAAAAAAAAGTAAAATAAAAAGTAAAAAATGTGCGCAGATTCTGTCCGGCCCTGCTTATGAGACTTTCTTATAAATGTCCCTTTTTCAATTCACAGATTTATTAGATTCACCTGTTTCCCTGAGTTTGGACGTCAGCGCTGATACTGCAGAACTCAAGCTGTTCATCAAACTCTTCACTTCCTGCTGCTCCACTGTGGATCAGAAAAGTGTGAGTAGGTCTATCTCAATTTACAACACTTGAAGTCAAAATTATAGCGCTGTCGCCTCACAGCAAGAAGGTCGCTGGTTCGAGCCTCGGCTGAGCCAGTTGGCATTTCTGTGTGGAGTTTGTATGTTCTCCCCGTGTTCGCGTGGGTTTCCTCCGGGTGCTCCGGTTTCCCCCACAGTCCAAACACATGCGCTATAGGTGAATTGGGTAAGCTAAATTGTCCGTAGTGTATGTGTGTGAATTAGAGTGTATGGGTGTTTAGAGGAGGAGGAGTGGGTGTTAGAGTGTGATGGGTTGCAGCTGGAAGGGCATCCGCTGCGTAAAACATATGCTGGATAAGTTGGCGGTTCAGTCCGCTGAGGCGGCCCCAGATTAATAAAGGGACTAAGCCGAAAAGAAAATGAACGAATAACGTCAAAATTATTAGCCCTCCTGTGAAAGGTTATTTCTTAAAAAAAAAAATCCCAAATATTGTTTAATGGAGAGAAGATTTTTCAACACATTATTAACATATTAATTTGAATAACTAATTTCTAATAACTAATTTCTTTTGTTTTTGCCATGATGACAGTACATAATATCTATTACAGATATTATGTACATAATATCTATTACAGATATTATGTACACTGCATTATTAATATGTATATGTGCTGAATTACACATTAATGTAAGTTCTACTCACTTTCGGATGATAGTTTAGAGGAAAGGGCTGTGACTGATGAAGTGAGACCTGATACTGAACTCTTCAGTTCACTCAATGAGGTCGACAGAGAATCTTGAACATAAGATAAAAAACAGAAATACAGCATAAAATAATTATCATATGAAATTCTATAACTGGAGGCAAATTTGGTAACACTTTACTTAACACTGATACTTAACATGAATTAACTTAGAAAATGACTTCTATAACTTAGAAAAGATTAATATGCATCTAAATTGTATAATTTGTTAACATTAATTAACTACATTAGTTCAAATTATATTATAAAATATAGTCTAATGGTTATATTTTTCATTTTGACTACTATACTACTGTAATCTGTAAATCCTACTGTAAATTTCCTAGGTTTTTTTTTCTTAAAACAAGCTAAATAATCTGCTAGTGGTGTAAGCAAAATACAAAATTTGGACTAATATACTACTGTAAATTTCCTACTTAGAGATTTTGTCTAGTTTCTAGTCCAAATATCTTACAATTCTTACATCTAGAGGCAATATACAGACAAGTAAATATTGTTGTCTTGTTTTCAGAAAAAAAATGAAGTGAGTTTATTTATTAAACAAGCTAAATAATCTGCCAGTGGTGTAAGCAAAATAAACTCATTTTAGATTATTTTATTACCCCACTGGCAAATTATTTTGTTTGGTTTTAGGATAAACTCTTATTTTTTTTACTTCTAGAAAATACCTCTAGATTTAAGATTGTTTTAGATATTAGGACTAGAAACAAGACGAAACATCTAAGTAAGAAAATGTATTTTTACAGTGTAAATTGAAAGATGAATTAAATAAAAAATATATTGTATCTGCTAATAGTATTTATTGGACGTGAGCTAACATGAAATAACAATGAACATTTTTGACTGATGATTTTGTTGTTGTGGTTGTTTTTATGCTTTTGTCTCACCCAAGTCACGCTGTTTGTTTTGTTGATCAGACTGTATGGCTGATTTCAGGCTTTCCAGTGATCTTTCTGTTTCAGCCTGTTTCTCTTTCTGATCGTTAACTGGAAGAAAAGGTTAATACATCTTTAATTCTGCTCTTTAATTGACAAATAATATTGATGTGGTGTTTCAGACCTGCATCGTTCAGTGCTGAGACTGCAGAACTCAAACTGTTGATCAAACTCTTCACTTCAGTAGTTTCAGACACGTCCTGCTCTGTGAACGTGAAAAAGTGAATATTCGGCATTTAATGGACTGTTATTGCATCGAGTGCTGTATTAAACATTTACAGGAGACCTATTATGCCCCTTTTGACAAGATGTAAAATAAGTCTCTGATGTCCCTGTAAAGTTTCAGCTCAAAATACCACACAAATAATGTTTTCTAACTCTCTGAAACTGACCCTTTTAGGCTTTGATCATAATTGTGGCGTTTTGGTGACTGTCGCTTTAAATTCAAATGAGATTGTGCTCTTTTCAAAAGAGGGCGGAGCTACAAATGCCTGTGTGTCAGCATAGTGGCAGATTCAAACACAAGACTAACATTATCTCGGTGAAAAACAGAAAATGTGAACGTCAGAATGCGCCAGTCTATGGAGACTCCTATCGCTGTTCATTTGTGCTTCATCTAAAACTCCACATTTATAATCCATTTAGTCTATGCTGACATTATCTTCAGCAGCTCAAACACTCTAATGACTAATGAACGACTGCTTCTCACTCAGTGCTGTTTATGCTAATGAGGGAGAGACGGTCACTAGTGGGCGGGGCTTTCCGCCTCTGATGACACATACAAAGGGAGAATGTCAATCAAAGTGTTTCTGCAGACAGTTTTTATCAAGTGTGATTATAAAAAACTGAATTAATAATTTTTTTGCATTATATTCACACACTGCTGACACACAACTGTTTAAACCCCTTATAAAAGTGATTTTTGCATAATAGGTCCCCTTTAGTATAGGTTTTACTCACTGGTGGCTGATAGTTTAGAGGAAAGGGCTGCGACTGATGAAGTGAGATCTGATACTGAACTCTTCAGTTCAACCATTGAGCTCGACAGAGAATCTTGAACAGACAAAAACTAATTAATACAATCAACAAGATCACTGAGTGTTTATACTGTGATTTTAGTGAGAGCGGATGTAGAGTTGCATGATCCAGTTATCATATGAAATTGTGTTATTGCAATGCTTTATGGTAAGGTTTCATTTGTTAAACTTATATTATTAGTTTACATTAAATATCATTCATTCATTCATTTTCTTTTCGGCTTAATCCCTTTATTAATCCGGGGTCACCACAGCGGAATGAACCGCCAACTTATCCAGCATATGTTTTACGCAGCGGATGCCCTTCCAGCTGCAACCCATCACTGGGAAACATCCATACACACTCATTCACACACATACACTACGGACAATTTAGCTCACCCAATTCACCTATAGCGCTTTTATTTGGACTGTGAACCGGAGCACCTGGAGGCGACCTTCTTGCTGTGAGGCGACAGTGCTAACCACTGAGCCACCGTGCCGCCCATTAAATATCAATGGAAACTTTCTTCAATTTACTCTCTGATATAAGATGAAATGTATAAATACAGTATACTAGATCAGCAAGATCAATGTTAATTAGGACTAGGCGAATAATGCTATAAAACACACTAAAATGCTGGGTTGTCTTAACCCAACTTTGGGTCAAACATGGACAAACACAACCATTGGGTCTTTTTTTTTTTATTAAACTTAAATTACATTTTTTAATCCAACTGTTGGGTTTGTCCATATTTGATTAAACTTTTTAGGAGTCATTTCCATTCCCAATTATATTCTGTGCAAATGTCTCTTATAAGACATTTTAATTCGGTTAAGATTTTAATTGGGTTTAATTTAGGATTCAGCTTTTTTGAGCACACATGCATTCAATAATCTCTATTAAAGTTGCATTGGATTTTAAGTATATATTTTATTCCCTTGATTTTCCTGGGGTGCAGAAATGTGAAACTCGTAGAAAATTCATAGCTTTACGTTTTTGTTGTACCAAAGGGCGACACGGTGGCTCAGTGGTTAGCACTGTCGCCTCACAGCAAGAAGGTTGCTGGTTCGAGTCCTGGCTGGGTCAGTTGGCATTTCTGTGTGGAGTTTGCATGTTCTCCCCATGTTGGCGTGGGTTTCCTCCGGGTGCTCCGGTTTCCCCCACAGTCCAAACACATGCGCTATAGGGGAATTGAATAAACTAAATTGTCCGTAGTGTATGAGTGTGTGTGAATGAGTGTGTATGGGTGTTTCCCAGTACTGGTTTGCAGCTGGAAGGGCATCCACTGCGTAAAACATATGCTGGAATAGTTGGCGGTTCATTCCGCTGTGGTGACCCCTGATGAATAAAAGGACTAATCCGAAGGAAAATGAATGAATGAATGTCGTACCAAAGTCAGATTGTTTGCTTTGCAGGTCAGACTGTAGAGAAGTAACAGACGATTGCAGACTCTCTAATGTATTTTTAATTTCAGCCTGTTTCTGGTCCTGGTTGCCGACTGTGAAGGAAAAAAACAGATATTTGATGGTTAAACGATCAAGAATATAAGAGTTTGCTATTAATATTGTTTTATTTTGTGTTGTCTTTTTTATATAAAATAGTTTTGCAGACCTGATGTATCGATTTTTTTGGATGTGAGCGCTGATACTGCAGAACTCAATCTCTTCACTTCAGCGTTTGACAGATCCTGCTGGCTCTCTGTTGGAAAATAAATCCTGTTACTACAGACAGAAACACACTGCTGTTTCATGGTAAGAAAAAAATACATTTACATGCATTCATGTGTTGTTTTGGAGGATTTAAAAGTATATTATAATAGAAAAACCTCACCCATCTTCTGTAGGTTCTCCTTCTGCTTGGATGTGATTGAATTCAATGAAGAGGTAAGATTGGTCATCCAGGTCTGAATATTAAACATCTTTTTTTCATCTTATGTGCATGAAGATAGAAACAAAAAAAATCAATTTCATGTTTTTTTTATGAGGAACAGTTAATGCAAATTATTTGCCGATCTGAATATATGTGCACATTCAAATGTGAGTGTGTAAGTACAGTGCTCAGCATAAATGAGTACACCCACTTTTGAAAATGTAGATTTTGATCAATTCCTCTGTGAAAATAGCCATTACTTTCTGGTGCATTTAAACAAAACAGTTTTATTGAAGTTATTTCCACTAAAATAAGAGTTTGGTCACCTATATTTATAAATCTATGTATTCTGCAAGCTAAACGGAGTATTTCTTTAAATTGGAAAAATGTGTGTATACTAAGTATAGGATGTTGGGTGAAAGAAATGGTTACAAACATGACAATGGAAAAGAGAACCTATATATTAAGAGATAAATACAAGATTTTTGAGGGAGTTTGGGGACCTTTCAGATTGCTCCAAAATGCAGGTTTATTGAGAATGGCCAGGCAAGCAATGGTCACAATCAGGAGCAAACAGATGTATGCAGGCAAATCCAGAGTCGTAGTCAAATACACAGGCAATTGGTCAGTACAGGCAGGCAGCAGACAACACAAACAAACAAGGTGAGGGTCAAAAACACAGCAAGGCAAGGAAAGGAAACCGTGTCGTAATGTTCACAAAACTGTTTACAAGACTCAGCACTGATGTGTGTGCGCTCTGTATTTATAGTCCTTGTAATGAATGAATGAATGAATGATGAGCTTCAGCTGTGTCTGTGTGTATAATCACCGGAACTCGGAACAGGTGCGTGTAAGCGGTGCATAACTGGAACTTGTAGTCCGTGTAATGGCAGATTTGTAGTCCGTTGCGATCTGTGTGTTTACCTGCAGCCGCTCGATAGCTGGTGACCATAACAGTTACAAACATGATAATAGAAAAGATAACCTATATATTAAGAGATAAATACAAGATTTTTGACGGAGTTTGGGGACCTTTCAAATTGTTTCTAAAATGTGATGGAGTTGGAAATGTGTTGATTGATGAATAAGAAGAGAGGTCATGAATATTGATGTAAAGTACTGAGAAGTTTTTTTTGTTTGTTTGTTTTATTGTTGTTTTTACTTCTGTATTATCTGAAGTGTGAAGTTAAAATGCAATAAAGATATTTAAAAAAATAGTTTGGTCACCAAACATCTGTAGGAATACAAAGATAACATTTAAATTCAAATTAGTTATTGCAAAAAAATCAACTAAATTAGATTTATTTATTTTTTGTTTTGTTTATTACATATTTATGTAATATTTTTCCTCAACAAATTAATTTGGGTGTGCTAATTTTTGGTCTGGCAGCACGGTAGCTCAGTGGTTAGCACTGTGGCCTCATAGCAAGAAGGTCACTGGTTCGAGTCCCGGATGGGCCAGTTGTCATTTCTGTGTGGAGTTTGCATGTTCTCCCCGTGTTGGCGTGGGTTTCCTCCGGGTGCTCCGGTTTCCCCCACAGTCCAAACCCATGCGCTATAGCTGAATTAGATAAACTAAATTGTCCATAGTGTATGTGTGAATGAGTGTGTCTGGGTGTTTCCCAATACTGGGTTGCAGCTGCATACATAAACTGCATAAAACATATGCTGGAATAGTGGGCAGTTCATTCCGCTGTGGTAACCTCTGAAATAGAGACTAAGCTAAGGAAAATTAATGAATGAATAATTTTTGGACTGTGATCTTTAGTTTTTTGTTAGACTAGTTTCAGTTTTGTCTTTGGTACTGGCTAATCTAATGTATATGCACAAATATAATATTGTAAAGCATCCTGTAGAAAATATTAATTTAAAAGAGATCTGAAAGGGGTGTACTCGTTTATGCTGAGCACTGTATATAAATGAAAAAAATCCTTGTCTTGTTTACAGTACAAATATGTAAATATTCTTTAATCAAATTCAATTTGCTTAAAACAAAAATGCTTTAAGTTGTTTATTAAAACATTAATCAAAATGAAGTGAATTCATACTCTAAAATAGACATCTGCCTACAATAGATATCTGTGGTAAGAAAAATGTAATCTATATTAGACCCAATTTCAAATAGTTTTCAGTAGACAGGACTTTTATGAGATTTTATTACGTTTAAAAAATAGATGTCTGTATTAAAAAATAGGACACAATTACAAAAAATAGATTTTTATATTCTGTTCATGTTTAAAGATCTCACCAGTGATCTGTAATTGTGGGCTGATTGAAGTTTTATTAAAGTTATGGCTGTTTAGCCAACTCTCCAGCTCTGAAAACTTTCTTTGCTGATGCAGAACTGTGAAAATATATAAAAATAACAATAATAATATATTATATACTATACTGTATATCAAATATAATATTTAACCAGTAAATGTCAACACCATTTCTAACAATATCTATGTTTTTGCATTACATTTTCTAACATTTTCATTGCATTTAAGAAGCAAAAAAAATTATTTGTATGTTGTTTAATCCACTCACAAATGACAAAAGTCATGACCATGAAAATAATCATGCAGGCGGTTGCGAAAAACACAAGGATGCTGTTTTTCTTGCTGTATTGACGACCTGCACAGAATAAAACGCAATGAGAGATTTCAATACAACATTGTATTAATTTTATTTTATTTGGGTGCTTTTCACATCAACCCCTCAGTAATGCACTTATATAATATAAGTATATTATATACTTATAATATAATCCAACAATCATTTTGGGAAGCAATACATTTCATTTAGAGTGAAACGAAACTTACTTTCTATCATTTTACTATTCAAGGAGGAACAATGTCAACCCGCATAAAAATACTACAGTAATTTATAGTAAATACAATAGTGTTTTTAAACAATACTATAGTAAAGTACTTGAATTAATCTGTTGTGGTGATTCTATTGTTGCTTTGATAATATAACAACTATAATAATATAAACAAATGACCCAATACTGTAGTTTTCTACAACTATAGGGTATATTATACTACACCAGTTTACTGTAGTAAAAACTATAGTATATTACAGTATTTATTACAGTTTATCCGTTCATTCATTCTTTTTCCTTCAGCTTAGTCTCTGTTTCAGAGGTCGCCACAGCGGAATGAACCGCCAACTATTCCAGCCTTCCAGCCACAACCCAGTATGAAACACCCATACACACTCATTCACATACACTACAGACAATTTAGTTATTCAATTCCCCTATAGCACATGTGTTTGGACTGTGGGGGAAACCAGAGCACCCGGAGGAAACCCACGCCAACACGGGGAGAACAAAGTCCACACAAAAATGCCAACTGGCCCAGCCAGGACTCAAACCAGCGACCTTCTTGCTGTGAGGCCACAGTGCTAACCACTGAGCCACCGTGCCGCCCCCAGTTTATCAGTTCACTATAGTTAATACTACAGTATGCTGGAGCATTCATTAACAAAGTGTTCTAAATACTATAATAATCACAGTAATATACTTTACTATAGTATGGTTTTAAAACACTATATTATTTACTATAAATTACGATTGCATTTTTTTTTATGTGAGATTGTGGTTTTACCACAAACTAAAAGACTCCAACACATGGATTATTTCATAAATTAGAGATGATACATTTTAATATTATTAAATCTATCAAACCTTTGTAAAAGGACGTCCTCTCTTCAGATTCCAAGTCCATTTTCATGATGTTTTCAGAGCTACCATTTTTCTCATATTGCATCATGAGTGCACCCTTTGCAGTTGCTTGCTTCCTAGTGAAGATCCAGAAGAACACATCCCTTTCTCTAGTAGTCCTTTTTAAGAACAACACCCCTTAAATGACAGCATGACAGGATGTTTTTAAGTGATTTACAGCACTTTCAGTTCCACACTACAAAGAATAGGGTACGTCCGTACAGCGTCAACCTCATAATTTCACTTACAATAGATTTTTGAGTTGCCTCACAAGGTTACTGTGGTTTGTAACTTCATGATTCAATTTTCTCCCTTTATTGTGGCTTGACCACTAGTTTTAATTTATTTGTACTAAGTGTTCTCTACTTAATAAAAATGTAAAAATGAAATGTTAAAGGTCTAGCTTAGTTATTGATACTTTATTTGACTTTATTAAACTTTATTAGCAATACAAAAAATATTTTGATTACAGTGTGATGTTGAGGCAAATGCGAATGTGCACTCTTAATAAATTAGTCAAGTTCAACAGCTTTTTTTACTCACATTTTCTTTTCATGAGTACGTCATGTGCTAAAAATACATGAAACGCTTCAAAACTGATTGATAATACACATCCAGCTGTTAATGGTAATGGTTAATAATTTTGCAAATAGAGGTCTGATGCGAATCTTAAATAATAGTGTATGTTTGTCGGTTCTTGTCATGTCAGAATAATTTCATTAAACTTTATGCTGCTAGAGACAAAAGGTACTTTAATTAAAAAATGGTTTTAATGTATGCATCGATGCTGTATTAGTTTGCATTTTAGATCTAGCCTACTGAACAATTTGGTGAATTTAGATCTTTTAAAAAGTTAAGTAAGATTTAGTTTTTTCTCCCTACAAATATGTAAATGGCCTTAAATACACATCACTTTTATTATCAATTATTTTCTTAACTCATTGGTAGATATGTTTTCATATTTAAAGCATAAACTCACTTTTGATATGCTTTTTTATAGAAAACAGCAACATTTTGTTTAATGTATATTGATGTATTTCAAATGTATTTTTGCAGTGCATAGGGAATCATTTAATTTATATTCAGTTTACAATGTAATTAAAACAAACTTTTTTTTTTTTTTTAAGACATGATGTAGCTG
Organism: Danio jaintianensis; assembly: GCA_903798115.1. Lineage (NCBI taxonomy): Eukaryota > Metazoa > Chordata > Actinopteri > Cypriniformes > Danionidae > Danio > Danio jaintianensis. Next base: position 29,381,092 of record CAIGQV010016645.1, on the reverse strand, counting down.
ACAGCACAAATTTAGCCTTGTGTTTTTATTTTCTATATTTAGACGTCTATTAGACTACTTTTAAACACAAGAAATGCTTGCTGGGATCTTATTGTTTGAGGAGTTTGATCTGCAAGCCAGAAAAGTGCACTACACCCATAAGCTGTTTAGTGCTGCATCAGCTTTTTATTTTTCCATTGCAAAACAGAATGTGACAAAGTAACAAAATAATTATGATAATCATAATAGTCAGATAATCAGAGTATGCACATTGTGTAAGCCCATTGTTTGAAGAAAAAAAAGATTGTGCTTAGTTAATTTTATATGCAATGACAGGTACACAAACATTTTCTGTTTAGTAAATCTGAGTTCAGATGAATTGACACAAGTTTTGGTTTTGAGTAAATTAATAACAATTTGGTTGTTGTCTACCTCCACATGTAAATTGTTTTTTTTTTTGACAATTAGAACAATTATCAATTGCAGTGGGTAGCGCTGTCGCCTCACAGCAAGAAGGTCGCTGGTTCGAGCCTCGGCTGGGTTAGTTGGCATTTCTGTGTGGAGTTCGCATGTTCTCCCCGTGTTGACGTGGGTTTCCTCCGGGTGCTCCGGTTTCCATCACAAGTCCAAACATGTGTGCTATAGGTGAATTGAGTAAGCTAAATTGTTAGTAGTGTATTTGTGTGAATGGGTGTGTAAAGATGCTTCCCAGTGATGGGTTGCAGCTGGAAGGGCATCCACTGTGTAAAACATATGCTGGATAAGTTGGCGGTTCATTCCGCTGTGGCGACCCCTGATGAATAAAGGGATTAAGCCGAAAAGAAAATGAATGAATGGATTATCAATTGCAAACTCATTTTGATCTGTTTTTAACTTTGCCTACTATAATGCCTATTATGAAATTCAAAAAGCTACCTTGAAATCACTGTACATTTTTGACATCACAACATTAATTTAGCAAAGCATTAGTAATACTAGGAACATGGGTTTAAATCCCAGAGAATCCATAAATTGAATGAAGTGAATGAATTGATCTCTTTAATTAAAAATCATCTACCAAATGCATAAATAAAAAAACAAATGAATAACTGCAAATCTTGTTTCATTGATGCAGATATGGGATGTGTAAAGCCGGATGTTAAGGTCAGTCAAGTGAAGAGGTGAAATTATATAAAATCTGAATTGAATGTGTTTTTAAAAGGCCGTTTTTGCATTATTTAGCACTAAAATTCAAAAGCAGCAACTTCAAAGAATCCTCCACATGATCTTTATATAAACAGAAATACAGAAAGACACTTTCTCCAAAAAGACAAGTATGATGTTTTATTAGTTTATCAGTGTAATTCTTGTATTTTGTTGACTGTTAAATGTTTAAGACTGAAAAAAGAGTGAAAAGTGTTAATATTTGACATTAATAGATGCTAATTTAATAATAAATGTATAATAAATGATAAATGATTCATTTTAATTTACAAGCTCAAACAAATATAACTATTTTGACAAAGTTCCCTTCTACAAATTCTTAATACTTAAGTTTATAAACTGTTCTTTATTTAAATTTCCATATTTAGAGTTTTGACCACACTCAAGTGTATCCATTCTTAGTCCTATCTTTTCATTTCACAAATAAACTTTATTTTGAAGGAGCAGTGCAGGTCATTGAGCAACGATTCATATGTAATTTCCGCACAGTCCTCTCCTTCCTCTCCCAAGCCATGTTCAGTCCACTCATCCGGCTGTCCAGGTCCCCAGTGTCTGCAACAATAAAATATGTCTGGTTATAAATGTGAATTCTCTTAAATCAGATTTTACGTATGTCGGAATCTAAGTAAAAAGTTTTCGGTATATTCGTATATTCATCTCACGCTTTGTTCATGGTGTAATTCGTTTCATCCGCCCATCTCCACTGGCCTGTGTTCTGATCCGTTAAGCCGATCCAGTAGTGAGTTGGATTGGCAAAATCAGTTACAAATTGCTATAGTGAAAGAGACCAAAGGCTCCCTTAAAGACAGAATGGGCACATCTATACAGTGCTCAGCATATATAAGTACACCCCTCACAAATCTATCTTTTAAATTCATATTTTTAATAGGAAGCTATACAATATTATATTTGTGCATATACATTAGATTAGTCAGTACTGAAGCCAAATCTGGAGCTGATCTAACAGAATAACTTAAGAAAACGGTCCAAAAACTAGTACAGCCAAATTTATATGTTATAGAAAAATATTAAATACACATTTAAAAGAGAAAAAATCAAGAGAAACAAAAAAAATAATTTAATAAAAGTAATAAATTAAAAAAAATAATAAAAGTAATTTTTTTTGCAATATATATTTTTTTTGCTTATTACAGGGTTCATACGGTCATGGAAAACCTGGAAAAGTCATGGAATTTTGACATGGCATTTTCCAGGCCTGGAAAAGTTTTGGAAAATCAGAAAATCCCACAAGGTTTTGGGAAAGTCATGGAAAACAGATATCTGTATACTTGAATATAGGTTAGTTGTCTTTACTTCGTTTCTGTCCTTGGCCAATCACATACTCTCACATTATTAGTGCGGTGTAAGCATCATCTAAATCAATTTTACATAGATATATAAATATAAGCTGAAACTAAATAGATTGTTGCGTGTTTTACGATATGCTGTAATAAATTTGAACATGCATTGTTTTTCTTTTACCTTGCATATGTAAGCATTGCATGAAACATTAGGTCATGAAAAGTTACTTGAAAGTCTTGGAAAAATCATGGAAAAGTCATGGAATTTTTGTAGTAAAAATGTATATGAACCCTGCTGTTATTATTATTATTATTTTTTTTTTTTCAATTTCTAAATATGTTTGGTGACTAAAATATTATTTTAATAAATACATCTGTTTAATAAATCTGTTTTGTTTAAATGCACCAAAATACATTGCCTATATTCACAGAGAAATGGATAAAACTATTCATTTTCAAAATGGGCTGTACTCAATTATGCTGAGCACTGTATGTGTGTATATATATATATATATACACACACAACATATTTTACCTTTAAATGAATATAACACTTTCCCAGTGATGGGTTGCAGCTGGAAGGGCATCCGCTGCGTAAAACATATGCTGGATAAGTTGGCGGTTCATTCTGCTGTGGCGACCCCTGATTAATAAAGGGACTAAGCCGAAAAGAAAATGAATGAATGAATGAATATAACACAATTTGTTGTTTACAGATGTATGGAACTGGCCGGCACTCTGACTTCTATTGTATTTTTATGTAAGCTCCTCTATACGGGAAAGTGGCAATAATCTTATGTTTTTATATCAATAATCTCAGCATTTTTAAACATCTATCATGCTGGATGTTGGGCAGTCCTAATCTAGAGCCCTGTAATAAGGAAAACCGTGTGTTTATGTACATTTCTTACGCACCCACTCATCCTCAGAGTCATCTTCTATTTTTAAGAGCCATGCGGCTTTCTCTTCGCAGTAATCTTTTGCTTCTGTCCAGTTCATTTTATCACGAGCGAAGAGGTAACAGCTGTTGCCGAAGGGAACCCAAGCAGAATCACTGCAGTCTGATTCAAGTTCTTCTGCATAGGAGAGAAAGAATGCAGAATGGTTTTTATGCTTTTTTTTTTAATGCATTTATGTCAAATGAAAACATCTATTTAACCCTTGTGTGCTGTTGGGATGTTTTCATCCACTCTGTGTTGATTTTGAGTCTTAATTTGCCCTCAACTTTCTCTGTGTTTCAGCAAATGGAAGGATTTTTGCTGACAAATCTTATTTTGACACATATTTTGGGAAAATGCTTTGGTAAATGTTCTACTCTTTCGTTATGTTGGTGGCTGTTTTTGCCCCTTTGACTTCCATTATAATCACATTTATTGATTGCAAAGGCATGACACCATATAATCATGCATTCTTGATTGTTGCTGGTTTTACCTGTGGGGAAGAGGTACAATGTGTCATTTTTACTGTTGATCATCAGATTCAGTGCAAAAAAATATTAATTTCTGCCTTTTATATGAAGTATAGTGTGTGTGTGTGTGCATGCGTGCGTGCGTGAGAGAGAGAGTGAGAGAGAGACCTTTGCACACTTACCTTGATATGTTTGAGAAAATTAAAAATAAGCAGCTCAGCTCTCAGAACACAGTAAGTGTATTTCTGCACACACACACACACACACACACACACACACACACACACACACACACTATAATCTGCTGTTTTACTCCACAGAACTCCATATAAAAGCCAGAAATGTTTTTGCACAGGCCTATCTAAAGGGTTAATGCTGTAAACTTATCAACAGTAAAAATGACAAATTGTACCTCTTTCCAACAGAGAACACCACCAACAATCAGGAAAGCATCATTTGGTGTCATGGCTTTGCAATCAAAAAATCTTGATATAGTGGAAGTCAATGGGGCAAAAACAGCCACCAACATAACCAAAGGGGAGTCAATTTAAACAGTACACAAGGGTTAAAGAAAGTTTATAAAGAAGGGATCGAAAACATTGATCGCATTTCCAACATTAAGTTCTTTAGATCCTCTAGTGAGCTTGACATTTCGTCTTTAGCCAAAGAAATGCAAAAAGGTTGAAAAACAATTAACACAAACATTAATTAACATGAAACAAAATCATTATTTTAGTTTAATTACTGTAATTTCTGTTTGCTGTCTTACCCGAGCTATGTTGATTCATAAAGTGTTCCAAAGGGTGTCGAAACATAAAAGATGTCCTTATACTATCTGCTTTCAGTGTAGACATAATCGATGATACTGAAGCTCTTAGAGTGTCCATCTGTCTCTTCACTTCAGTGTACGACACATTCTGTTGACGCTCTGTTGGAGAAAATGCAGAAATACAGATTCAAAACCACAGATCTGTTGTCTAATAGTTCACCCAAACATTTCAATTTACTCACTACTTAGTCTCCCTCAATGATATTTTGAAAAAAAGCTGAAAGACTGTAACCATTGACAGCCATACGAAAAACAAATACTATGGAAGTCAGTGGTTACCGTTTTCCAACATTTTTCACCAGAAGAAAGAAATTTTAACAGGTTTGTGTTGAGTGAAGCGTGAGTAAATGATCACATTTTCAGTTTTGCGTGAACTGTCACTTTAATGATTAAAAACTGAGAAATGCACCCAGTGCTCACCCAGCCTTTGTTGGTTTTCCTCATGTTTGGATGCGAGTGAATCTAGCGATGAACTAAGATCGGTCATCAGGGTCTCAATGTCAGACAGTTTCTTTGCTTGGACTTTTTGAAGGATAAGAAATCATAGTTAACCACCATGATATATTGAAAACCTGTTCTAGTCATTCTAGTAGTACACTGAGAATCAAAATAATATATTTAAAGGTGCAGTATGTAGCTTTGACATACAACAGTATGATACAGTACTATTTTATGAAACAAAACCAAACATGTTTGTATACTTGTACTACAAATCAAGTGTTGGAAAATATTCGAATTGTCTTTCAATCACCAGTGCTGCATTCATTTGAACCAAAGTACAAAACAACAGTAATAATGTAAAATATTATTTAAATGTAGAATTCAAAGTGAAGGTATTTTTAAATCTCATTTATTTGTGATTAATTTTTTTAGCATCATTACTCATGTCACATGATCTTTCGGAAATAATTATGTAATATATTTTATGATTATTCCTGCTATAATCAGTTATTGTTGGTAGCCACTCACTCACTAATAATGGTTCTTATTATTCATTCATTCATTTTCTTTTTGGCTTAGTCCCTTTATTAATCTGGGGTCGCCACAGCGGAATGAACCGCCAACTTATCCAGCATATGTTTTACACAGCGGATGCCCTTCCAGCTGCAACCATCACTGGGAAACATCCATACACACACTTATTCACATACATGCACTACGGACAATTTAGCTTACCCAATTCACCTATCGCGCATGTCTTTGGACTTGTGGGGGAAACCGGAGCACCCAGAGGAAACCCACGCAAACACGGGAAGAACATGCAAACTCCACACAGAAACGCCAACTGACCCAGCCGAGGCTCGAACCAGCGACCTTCTTGCTGTTAGGCGAACGTGCTACCCACTGCGCCACCGTGCAGCCCTGGTTCTTATTATCAAATTCACATTTTATTTATCACATACACAGTCATACACAATGCAGTGAAATGCTTGTATAACCGCCTGTGACAGAAAATTTGAGATATAGAAGTAGAAGTTATGGCTATATAAAATAACAAATATAAAATATTTAAAACTTTAGATATGCAGAATATAGCTAGAAGATAGAACAAAATAAAAAAAAGCTTAGCTATACAAACAAACATGGAAAACATAAAAGTGTTTCTAACAAAGTGCCTGGTGACTACACAATATATGACCAGAGTGTGTGCAAATGTGCATAAATGTCTACAAGTGTCCAAGGAGTGTGCAAAGTGCATGAATGCGCAGATGTGCAATGTCCATAAGTGTCCGTTAATTTGCAATATGCAAAAGAAAAATTTAAATGTTTTAGTCCTGTTTGTTGTTCTGATTGTGAGACCAAAAATACAGATATTTCTGTATATCAATAATATCAATATTAGAAAAACTGTACCTTTCAGGAGTCTGAAATGAAGTCCAAAATAACATTTTTAAATAGTCTTTTAACAATATATCTTTATTTTTATATTTATTAAAGTATTTTTTGAAAGAGGGAGATTTCTAATGGTACTACATCACAGCATACAGTTTGGTTTTTCGACACAGCTAATAATCAGGTATTTCTTTCACATCAAATCGTCATGTTAGCATGATTTAAAAACAAATCAGAGACACTGAAGACTAAAAAAACTGATGCTGAACATTCAGTTTTCAACTACAGGAATACATAAAATTTTAAAATATATTCAAACAGCCAAATCAATCTTTAAACAGTTGCTTAAATTTGGAAAAGTAGTTCACAGTATAGTGTTTTTACTGTAATTTCCATTGAATGTAACCTTAATTAGCAGAAAAGACTTTCAATTTTTTTTTTTTAAATCTTATATTTTCTAAAAATCATAAATGATACTATAAATACATTTAATTAAATATTAGGGTTTTTTTTTTATAGTTTACAAATTAATTTGTCACACCACAGGACTATTTAGTCTTAGGGGAACTTAGGTGAACAAAATTCTGAAGCAGTTAATATATAGTTTTCCCTTTTACATTCTGTAAATTTTTACCTAAATTTGACATTGAAAAAAATATATATACACATTCAAATTAACAGTAACACTAAAACACAAAGCTGCTGCAGTCCATACAACTGCACCATTAAAGACTTATGCACTGTAAAGTGAAGTGAAGTGAAGTGAAGTGAAGTGTGGCCAAGTATGGTGTCCCATACTTGGAATTTGTGCTCTGCATTTAACCCATCCAAGTGCACACACACAGTTAGTGAACACACACATACCGTGAACACACACCCGGAGCAGTAAAATATATCTGTTAATAAAGTTTTCTATGTTTTGTGATTCTTTTTTTTTTTCATTTATTTATGCTTTTGAATTGCATTATGGGATGTTGAAAAGTTTGGAAAAAGTGACTCTTTATTAACATTTTAATAGTTTGAAGTGATATATTGTCTGGGCTGGTGTTGTACATTTTTCATTCATTCATTCATTCATTTTCTTTTCGGCTTAGTCCCTTTATTAATCCGGGGTCGCCACAGCAGAATGAACCGCCAACTTATCCAGCATATGTTTTACACAGCGGATGCCCTTCCAGCTGCAACCCATCACTGGGAAACACCCATACACACTCATTCACACACATACACTACGGACAATTTAGCCTACCCAATTCACCTACACCGCATGTCTTTGGACTTGTGGGGGAAACCAGAGCACCCGGAGGAAACCCACGCGAACACGGGGAGAACATGCAAACTTCACACAGAAATGCCAACTGACCCAGCCGAGGCTTGAACCAGCGACCTTCTTGCTGTGAGGCGATTGTGCTACCCACTGCGCCACCGCGTTGCCAATTTTCTATATATTATTTCTTAAATAATATATATTTTCAACTAATAAAATGTAAATAAAAGTCACTTTGTTAAACTGCTAAGTTTAATTTTCAACATCAAAAGTCGACAGAACAGAAATCAAGATGCCATAATGCAATTCACAACTGTAAATATACGGGAAAAAGCTGTAAATCACAAAATACGGAAAGTTAACTGACTTACCGATGACAGAAATCAACACCAAGAAAATAATCATGCACACAGTTCCTAGAAGCACAAAGATGCCAGTTTGTCTGCTACACGGACGACCTGCAGAAAACAAAAACAGACATAATTAATATTCTTAATGGCATAAAACAATGTTGAAATGTCATTTTGTAGCGTCACATTTGTCCAAACATTTAGAAATGTAGCACAGGTGTATAAAATTCATTCATTCATTTTCTTTTTGGCTTAGTCCCTTTATTTATCAGGGGTCGCCACAGCAGAATGAACTGCCAACTTATCCAGCATATGTTTTACACAGCGGATGCCCTTCCAGCTGCAACCCATCACTGGGAAACACCCATACACTCTCATTCAACCAGAGCACCTGGAGGAAACCCACACCAACACGGAGAGAACATGCAAACTGCACACAGAAATGCCAACTGACCCAGCCGAGGCTCGAACCAGCAACCTTCTTGCTGTGAGGCGACAGCGCTACCCACTGCGCTGCCAGTGTTTAATATTCATTCATTCATTTTCTTTTCGGCTTGGTTCCTTTATTAATCAGGAGTCGCCACAGCGGAATGAACCGCCAACTTATCCAGCATATGTTTTACGCAGCGCATGCCTTTCCAGCTGCAACCCATCACTGGGAAACATCCATACACACTCAATTTTATTCATAATCATTAGTAAAAAAAAAAAAACAGTACGTTTGTGAAGACATTTAAATAATATAATTGCAAGACTTAACAAATTATTTTCCAATTGACATAAGATTTAAAACCCTTATTAATTTACTGTTTAAAAAATTGGTTAGTCTCTCCAGCTCTTTATCACTTTTGTTTTGTATAAAATAGTATGCAATGTGAATCTTCCAAACCTTTCTGAAAAGATTGCTTCGTTTCACACTCCATCTCCATTTTCATGTATTCTTCTGAGCTATGCATTTCCATGTTCTGAGATAGCAAAAAAGGGGGACCAAAATCAGCAGTCGATGGCTTCTTATAATTACAAAAATTAAAACTACACCCTCCTTGTATAATTTTTAAAATCGTGTTCCTTTAAAAGCATTCACTTCCACATCATTGTGAGGAACTGATATATTTATAGCGGATCCTGGCTGGGAAGATTCTAGGTTTTCTCTTACTGAGAAAAAGAAGAGAAATGATTTAAATAGAAATGTGTTGCTATAAATCTTTTTATTTTTGTTGCAAGTACATTTTATTAAAGACAGGCACAATGACAGTCAATATTTTGTTGATTATATTTTCCCTCCAAAAATGTGCCTCTTATATTTTCCCTCCAAAATAGTTTTGATATTTTGAAATATCCACTGCTCTTTGCTGTGATAGTATTAGGGTGACGGTATTGAATTTCATTGTTGCGATTAGTTGCTGAATTGCTTTAATTCTGGTATATGATATTATCACAATATTGACACAAGCAGCAAATAGCTTACTATAAAGGGTACAGTAACACAAAGTCTTCTACATTTGTGCTACTTTATCTTAAATCAATTTTATAAAAAGTGTACAAGAGTAAATACGTGTTTCATTCAGATCAAATTTAAAAAGGATTATAAAAGGAAGTACTTTAAGCTACATTTGCTACAGAAGTGATTAATATATTTGTTTTAAAAAAAATACAGCTGAAGTTTATTAGTTATTAGCTCCAATAACTCTTAAGCACATCACAATTTGCAGCCCTGAATTCTTGCAACTGCCCAAATTTGGGCACGAAGGTCTCAGGTCTCAACTTTAAACAAATATATAATATTACTGTCTTTGATCAAATAAAATCTATCAAAATGCATGTATTTTATTTTTCCAGATTTTAAATATATATATATTTTAGGTATATTTGAATTTGAATTTATTTTATTAGGATTAACCCCTTGAGATGTACCATCTCATTTTCATGGGGGTCCCGCAATGTATTGCAATCACATAATGAAAACACAAGCAAACAAAACAAAACACAAAATACATCCATATTTTTTAGTATATTTTGTATTATGGACATAATGTATTATGAACAACCACTGCCAATACAACAATTTGAATATCTTTAAATCTTAGTCTAGGTGACCCCAATGGATATTTTCTATTTTTTATATTTTAAAACACACAAAAAAATGTATTTGATTCGGATATTTTAAAGGTGAATGTAAAAAAAAAAAAAAAAACTAAAATTATATTTAGGTTTCTTGAAAATTAATGAAAAAAAAATTTTTTGGATTGATTTTAAAGCCATTATAAATCTGAAATGTTTTACATTTCTGCAAAGGCCTGGGTCTAGAGCACAAATGAAAAACAATTGGAACAAAAATTCAATCTCGCACACACACACACACACGTACACACGTGTATGACTGCAACAGTGAACATTCATTCAATCATTTTCCTTCGGCTTCGGACTGTGGGGGAAATACTAAAGCACAAAATCAATATGGAGTGTGTATGTCACTCACTCACACACACATGCATGTGTAGTTGTCTGTGGCTTTTGAAATTGGATGTTATTTTGCAAAAGCAAACAATTAAAAATATATCAGACAACAAATAAATTTTGATGTATTTTAGAATGTATATCTAGGGAATATATATCATCAATTTGTAAGGAAAAGTTTTCTTAAGCAACAAGAAATATTTTTTCTTCATACTAAATACTTTTTTTTCTCTAACCACTCAAACCAGAGAATTTTTCATAAACCAAATTATGGCGTATTTGTGTGTTTGTATAGTAAATGTATTAAAAAAAAAGCACAAATTATCCAAATGCAAAGTTGAGAAGTGACTGTAAAAAATAATATATAGTTTGTCATATAAAACTTAACATTTCCCTATAATCAGTCTGTAAATGTGACCCTAAGGAACCTAACAGATTTTTTTTCCTGGGCTGCTCTAGGGTTAAGAGGCAGACTAAAAGCTTATGAAATAAATTAACAATATACAACTAATATATAAATTATAAATATAAAAATTAAAATAGAATGCATGCTCATAATAATAATAATAATATATTGTGTTTTTGGACACAGGCACGCGTCTGTCTTGTCTACGTCTTAAATCTGTATGGAAATTCCCTTTTATCATTTAGAACAGTATTTCCAGTGAAATAGGGTGTACAATTATCTCGCTGAGTGAACAAAATACTGCAGTTGTGCTGAGCTTTACTTCTTACATTTAAAAATATACCCAATTAAGGAAGTGAGAGTCATGGAATAAATGATAACGTGCC